>JARFJB010001218.1:7177500-7642500 GCA_036346205.1 Vesta saturnalis
AGCTAAGAAGTCGATTTAGCGATAGTGAAAAAAAGTCGATTGCATAACCTTCTATACCTACATATGCATGTGTAGGATGAATGGTAAAAATGTAGACAAAATAAAATTTAATTTTACAAAACTTTTCTTCATCAAGTTTCTTAACATAACGCAAGGGAAGCCTAAAAATTAATTAAATATGAATGAAAATGGTTGAACTGTATTATTAATATCTGATAGAAGCGGGTGGCTTTGGAATTTTTTGTTAAGTTAACATGTATTTATGTCTATTAATCTCTACCTGACCAATATTGCTAGCCTTGAAGGAAACAGTCTCACTAAATCAACGTTTCAAAACTGCTTGATATCGTCAAAAACCTTTCAACTCAGTAAAACTACTATATTAATAAATCGAGAACAACTTTATTAAGTAATGCATAGTTACTCTAAAAAAATTACAATTAAAATTATTTAATTTCTTTTAATTATTAAGTTAGCATCTAGATGTCTATTAACCCTGTCTGACATTAGAAATGTAGGCTTAGGAAAACAAATACTATGATTTGTCGAGTTTCCACACCAGATATTTTATTAAGGTATTTATATGAAATTTTAACCAAAGGTAATTCTAATGTAGCAATAGACTATATCAGTGATGACGTCAAAATTGTCTGGAAATTAAAATTTTGGACAACTGGGGAAATTGACCCTTATCACGACGTTGTTAAAGTTTATTAAAAAAAAGGTCTAAATTTGCATCGTATTTGTTACCTTATTATAACGAAATAACTGGCGAGGGGTCTTAAAATGTTAACTGCGAAGTTTCTAGTTGTGTGTTATAAAAATTGCAATGTAAAAACCCCTACGATTGTTTTTATTTCGAATCGACGATGAGGATGCAAACACGAAAAATCAACTTAGTTACGCCATACGTCGTTTTGTTGTTTTTTTGGGGTTCTTTCCGGACTACATAACCTCCAATATTACTTATTCTCA
Source organism: Vesta saturnalis (assembly GCA_036346205.1). Classification (NCBI taxonomy): domain Eukaryota; kingdom Metazoa; phylum Arthropoda; class Insecta; order Coleoptera; family Lampyridae; genus Vesta; species Vesta saturnalis. The sequence continues at coordinate 7,178,476 of JARFJB010001218.1, forward strand.
ACTCGCTCTCGTTATTCCTTTGTTCATTACCGTATTTCCTAAGCCTTTGCCTTTTATTAATATTCGTTTTATTGTTGTATAGGTACTAACTTATTAGGTTAATAATTTATGTATATTATCCTAACGTTTAACCTTTAGTTTAATTTTGTATTTGTACCTAGCAGTTTGCAGTAATTGTATAATTAACGTTACCTATTTACCGTTAAGTTTTTCGTTTACTAATTCCTATTAAGTAGGTAATTTAGTCAATTAAACCATTCTTATACTGTAGTTCTAGTTTATGTACGTTCTCTTTAACACGTTGAGTAGGTACTTATAATTCCTTATATCTCATATATCTATTTCCATCTCATAAGTTTATAATACCTAAGATTAATATGTCTAAGGCACGTGTTGTCCCAATTTCCGCCATTACTGCATACTTTACTGGGGAGAGAATTATTAAGAAAGCAGAAAATACTCTTGCTTCTAGCCACGTTCGTAAACTTGAATTTGATGATGATTTAGGTTGCTTTAAAGGCGATGTGCAGGCTAGCATGAAAAATAAAGTTTATAGAGTAGAGGTAAAGAAAAGGTTTCAAAATTATTATAATTCTAACTCCTTTTGTGTATTTTGGATTCTTTTAAAAATCAATGAAATTGAAAAATGTTCATGTAACTGTCCAAAAGGTTCCGATATCTGTCATTATATGGTGGCCTTAGCTTTGTTTGTCCATTATAATTTATCGATAACCGATAAAGCATGTAGTTGATTGAAGAAGAAAAGTCTTGACGAAGCAGTTACTGCAAATATGAGTTTCATATCAAAAGAATACTCACCACTTGCTGCACCAATAGATGACAAAGCAGTTAAAGAACTATTTGAAGAGTTGTCTTTATGCGGACCAACTCACATGAAGTGGCTTATGTCCCCAGAACCTGCTATTGTCAGGTTGCGTTGACGCACCCTGTATGTAGGACGTTATAATGACGTGTATTACGTGTTTTAAGTACGAGTGTATTGAGTTTGAACGAAAAAAAAATTTTTTTTTTGTGTATGCATAATGTATGTGGGTGTATGATACGCCACTGGAAATGTAGGAGAAATATAATTCAGTATGTAGATACGTGTATTCGAATATTATAGAGACTTTAGTGTTGGAATAATTAGATTCTGATGAATGTAAATGTGAAGAGAAATTTGTCGATGGGACGATAATGCTTGTCACTGTATTGCTACTGTTTTGCTACTGTTAGAAATGGAATGTTGAAAGATAAATGAGTAATTTTGGTCAGAAGATGTGAAGTATAAGTGTAAAATGTTTCAGAAAATATGTAGAGAAAGATTGGGTATGTTTAAGTGTTAATTTCAGAAAGTTTTCGTAATGTTGTGCAATTGTTTTGAGAATACGTGTATGTATATGGGATTTGAGACCTTAGACTGTACTTATTTTTGCAAATGTTGCGGAAGGAGATCGAGCGCAGGTTGGAGATAAATGTTAAAAGTTGCGTAATGGTCCAGAGTGGCTACTGAATGAATGTAATGACGAAAAATGATTTCTTCATGAAGTAATTGTAAAATTTGTAAGTGAAAACAAATATGGCGATGTATTGTAGTTATGAGCGTGGTTGTATAGATGGTAGTAGCTATCGGCACTATGAAATTTTGAGTGAATACTATTGGAGAATATAGCGCGGAAGGAGGACATGTTTAAAGATGGAGGACTGAAGTTATAAATAGGAAAGTCAGGGATTGACGGGAGCTTTTCGTTTTTAGCTTTTGGCTTGTGATGAGAGCTCGGTGAGACGCACGCGAGGTGTAATGTGGTTTAGAATGGGTTGTTGGAGTTGTATTTGTGAATAATAGAAGGCAGTCATTGTTTAAACAACTGCGTTACCCGAAAGGGGATGAATCGTATAAGACATTCATAAATAGAACAATTAATTAAATTGGGATTGAAGATAAAATTAGTTTGTTTATTTTCAAGAAAGTAAAAAGTGCGTAAGCAGATTTATAAAAAGTTAACAGTTATTACGTTAGTGTTAAGTGCAGCGCGTGTTCTTGTACCGATATTGAGTTAAAATTATTTATGGGACCACTTTTAAGTAAACGAAATTTTTGTAGTAAATTAAGCCAATGTTGAGGTAAATTTTATGACATTAAAAGTTTATTTGTGTAAAAGGACTAAATTTCCTAAAGGTTGCTAGAAATTTTAATAGGCAACCAAACGTATACAGACTATTACGTGTTATTGGACTATTTGTGAGTACAGAAAGGAATAAGTGTTTGTGAAATTGTGAAGCACTGGTTATGTGGCTTCATGCAATGTAAGGATTACAAATGGACTACAAATAATTGATTTACGGAAGAAAGAAGACAGAAAAGCGTAGGATAAATGGACAATTTTAAGTAAGGAATATATTTAAGTACTTTAAAAATTTAGTAAAGCACGATTATCTCTTTGTTTTGTTCATTTGTGTAATGTTGAGTAAATATTAATTAGTTTAGAAGCGAAAGATAATCGTTCTCGAGTTATGTGGTTTTGATTGGTTGTTTTAGTATTAAGAATTTTGCAGAAATTGGTAGTGACGTGTGGTTTTGATTTTCAACCACGCTGTAGTGGTATATGTAAATATATTTTTGTTTGTTTCTTTGTCATTTGTTTATTGTTTTATGCAGGCCAATATATATATTTATCGTTATCTTTTTATTTTGTTGTTTATTCAGCCAGGTATGAGATATAGTTGTGACGATTACTTAATTGGTGACCTAGTAGTTTTTGACAAGTTAAAGTGTAGACTTTGCACATTTCGGATTTTAAGATTAATGAACAACCTGAAAAGTTATATTTGCCAGGTTGATTGCAAAATTTTCATGTTAGTTTCATTAGCGCAATGCACTAGTGACGGATTAGCTGCTAATTAAAATTTCATTAAGTATAACTATAAGAGTTGGAGTTTTGAGAACTTACCTATTTGCGAATGTCAAATACGATTCAGAAGTGTAAAGTAAATTAAATTTAAAAGATATCGTTCATGTTAAGAATTTTTAAAAATTAATTACCGATCATTGAATGAAGAATAGTTTATTCATTAATAAGTAAAAAATATAACTGTTGGTTACGTGAATGAATTTGAATGATAAATTTTATTTTGGAAGTTTTGGTATACGAGGTGTATTCAAAAAGTTTTTAATAACCTGGGTAGTACTAAATATATTGGAGTTTGAGTTGAATTGTTTTGGACGAGTGTTTGTTTTAGAACCCTCGTGTAAGAGTTTACTGAGTAAGCACAATCCTACTTTCCACAATCAAGTAGGGTTAATTAACATCCAGCTTAAGACAATTATTTTAGCAAAGTTTCGATTGTGGTGGCGCCTAGAGACATATTTTCCCGGACTGAGCTGTTTGGATATCGGTGTAAGGTGTTTGAGCATATTAATCATTCATTTTACTCATTATTTCGACCACGCCCATCTCCCTGTTAGCTGGCTTGGCAACCCGCTTACATTAGTAAGCATACACGACGCCTAGTGCGGTTTGGACGTGTAACACTATCTCGGATGATATTGTACCTGATATTGAAAAATTAGTTTTCTCAATGCAGTATAATTTATAGCTACTATAGTTGGCAGTGTGAAAATCCCTTGTGGTTAATAATCCAATGAACTCTATACTACGTAAGTGGAAGGGATGCGCAATTTAACAAAAGTGACGCAAATCCGTTTTTATGCAACACGCAGTACTGTAGTATTTCCGTCTCTTTCACTCTTATTGTTGTATATGAAGATTCTACACTTTTCATACAAGATTTTCTCTTTTATTAGTTAAATTTCTGTTAATAAAATAGGTAACTTATTTATTGTAGTACGTTTTCTACTACTACAGATCTGTTCTTAAGAAAATATTTTTTTTACTTAATTTTAGGATAATTATAATACGAAAAATTAGGAAGAAAAATAAAATGCACAAGGTGGTGAATGATAACCATTTATAGATTCTTTTTCATTTATTCATTATGTGTACAAAAGAAATTGAAACGTGTACATAAATAAAAAAAAGTAGAAATGTAAAAAAATTAACAGTTGTTAAATAATATCACTTTGACATTTTTTGCCTAACCGGTGCAGCGTTTCTATGAAGTCCCAAGTTTACTAATTGAGAATGGTGATGCATTCGACATTTCAAAAAAATTTCTATAATTTTTTTCACGAGCTGAATCTCATGGGAATCTTCAACAAGAAATTCTTGGGTAACAGGACGTGGAGGTGTAAAGATATCAATATGGAAAGAAAAATAATGGATAACTGTATTTATCAACAGCATTAAACTGATTTTTTAAGAGGCTTTCCTTTTCCACTAATAATCGAATCTGTCTCAGAGAAATTTACAATTTTATATGCAACATCTGATGCATATATCAAACCACCTGAAGTGATCTAACAATGTATTATTTTTTTATGCAGCAGTATTTCAATCCAATTATTGCACGTTGTGCACTTTAATAAATTACGAACTATATATCCAGAAATATAAAAAATTACATTTTCCTGGAAGTCAGTTAATTTTTTATCCTCTAAATTTCTAATAAACGTGGAAATTTGATCGAGTTCTCTGTTATTTTCGACTATATTTTGTTTCTGCCTAACGTGACCTAAACTCAAATGCAGGTGTGCAGTGATTTCCAAAATTACTGCAATTTGCACTGATGCTTGAAATTACAGAATTACTAAATAATAACTACCTTAATGCCTATTTAAGTTGCTGCGAGTTTGGATTGTTGTTCCAACCGCCTCTGGACCTAATACAGGAAAAAAAAATTCTAAGTGATCTTGAGAACACTTATGTGTTAAAAAATATGCAAGTGGATTTTCTTTTAATGCGAAAACGTCTTTCACTAAACCCAATGTACTTTTCATGGTTAAAATAAAACCCACTGCAAAAGTTTTTCTGTGGTGATGTAACAACGGGATACCACCGACAAACAAAGTTTTTAAGTATTGACTTGTTTTTAAAAACACATCGTCAAAATATTTTTAGCGTATTTTGCCTAATAGGTGCTTTGTAGCCCTTTCCATAAGAATTTCTACAATTCAAAATATCAAATATTCTATCAACATGGCGTATAAACTCCACGGTAGCATAACTGCCCTTGAATTCAATAACGCCACAGTTGTCCAGAAATTCTATAGCATCTGCCACTCCACTACTTAACGTCTGAGCAGCTAATCTCACATTCACTACTATCTTATTTTTATAATTTACATGGTGAGATGTAAGTGAATTGGCCAATTTTAATTTTTCAGAATATTGAATGCTGTCTAATGCCTTTACATATTCCCAACTTATTTTCCCTGAATGTGAATTAATATTTTTTCCGGCAATTGCATTTCTAGCGAATTTTAGCATATGGCAAATGTCTAACATGCAATACATTCGTATGATGATTTCACTAGGGTGGGGAAAGAATGGAATCAATTTCTCTGGCACCATACTGTAACCTAATTTTGTGTAAGTCGCAACATTAACTTGGGCTCCGTCTGAGCTAATTGACCTTATTGTTATACCAATATCGTATAAACTCCTTAAGCAAGCATTTATTAATTGCGTTTGCAAGTTAGCATCTGTTTTATTGATTAAATAATATGCTACTGGGCATTTGAAATTATTAGTGTAGCTAACAATTAGAAAAAATAATGCCTCTGATGCTGCCATTTCAAAATCAGCGCCAATAATACCCCCATAGTTAACATTTCCAGTAAATTTTCCTTGTGTGTTATCCCATAAAACTTGTTTCCTAATGGACATACCATCGACAATTAACGCACAGTTCTTAAGGTAAGATTTGTTCTTCACTTCTTCTTTCAAAAATTGTAGAACGTTATCTAAAATGCCAGGCTCAAAGTTTACACTACTCAACCATTTACGAATAGTACGTCCATTGGGTAGCACAACATGTTGTCTTAAAAAATAATATGCTTTGCGAGAGTAGAAATATAATGTGTGGGCAAATTGCCTCGTTACCTCGGAATACCGACGCTGTCCTGGATTCATGACTTTTTTGTTCTTTGCTTGAAGAATTACAAGTTCCAAAGGTAATCCTAAAACTCAGAATAATCAAAAATATGTTTCAACCCAAACTGAGAAACCATCCCTACACCATGAAAGTGACAGCACATTTAGGAAAGTTTGCATAATAATGTCACTTTTTGGATTTATGTAAATAACTATTACCTTCGAAAATAATTGTTTAGGGCAGCATCCATGGGCGCAGCCAGCGAAGGGCAGGGAGGGGCAACTGCTCCCCCCTGGAAGAGCAAAAATAAATTAAATAATTTTTAAATTTTAATAAACAAAAAATTAAATCTAAAATATACATATTTTTCTGTTCTGCATATTTTTTTTTGTTATCTGTTTTATATATTTTGTTTGTTGTGGTCGTTTGGTTGCTTTTATGAACATTTTAAAATTAATTAATAAGCTCTAATAAATAAAGTTATTCGCGTGTCCTTTGTCACTAAAATATATTTCATCAGCAAAAAACAAAGCTGTGTGAAAAACTGACATAGTGCTAAATATATATTAAAGGCGTTTTCGATCAATGCATTTAATGCATTGGTGCACACCAGAATTGTCCCACACCAAAATTGGATAAAAACGAGTGTTCGATTTACTCTCAGGATACGTCAAATTTTAGTGTTCGATTCAACCACTTACCAGTCGACATTTTTGAGAAAAATGGTAAAAAAATTGTCACTTTTTTTTTGTTTTCATTTAACTACATTTTTTAATCCTATTAATTAATTAAAATAAATTTACTCAATAAGTAGTTTTAGTGTGAAATATTTTGAAACATTCAATACACAATCCTACATCAGAATCCGAAATAAATACTCTTATAACGTACGTAAGACCTGCACCAACAAGTTAAAACAAGTTAAAACAAAAGTTGCCTGAACGAGACTCAGGATCGTCAGTGTACGGAAAAATGTCACGCCCGAGTGCAGTTCGTGCAAAACTATCAAGTGGTTAAAACACAACTTGCTCCAAATCCTAACATAGGACAATATTTTTTGCAACAACTATTGAGTTGGTGTGTAAGTGCTCTTGTCTAGCGACAGTGTCCTATTTAATAGTGTAACGAAACGCCACTGGTTTTCTTCGAGAAAAATCGAGATACAAGTGAGGAATATACGGGAACCGGCGATGCGAATGTTCTGGCAATTTCTAGGCTCAAAAAGGGTATATAAAATTGCCTATACGGCGCGAAGACAGGCAGTACAGTACAGTACATAGTGCAGGATACGAAGTTACATACGGTGAATAGAAAGCGAGGTGCGAGATTTAAAAGCGGAATAGTTACAAAGTGTTGAGAAACTGAATATTTGTGTTGTTTTGTTAACTTTATTGGTTTTAAATAAAGTTGGTGTGAATAGTTATCAGTGTTAAATTATTGCCTGAGAAACAAGAGGGAAAATCCGTAACAATAGTATTACCACAGAATAAAGAGGCAGAAATCACAGAAAAGACAATATGGATATAAGAAATTGGTTACAAAAAGGTAAGTTAAATAATTTCAGTAGAAAATTAAATTTTTAATTAAAACTTTAGTCATTCCATTAGAAATGGTCCAAAAATTTGAAAATTGGTTGCTCGACCAGCTCCAAATAAAACAAAACTACCATGTAATGATAGCTTATAATGTAGATATGTTATATCCGATGTTAATTTTTGTTCAAAATTATTTGTATCGCAACGTTTGGAAAAAAATTCAATTGCAGCCCTTTACAAAATTGCCAATTGCTCTTTACTCTTTGCTTGTATCTTTGTGAAACAATTTTTATTAGCTTTGGCATTATTAATATAATTTTATATATTTTTCATTATTATGATGCCGACTTTTTTTCCTTCTAATTATAACAAAAATTACAATAATGCACCGATTTTGACAGCTGATATCTCAAATGGGACTAAATATAAAAACTTGAAATTTTCACATATTAAAGATCAAACAGCACTTTATACGTGCTATTAATTTCATTTTGTGTTTTTAATCTAGAGAAAAAATATTAACACCGGATATAGTATATCCACATTATAAGCTATCATTACATGGTAGTTTTGTTTTATACTAATTTTTATACTAGGGACTAAGAACAAGAATGATATTAGGTTATTATTTTTAGGTCAAAAATCTCTAAAACGGAAAAAGTTCATGATGACAGTAGTGGAAGTGGAAGCAATGATTGTGATGAAGATGAAAATAAAATGGTCGGAACATCAAAATCGGAATCTATTTTTGAAGGAGGCTCAAGTAGGTCTTCAAATCTACATAAAGCTGTCTCTGGAACTGGGAGCTCTAAACAAACTGAAGAACGCGATGGCTACCATGAAAATGACATTGGTCGTTATGTTAGTTGTGCCAATAACTTGCCTTCTGAAAAAAAGAAGGAATTGTTGACCAACCCTTGGGTTCCATCATCCAATTACAATTTGGCTTCTGATGCCATTCACTTGAAAAGAAAATTTAACCATCGCTGGTTAGATCAATATACTCCATGGCTGGTGTACTCAAGTCGTTGAAAGGTGCTCTATGGTTGTATTGTGTTTTATTTCCGCCAAGAATTGCTACAGTTAAAGGAGTTTTGGGGTCATTTATGGTAAGGCCTTACATGAAGTTTAAGGATATACATGAAGATTGTAGAAAGCACGTTGGCAGCCATTACCACAAATCTTCAACAGCTGCTGCAAAAGCGTTTCTTGAAAATGCTCCTGTTGATGTCCAGTTGCAAATAGGGCACCATAAGACGATTGAAGAAAATAAACAAATATTGTCAGCAATTATTTCATGCATAATATTTTGTGGAATTCATGATTTGCCGCTTAGAGGAAAACAAGGAAATGAGGGAGTTTTCTTTGACCTTTTAAATTTGAGGATTGACTCTGGTGATGAGAAGCTAAAGAGTCACTTGGATAAATGTCAAAAAAACGCAGTCTATACCTCACCGACAATTCAAAATGAGATCATACAATTATGCGGTGAAGTTATCAGAGAAAAAATAATCGAAGACTGTAAACGGGTAAAAGCTTATGCTGTAATGGCTGATGAAACAGCAGATATCGCTGGAAAATAGCAGCTTTCTATTGGATTAAGGTTCTATGATGAAAGCCAAAAAATAATCAGGGAGGAATTTGTAGGCTACATTGAGTTAAAATGTCAAGATGCTTCTACAATCGCTAGCGCAATTCAAAGTTTTTAGAAGATAATAATTTTTCTGCCGATAATTGTGTGGGATTCGGATTTGACGGGTGTGCCACGATGGCCGGCAAAGAAGGTGGTGTACAGGCCATTCTTAAAAAAAAGTACGCTAAATCTTTATTTTTCCATTGCTCCAGCCACAGACTAAATCTTGTGGTCAATGATACTAGCAAGCTATCAGAAATAAGAAACACAATTGCAACGGTTAAAGACACAATAACCTTCTTTCGTGAATCGCCAGCCCGTAGGAGATCGGTTCCAAATCTTTCAAGGCTCTGAGAGACCAGATGGTCGGAAAAATATAAGAGCATAAAAAAATTTTCCGAAAGCTTCACTGACATTGTTAAAGCACTAGAACATCTTTCTGTCGAAGGAAACTATGCAACAAGAAAATCTGCCTACCAATTGCACTGTGCAGTTACTAAACCAATACTCATCTTAGGCTTAAACATAATTGCAAGATACTCTGCAATTTTGGAACCCGTTGTAAACGTTTTACAAGGTAAAAGTATGAATTTGGTTATGGTGAAGAAATATATTGGTGATATTCTAGATGTAATCAAAGAAGATCGACAAGATGTCGCAAATGTTTCTTATAAATTATTTAAAAAATCACTTGATATCGCAGAGAAAGTAGGGGTTGAGTTGTCAGTACCACGAGTCACTCAAAAGCAAGTACACAGAAGTAATCCACCATCGGAGTCTGCAGTTGAATACTGGAAGCGGTCAATAATCATCCCCTATCAATGATTCTTTAACTTCGTCTTTGGATGCTAGATTCTCCAACGAAAATACACCTGCTTTTGCTTTAATTTATCTTCATCCTTCAAGCATGCTCAAAATGGCTTCAAAAGATTTCAAAAATAATGCAGAATCTTTCATGGAATTTTATAAGTTGGGTGATGTCTCTGCACAATTAGATTTGTGGTACAATATGTGGAAGAAAAAGAATTTAGCAGAAGACAAATTAAAGGACATTGAAGTGGCTGCACTTTTGGAGGAAGCTAATGTTTTTTTCCCTGCAACAAGGCACGCACTGCTAATATTAAGTGATTTCCCATCCACTACTGCTACCGTGGAAAGATCGTTCAGTACCCTGCGAAGGGTAAAGACCTGGCTCAGGAGTACAATGGGTGATGACAGACTCACTGAGTTGTGTTTGATGAGTGTGCATCGAAAATTTTTGAAGGAAAATCAGGACTGCATAGTGAAGAAAGTTTTGGATAAATTTAGTTTAAACCCAAGAAAAATGTTATTAGTTTAAGTATAATTAAAATCTCAAAGTTTTGTTTTCATTTGCCTTTTCTTTTTATCCTAAAATTTTATATTTTGAAGGACCATGGACCATGGTTTGCCCCCCCCCCCTGTTATAAATCCTGGCTACGCCCTTGGCAGCATCCAAGTTTTCATTACTCTGGCCACTTTTTCTAATCTCATTTATCACACCTTTCATGCCTGATAACTTTGTCTCTTCTTTTTACCTTCTGCTTCAGAGTTTTAACTTTTCTTCGTAACAGAGTAACCATATCGTCTAGATTAGTTTGAGTTGCTTCGTCAACAAACATTTTTGACTCTGTTGATGTCGATTGCAAGTCATTGTTCATAGGTTCAACTTCGTTTTTCTTATTTAAGGTGGGTGTGATATGAAATAAATAAAAGATTACTATTATGAATACAACATGGGTTTGTGTCATATGGAAAATTACCTTACATGCTTTATTAGTTTTCTTCGTGGTAAAGGAGCTGCGTCACTAAATGTTTTGAATATGAAAAAATGCTCGGAACAGCATCAGGTTTTAAAATTTTAGAAGTAGATCCTGGTTTAACTAGACTGTTGAAAATGTTCTCCGCAGAGACGACTTGTTTTTGTTGGTGCCCAGTTTTCCCTACGAACTGCTTTTATCCAAAGTTCAAGGATTTGAGGATGTTTAAAAGGAAAACTACAACAATAAACCAACATTTAGAATATAAAATGTACTTTAAATGTGTATCTGTGCATTAAGTATACACTTAATTCGTAACAATGTCTTTCAATACATCTGTTAATTATCAATCAAAACAGATTAATTGTAAGTCAAATGCAAATGTTCTTTACTTACGTATGAAAAGAAATCGCCTTCCTTTTATCGTTTAAATTATTGCAACCATAAGCCACACAATTTAACACCATTGTTACTACTTATGTAAAAACCGCGCTTTAGCCTGTATATTTTTAACAAATTTTTCCACATATATGTACACGCAAGAAACCCACTTATAACTACAATTAAACTAGAAGACGATGCTAAGACGAAACTTAAATTATTTCATCTGAAACTAAACCTTGTTATAATTTCTAATTGAATTCTGCAGGTTGGACAGAGACATGAATACTACACGCATTAACTTTCTCTGTCTGTAGCCCCTGATACAAATTCACTCTATAATGACAACCGCCGGGTCCCTTCCAGTTACGTAGTATAGAGTTCATTGTAATAATCAGAAAACATCGACTTACTGCTAGTAACTTTGATCAAATTATAAAAGCACCAAAGTCATCAAAATTTCCACCATCATTGTTTAAATCACTAACTGGTACAATATCTTTGACTTATGAATGTTGCATGTTTAAGTTTAATTTTCTCTAGGATCCCATATTCTCAATGGAATCAAACAGATCCAATACAGTAGAAGCAACGAAAAAATTGTATTGGACAAGTTTGAGACACAATTCAATTTAAAAATTAAACACTTACATCCATGTGGATATTTAGGATCAAGCCCTCATGGACTCGTAGGTAATAATTGTATTATTGTATAGAATTATTAATATTAATAATTATATAATTGTATAGAAACGAACAACTTTTAAATGTCTTAAAATTTGAAAAAAAGTATATAGTATAAATTATGAAACATAATTTAAAAAAAAGAAAAATATTATTTAGCTTTGTTTACCCAAGTTGATTTTTTATCAATTGAAATTATTAAAGATGAAGAATGGAAGAGCAAAATGTTTGTTTTTACATTTACCTGGCTACCAGTATTGTGGTCCTGGTAAAAAGTTAAAGAAACGACTAGCACGCGGCGACCTCGGTATTAATCAATTAGATGCCCAGTAAAATCTTAGAAAAAAAGCTTGGGAACGCTTTAAATCATCAGACGCGACATTAGGTGACCGAACTGCGGCTTTGGCAGTCGGTACCACCATGAGAACAAAGCCAAAATTAGGAATGGGGTGCAAACGTCGATCCAAGAAGAAGAACGTTAGAAATGTATTGTTATTGCATTTACGCAAAACCATAGCTAAAAAATGAAACCTAGCGAAAATTTCACAGACACAATGAAGTCAGCGCTTTCAACCGCAAAACGTGTAGTAAAAAGTTTGGGAGACAAGAAAAACTTTAAAGTTCCTAGTGTAATCCCCATACCTAAACAAGGAGAGTTTTTACCATTTCTTATTCCGTTATTCACAGGCTTATCGGCAATCGGTGCTTTAGCTGGCGGCGCATCGGGAATTGCTAAAGCAATCAATGATGCAAAAAATGCCAAAAAATTGCAAGAAGAGACATCGCGCCATAATCACATGATGGAATCGATCGGTATACACTCCGGCGGTGCACTTTATCTAAAATCATACACATCTGATGGTGGTGGCGGGTTATACTTAAAACCGTTTCTAAAAAACACGCTCGCACGTACGCACGCTCGCACGCACGTACGTACGCTCGTACGCATGCATGCACGCACGCACGTACGCACACACACACACACACACACGAGAGCGCGAAAACACGCAAACGCGAAAAACACACTAACACAAAAAAACACGCAAACACGCTAACAAAAAAACACTCAAACGAAAAACGCTACCACGAAAACACGCTAACAAAAAAAAATACGCAAACGCAAAGACATACAAATGTGAAAATACGTAAAAACGAAAACACGCAAATATGAAAAGACACAAACGAAACGGCCGTGTTAGGAGAAAATACCTCGACCATAAAAGAGGCGTTTAGATTTATAAACATGCCCCTAGGGCCTACGTTAGAGTGTGGTTAGGTCAATACTTCAGACATCCCCCGAAGATAACCGATTCTACCCGAACATTGACGAGCACGCTTGCGCACAAGACCCAAGGCTAGCTGCGTTCTCGTTTCTCGTGTGTTTCGCTCTTTAAAGTGTAACAGTCATCGAGTGAGCATAACTATAATGTATTCTCCTGTTTATGAGCCAACATCATCGGACATTAGAGATTTTACTGACTTGTTAATAAACTATTATAACATAACCGTTCAAGATAATGATGAAAGCGATGACGTAATTGAGCTGAATGTATCTCACATTCAAGATGATGGTGATGGTTCACAGAAGAGAAAGAAGAGCGATGACATAGGGGTGCAGGGCAAATCTCAAAATCATGATGATGATGACGGCGAATCACGGTTCAAGAAGAAGAAGAAAACCGATAAAGCATGTTATTAAATAATAATGTTTATAATAATAATAATAATATATTTTCAGACGTTAAGCTTTCCTTCAATTTTGTTAATCAACTTGTTTTTTTTTTCTAACGGTGCTCCACCGTCTTGATTCATGTTTGCAAGTTTACAAGTTTTTTCGCTTTAGCGTGTTTTCGTTTTGCGTGTTTTTTGTGTTGGCGTGTTTTCGTTTGTGTGTTTTCGTATTTGCGTGTTTTCGTTTTTACGTATTTTCGCATTTGTATGTCTTTGAGTTTGCGTATTTTTTTGTGTTAGCGTGTTTTCGTGGTAGCGTTTTTCGTTTGTGTGTTTTTTTGTTAGCGTGTTTGCGTGTTTTCGCGCTCTCGCGTGTGTGTGTGTGTGTGTGTGTGTGTGTGTGCGTGTGTGCGTGTGCGCGTACGTGCGTGCGTGCGTGCATGCGTACGAGCGTACGTAGTGCGTGAGAGCGTACGTACGTGCGTGCGAGCGTGCGTACGTGCGAGCGTACGTACGTGCGAGCGTGCGTGCGAACGTACGTACGTGCGTGCGAGCGCGCGTACGTGCGAGCGTGCGTGCGAGCGTGCGTGCGTACGTGCGAGCGTGCGAGCTTGCGTGCGTGTGTACGTGCGAGTGTGCGTACGAGCGTGCGTGCGTACATGCGAGCGTGCGAGCTTGCGTGCATGTGTACGTGCAAGCGTGCGTGCGAGCGTGCGTGCGTACGTGCGAGCGTACGAGCTTGCGTGCGTGTGTACGTGCGAGCGTGTTTTTCGTTTGATCCTTGTGCTAAAGCAGTGCTAGTCGATTGTATGTAGTTGTAGGCACTATTGTGTTGACTAAAAGCTATAATTGGAAACGTTGCTTGCTATACCCAATCCATGGAGTTATGTTTAATTAGCTTTTTTGGCAGATGTATTTATTTATGATAAGATCAGGCATGCATGTAAAGTAATATAGAGATGAAACTAACCAGCTAATGTGTTTTGCTGTTACACGTATCACAGTATTGAAGATTCTGTTTATGTATTAGAAAACGTACTACAGTCTAGAAACGGAATGCAGATAAAAATTGAAGGAAGTGAATACGGTACAACTTCTGCGAACGAGCTGAAAGATTTGAAGCGTGTGCAGCATTTCCAGAGCCGTGTTGAAACCAGTTAATTTAGGGCTAACCTCATGTCCATGTAATAATAGTGTCTGATAAAAGCTGTCAGGGTTATTAGCTGCTTTATGGTTTGTTACAATATAATCGTTCAACGTGAAGACGATGAGGTGTTTGTATCTCGAAATCTCGATGATGATAATACTCTCCGTGAAATTTCAAATAAAAATTATATTACGTCACTCTTATTTCAGATTAGAAATTTTTAAAAACGTTTAGTTGACATTTTAGTACATTTTTAAATATAAATGATGAGATAATCAGGTTATTGTTTAACGCCTGTTACCCAACCATTCTATTCTGATAAATAAAAAAGAGATTTTTAATGCTTTAATTGTTTAATCAAGAGCCCTGTAATAACAAAAGTAACCCTATTGTTTTTCTTTTAATTCAGCATGTGTGTTTTTAAAAATCGTGTTATGAATTTATGATTTAGTGTTTTTTAAAAAGAAATTATTTATATTATATTGGTAATCAATTTTAGACTATTATATTTAACAAAGTTATATAATTACACGGTAATTAGCTAAAGTAAACATGAACAGTGATTTCTTACTATGTATTGTGGAATTTAAAACATGTAACTTTCCAAAACTCTTAATATGGTTTTTTATAAAACAATTTGTGTATCCGTATGTACTATAGGAATATTTTTCAAACCGATTTGAAAGGTAAATACGATTTGCAGTAAGTTCGATAAAGATAATAAGGTTTGTTTGTATATTTTACACTATAGGGAAATCAATAGGTAGTTTTACACAACCTAGAAAGTTGTTTTTTAGTTTGACACGCAGCACAAAAGCAGTGACTATCACTCGTGAAGTAGTGCCTCTAAACGTTCTTTAAGTACAGAACTGGTAAGTGTGGTGTTAACCCTTTATTTATTTTACAGATTTTTAATTACAGTTATAAAACACATCTAAGCATTGAGTTTCTTTAAAAAATTAAGGCGTACAACATTTTAACGGTCGGATGGATATTAAACATATTTCAATGCAGGTAACTATGTTTTTAATATGCGTTTTAGAAGACAATATTGCTGTAATGTAATTAATTAACTTAATAAAAATTTGTTTCATTAGGAATGTCAGTAATTTTTTTATAGTTCACTGAGGATTTTTTAATTATGACATTTACAATAAAATAAGTGTTCTATAATTAAATTTTACTGCCATTCAAATTCCCCCACGCAAGATCAATCCTTAACACAGCTGCTATTTTACATCATTATTAGAAAATACGTTTTCCCCAATAGCATTTGATCATTTTAAAGCAATAGGATCGATAATAATCTTTATGCAATTTCCAACATTGCATGCTTGTGCAACCTCCAGGGGCAATGTTCTTAATATAGCCAAAAGGACCTTAATACCATCAAAAATAACCCTAAGACCAACTCCAAGTCCAGCCCCAACCCCAGATCCAACCCTAAGACTTATCTCTAGACCAGCCCCCAGCCCTAAGCTCCAACCCTAGCTCTACATACAGCCCCAGCTCCCCAGTTCAGCCCCCACACCTAAATACAGCCCTAAGACCAGCCAAGACCAGCCCCCACCCCTAAATACAGTCCTCACGTTAGCAACCACAAAAAAAAGTCCTAGTTGTCAAAAGGTCCTTAATACAACCATAAGGTTTGAAAAATAACCCCCAAAAGAAATCATAAAAAAATAAGGGTTAAAAATACGGTCCTTCACGTAAGCCATTAAAAAAATCAAAAAGGTCCTTAATACTACCAATAATAATTAGGGTTAAAAAATTGCTGTCAAGGGTTGAAAATACACGTCCTATACGTAAGCGAGTAAAAATAGGGGTTAAAAAGGACGTTCGAGAAGAAAGGGTTGAAAATACGGTCTCACACGTGGGTGTGTAAAATAGGGGTGAAAAAATACGTCCTACACGTAAGCGAGTAAAAATTAGGGTTGAAAAGGGCCTTCGAAAAAGAAAGGGTTGAAAATACGGTCTCACACGTAAGCTAATAAAGAAATAATTAGGGGTGGAAAATATGGTCGCCCACATGGGCCTGACCGGAAGTGAAGTCAAAATCCAAGATGGCGTCAAGTGCCTCGGTACTACTTTCCGGTAACCACCAATCGAAGTGATTAATTACTTTGGGAATGTAAAATTTATTATCATTACAACCAAGATCAAGAGTTTAATACTATCATTTGTGGACACCTATACCTATAATGTTTATATAAATAATCGATGCAACATCAAATTTTCTCAGTTATGTCTACAACATTCTGTTTAGAAGGTGTTGGTAATACAGCTAGCTACAACTCCTATTCGCCAATAGAACTAGATTTGGGGGAGAAATACGTTATTAGATTGGTGGGATTTTACGGCTGCAACAGCATTAGAAACATTTATTCAGGTAACGATAGATTTTATTTTAGAACAAATCCATCTCATTTGCAAGTGATTAATATTCCACACGGTGCGTATGAGTTAGATCAGATTATCAGAATGTAAAATACCTACAGAAAAGTTTAGCATTAGAGCAAACAACAATACACTTAAATGTGAGATAAACAGTTCATTTGAGATTGATTTTACTAAAGAAGATAGCATTGGTCGCAT
Source organism: Vesta saturnalis (assembly GCA_036346205.1). Taxonomy (NCBI): domain Eukaryota; kingdom Metazoa; phylum Arthropoda; class Insecta; order Coleoptera; family Lampyridae; genus Vesta; species Vesta saturnalis. Next base: position 7,195,894 of record JARFJB010001218.1, read on the forward strand.
GCTAGGGTTTGAGTCTAAAATAATAGAACCAAATATTTTACATACGTCCGCGTTCGACATACAAATAATTAAACATACTAATATACACGTAGAGTGCAACATTATGAAGGGATCTTATCGAAACGGGAAACCTGCAAAAGCATTATTTGAGATTGAGGTTTCAGTCCCATCTGGTTATCGTCTAGATAAAACTCACAGCAATACTCAAGATTTAGAACTAAACACCGACATAATTAGTAATCTAACAGTCGATTTGACTAATCAAAAGGGCGAATTAATAGACTTTGGTGAAAGTGAACCATTCACAGTACGCCTAGAACTAAAGAAACATGGGTCTGAGAATTAATCAAGGAGCAATTCCAAATTTATATAAAAGACATCATCCCTACAGTAAGTCATTAATTAGTCATCAACCTCCATTGCAGTTAACATCTGCAATACTTTTTAAGGTCGATTGGTTTAAAAGTTCTCAGCGACAATGGCCGAATCATTAAACGTCTTTCAAAACGTACTTTGATGATACTATAATTAAATCGGATATTCACACTTATCTTCCATATGGATTTTCTAAATATGGAGCTTCCGAAGAAATACGCATCTTAATTCAAAGACAAGATCTAATTACGGCTATCTACGATAATTTTCTGTACATAAGAAGATAAGATTGAGCTGAAAAAAGAAGATGAAAGAAAAGCATGCAACTTAACCAATAATTTCTCCAACTTTCTTTTCGAAGAAATTCGTTATGAGTTAGGCGGTCCAATAATGGACGTTTGCCGAAATCCGGGCATAACATCAGCACTAAAGGAATATATTTCTTATACGGTAAGCAAGAGCAAAGCATTAAGCCATTTGGGGTGGTCACCAAAGAATGAGGAACAAGTAGAATTCGATGAGCAAAATGGAGAAAAATTATTTACTGCATGTATACTATTGAACCACATATTTGAAATAATGGAGGATTATCGTCAAGTTATCGTGAATATGCGTCAAGAGTTGATTTTAATTCGATCCAGAAGCGATACACACTGCTACTATGGGGACGTTGATGTGGAAATAACCTTAAATAAAATTCAATGGAAAGTACCGCACTTAACACTTAGTGATGCTGCGAAACTTAACTTGTTTGAAGGAATCAATAAGAATTCTATTATTACGGTTCCATTTCGTCAATGGGACTTATATAAATTACGTGCTTTAAAACAAGCAACCTCTGACATATGGCCAGTAAAAACGTCAACATAACTAGAAAAACCACGTTGGATAATTGTGGTATTCCAACAAGGTAAAAGGTACACAAAGTCGGCAAGGGCAGGAAATGTGGTCACATTAACACCAGAAACCTTAAAGTACATCTTAATTCTGGGTATTATCCATATGAAGCAATGCATTTGAACTTCACTGCTAACCAATACAAACCCGTCTATCTCAATTTTTTTAAATTCCGATACGATTGCTATGGTAAAGATGATAATAGTATATTATGAAATTAGTTTATAATGCAAGGGATTATGGCAGGAGTTTCCATTATTGCTTTCTCTCCGCACAAGCAATTACCGGAAATTCCAATTGCACCATTAATATTAACATCAGTAAACAATAATTTCCTTAACAATACATTAATTATTGATCATATTCTAACTATAGTATTAATACAAATAAATAATTTGTTTAATTCCTTTGTTTGTATTTCGTCGTCAAGACGAACAATATTATTAACCAAGGCATTCTAATGCTAGTCGACGACAAAGATGCGTCATTCAACTACTCCGAATTAAAATCATGTCCAGTATTTGTAATGGACTGCTCTAAACAAAGCGAATCCTTAAAAAACTGAACGGTAGACATCAAATTGGAAATGGAATCACTAACACCTTTCGATAATGGGATCGTTGTCTATGGCCTGATTGTCCATGACGCTATTGTGCAGTATAACCCACTCAGCGGAGAACTGAAAAAATTGTAATATACACTCTGTATTTCAAAATTATAATATACACTCTGTATGTCTAATATATAAATAAAAATGTTGTAATTATTCATTTAATTTTATTTCACCCACCAAAGATGAAGGTAGTTGCTGAGAAACAAAAACTTCCAATTTAAAATCATGACATTGATGAGGAACAGTCTGCTTCTCCAAAACATGGTGATTTACTTCCTAATAGTATACGTGGCATTAATTGCGGTCCCTCCAATTGCGATAAAACAAACACAATGATCAGTCTGATTACCGAGAAAAATGGCTTGAAATTGAAACATGTATACGTATACTCTAAGTCATTGAATCAAAACAAGTACAAACTTTTATTGGAAATCTTACTTCCGATGAATGATATAGGTTACTTTACGTTCAGTGATAATCATGATGTGACTGAGCCTAATTGTGCAAAATCAAACTCTATTTTTATCTTCGATGATATCGCCTGAAAAACTACGAAAATGGATACATTGAAAAACCAACCAGTCGTTTTCTAAGCAGTATAAATGAGAATGCAATGATGACGACATATCATAACTAAAATGCCCCATGACAAATTTGGACGTTCACATGCTCAGTATCAATTCAAGAAATTAACCCATCAGTTTCAACTGATTGATGATAGTCACTTTAATATCGAGAATAAGAGACTCAGCAATGTTGCCAATCCCATAGACCCTTAAGATCATCAATTCATCATTAAGAAATATTATGTATCGACAAGGTTGAATTTGGATGGAAACCGTTTGAGACAGTTGGTGGACCCCGAAGAAGTTAAGGATATCTTGATTTTTGTCTAGAAGCATTTCATAAAGATTTTTTAAAAAAGAAACGATAGCGCTTATCAAGTGTTGGAGCAAAAACTAGATCAACTTAAAGAAATTGTGGATTAATTAGTGCCATGTCCACACTCATCAACGAATTGCACAAACCCGCAAGAAAAAATTTTAAACGAAGGCGAACAATAACTAAAGGTTTTGAAGACCTTTGGCAAGCAGTTTTCGCTATAAGGGCTATAAATAAGGGCTATAAGTATATATTAGTGATTATCGACTGTTTTTCGAAATACCTGTGGACGAAAGGATTAAAAAAGAAAACAGGTCAATAAGTTACCAAGGCCATGCAAGCAATCTTCGAAAAAGGCTGGAAAACTATCAATTTGCAAACAGATGCAGGGAAACAATTCTACAATGAGCATTTTACTAAACTAATGCAGCGTTAGGAAGTCAATCATTCCTCCACCTACAGCACAAAGAAGGCTACAATTGCGCAAGGATAGAACTACAGTAATGGAGCCGAAAGACATGAGTCACCATACAAATCTGAAGGCTTACACTCAAAGTTCAGTAAATTTAAAAGTATTTAGGCCAAAGGATACACACCAAATCAGTCTAGTGAACTATTTAAAATTGTGAAAGTTCATGTTACTAACCCCACTACGTACATGTAGGAGGACCTGAAAGGAAAACCTGTACTTGGTGGAAAAGTGCTTCGCTCCAAGAATAATAAGTTACTCGTAAAGTGGTGGGAATTGAATGAAAGATCATGGGTCAATAAAGACGATTTAGTTTTACAAAATTTAACTTATATAGCAATAGGAATAGTTTGTAACTTTTAGATGAAATAAAAACACATGAAAAAAGATAATTGTATTTTATTTTTTAATTATTACTCCGTCTTATATAGTAAAGCTAAAGTATTTGTATAGTCCTTTAAATTACTGGATGGCCATATTACCGAGTCTGGTCCACATGCCCATCCCAGCAGGAATTTGTTCCACCTTTATCGATGTTTTCCAATATCCAGTGATAAATTTCGTGGTGCTGCTCATTTTCCCACGGTTGAAACTTATATGTGATGTTTTGTTCTAATATTGCCATCAAAATATCGAGGTAGTTTTAATTAGCGTAATATACTGCTGTCTCAATACATTCACTTATAACACAGAAAGCGTCTTTATATGTAGTATTTCCTAAGCTACCATTTGTCGTAGTACATGATGAATTACCCCATAATAAATTGTATATACATACATTTTAAGGGGTGTGTCACCAAGTAAATTCCTATCATCTAAGATTCTATCTACCTCATTAGAAGTTAATAAACCCTTATCAGCACAAAAGTTCATAAACCTTTTAATGTTATTATCTAAGTTAATTTTCTATCAAATGTCTTAATAATAACTCCATTTGCACACTTTTAGTTTATAACACACCACTTAAAATACTCATTGGGAATAATAATATATTGCAAAGTAACCAGTCAAGGGCGTAGCCAGGATTTATAACAGGAGGGGGGGGGCAAACCATGGTCCATGGTCGTTCAAAATGTAAAATTTTAGGATAAAAAGAAAAGGCAAATGAAAACAAAACTTTGAGATTTTAATTATACTTAAATTAAACTAATAACAGATAACAAAAAAAATATGCAGAACAGAAAAATATGTATATTTTAGACTTAATTTTTTGTTTATTAAAATTTAAAAATTACTTAATTTATTTTTGCTCTTCCAGGGGGGGGGGGGGCAGTTGCCCCTCCCTGCCCTTAGCTGGGTACGCCCATGTAACCAGTATAAATAAATAGCTTTCAGGGGAGGACTTTCCCATCAAAGAACGTTTCACGTGCTTTTCGTAGATTTGATTACTATTGTACCGCAGTTCTTCCTGCAACTCGTTTTCAAGACTACTCATAATGAATTGCTTTCTGAAACGCAAGAGAAATTACTAAAAGTTACACCCCCAAGGTCTAGTATCAGTGAAATCAAAATTTACTAAACGTTTATCATCATAGGGATTAAGTATTACTTTATTTTGTTTGATGGTAAACACATCATATTTCTTTCATCTTATGAGATGTTGATATCGCCTTATTACGCTACCATAAAAAAAATCTGTTTATTATCATTTATCGTGATCTGTTTGATACTTGCTCGGGTAGAACCCTTTGATTTTTTTAGAACCTTGTCACCAACCGTGTAGGCATACATGTTTGCACGTATTCCTATAAATTCCAACATAATTTCGCCATGATTTTCGTCTTTCATTAAGCCGGGGAATTTTAATTTACCAATGGAAGTCCAAAGGTATTGTCAGAATATAATCAGATGTATCGAATTTATCAATGTCCTCTTTAATGCATTCATAGATATCGGGAACTGAAAAGGCATATATGAGACTACCCGTATCCGTGTACAAGAGCTTAGCATTATTATGAACTTTGAAACGTCTAAAGCACTAAATCCTGCATATGTAGTTTGAAATACACTTCTAGCTTACTCATTTGAGTTAGAAGCATACCATTATCAAATATTGTAAAACTATGAAAATAAGGCTTTGCCATGTAAGCATGAGCACCATAGCGACCCTCCCATTTCGAAAACATAAGAACATACGACTGTTCTTATGTTTACACACTTTTTCATCAGCTTCCCAAAAACACCACTAATAATTAATTTATATAAATGTTTACCGAATCAATTTTGAGATTGCTGACGCATGGTGATATTAAATCGATATGTATATATATATATATATATATATATATATATATATATATATATATATATGGTGTACTTTTACCAACTTTAAACCATATTTTAAATATACTTTCGAATTTCTGTAATTCATTACATAATTACGTTTTGCATACAATGTAAGCTGTATTTTTATCATTTTGGAATAAGCTGCGGGTGGAACAACATCAACAAAAGAAAAATCGTCAAATGGTAGACATTCTGACATGGCGGCTCCATATAAATTATTTACGTCGCAGTACACTAAACACACACTTTCGGAGGTGGGATCAAATTTTTCTCCGGTGTATTTATTGTTAGCTTTAGCATACCGATTTGAACATTGATCTACACCACCTCCAATTCTTCTTTGCTTAATTTTGCTTAATTGCTAATACTCGTTTGCCGTCTTGCCTCTTTGTGGCAGGATTATTTACTCGAATGATATTCAACATTAAGTAAAATCAATAATTCTGATAGAAACTTTTAAGCATACATTTCTGGTGTTATGAAATCTTGTATTGTGCGTTGGGCATGTAAAACAGAAATTAAAACGTTCGTTATAAATACACGATGCATGTGCTGAATATGTGTTCCCAGTTTCGGTTATATTACTTTATCGACCAGAAGAATGTTACCCTTTTACAGCTTCAGCACACGGATCCGTTGCACATAAACCTGAATTGTCCAATACTGTAGTACATTTTTAAATCAAACGAAATTGTTCTCCAACTTTGAATACACTTAAACTGCCAAGTAATAATCTAGCTTTTCGTGGTTCATATTTTTACACGTAGAAATGTTTTTGTGGACCATTAACCCCAATTTCTAGAACATAAAGTATTGATGGAAATATAGGTTATACAGATGTGACAAATTCAGGTTGAATATAAAATGAGTTTTCATGACAAAAAGGTTACATTTGTTAGTATTGTAGTAAGTGTCGTAAAAGTTTTACGTTTAAAGCACAACTTTTTTTCGTCTTATCAAAAAGTTTTCACGATTATAAACGAAATTTAGTTTTCATGGGTGAAGTCGTGTACCTACTTATTCTTGGAATATCAAGGTTCTTTGTTTATGTGTTGTTTGTTGTATTTTTGATATAACTATGTAACAGTTTATTTATTATTAGTATCTGTACAAAATAAAAACAGGCAGTCAATTTGGTCTAGTTTAAAACGCATTTTAATATACACAGTGACTTTTTTTTTTCATTATTTGTATGGGTATCTGGGAAACCATGAAACAAAGTTCACTTTTAACAAACCTCTTCAATATGATACTAACCTTTCTCTTAAAGCTATCGTATGCCTTTGTTAAAAAGACTAGGGAATCTTTGTAACCCCAATTATTATTATTATTATTATTATTATTAATATTGTTATCATTATTATTATTATTATTATTATTATTATTATTAGAATATTCTCCTTAACAGGCCCAATTACTTACGAAAAGAACAAGTGGTATCAAGTTTACAATAAACAGAAGTTATTATTTAATACGTAGAGTCTAAGGCTAAATGCTTACCTACATTCAAAAAATATTGGTTTAATGTATATTATGAATGGGTAGATTACGGGTTACTAGAGCCCATTTGATCTGCTTAATAGTGGCAGTTAAAAATATCTAGATTAGCTTCGATTGAAGAGTAAGCCGAGTTCATTCTATACAAAGGGGAATATAAAAGGACGTTAGTTCGAGTGGCAGGTAGGTGGATCACATTACTTGAACGAGAATTAAATCTTGGAACTCTAAATTGGATTATGTTGAAAATCTCTGTGCAGTCGATTAAAGGCGATATGACTTTGTATAAAAATATTACAGAGTGAATCTTTCTTTTAACCTCTAAGGATACAAACCCATATTCATTCAATAAACATTCATGAGAAAAGTTTCGAGGTGGATAGTGATCATGTTTTCGGAAAAACAAATACTTTAAAAAACGTCTTTGAACCTTCTCAAGAGCACTAATGTACACAGCCGTAGAAAGGGCACCATACCACTGCTCCATATTCCAGTTTCGCACGAACATAAGAGTTGTACAAAATAATAGTAGATTGTATAGAAAAATTATTAGTATTTCGAATTATGAAGCCTAGGCTTTTGTATGCCGAGTTTATAACTTTATTTACATGAGCGAAAATGATAATTTCTTATCGAAAACTACACCAAGATCACATACAGTATCAGGTGTACCCAAGACAAACCCATCTACATTATAGTGAAACATAATGTCGTTAAGTTTACGTAAGAACGAAACTACCGAGCATTTAGATTCATTGACTGTCAAATTATGCGAACTACACCAGGTGACAATACTCTCCAGAGCGCCTTGCAGAATTAAAGCATCATAATAATTATTAATTACTTTAAACAACTTAATATCGTCTGCATACATTAAACAACTAACTTTAATGTTCTCAATCAAGTTATTAATGTATATATTAAAAAGCAATGGATCCAAAATAGAGCCTTGCGGCATACCTGAGGTTTGTATATATGGAGCTGAGTTATAACCATTGAGCAATAAGTGACTATAATACCTGTTAAATAACCTCGAATCAAAATAAGATTTGAGAGAGTACCAAACTAAACTTGACGTATTTCGTTCATCACCCGCCCCCGCCATACGAAAGTTTCCCAATTGCTGTCGAAGTAGCGCCAAATATGATTTTAAAATGGCCAAATTGCTTTCTATTTTAAGTGGATTTTCATTCCTACTATCTATATGTCCTTTCTATCAGACATATATTAGTTCTAAGTAGTGAAATATGACTAACTATTTCGGGGTCGTGCTTTAATAATGTTAATGTATTTCGAGTCGACTCAAGTAGGAAGCTGCTGAGGGCAGACAGCGATGATGACGACATACCTACCCACAATGAACTTATTCAATAAAAATATCAGGTATTTCTGGAAAACAAACGGAGCACACACGTGGAAACAAGACGCGTAATCACTTTCAGCATCAAATAATAACGCCTTATATGGACAAAGTACTCAACCTGCAACAAAGTAATAATTATTCAATTAGCCAGACGCTACGTTGCATTTTTTCTCAAAATACTGCGCAGCACACACAACCCGAGTATTTCACGTGGGAACAAGACGCGTAATCATTTTCAGTATCAATAAATAACGTCTCATATAGACCAAGTGTTTGACGTGCAACAAACTAACGATCATTCAATTAGCTAGACGCAACGTTGCATTTTTTTCCGAAAATACTGCGCAGCGCACATAACTCGAGTAGATCAAAGTGAGATGAATAATAACTGGTATAAGTAAAAAAATCCAATAGAGCTTGGGGGTAGTTCTCTCCACCTTAGACGGGGCTGAAGTTATTTAAACCTTGTATACTGAATTTCTATGGTTAGTAGTGATTCTTTAAGGCAATTCTGAAGGTTTTCTTCTTAGGATATACATTTTTTAAGAACTTGGGGGTAATTCTCTCCACCTTAGACGGGGTTGAAGTTATTTAATCTTTGTATACTGAGTTATTGAAGTTATTGAAGTGGTTATTTAAGGTAATTCTGAAGGTATCTCTAGATATAAATTTTTAAGAATTTGGGGCAGTTCTCTCCACCTTACACGGGGCTGAAGTTATTTATGCCTTGTATTACTGAGAATAACGCATTAACGGTGATTATTTAAGGAAATTCTGAAAGTGATATCTGCTTTTCTTTTTTAGATATAAAATTTTTAAGAACTTGAACGTAGTTCTCTCCACTTTACACGGGAGTGAAGTTATTTAATACTTTTATACTGGATTGCTAAAGTTAGTAGTGGTTATTTAATGTAATTCTGATAGTGATATCTCGTTTTCTTCTTTAGATATACATTTTTTAGAACTTGGGGGTAGTTCTCTCCACCTTAGACGGAGCAGAAGATATTTAACCCTTGTATACTGAGTTGATCGGATTTTTTAGATACACATTTTTTTAAAAACTTGAGACGGGGCTGAAGTTATTTAAACCTTATATACTGGATTACTAAATATTGATTATTTAAGTATAATATGGGGGTGAGATCTGCTTGAATTGAGTTTTGAGCTAGTAGTTAATTTTATTCTTAACGCGCGCCTGTGTTTTCGGGTGTTTTAGGCATTTTGGTTGCTGCTGCCTTTTAACTGCTAAGTTCAAGCAGGTTATATTTCTGTAAAGCACATTTATTTAGTTTGAAAATTTTCATGTATATCATACAATTCCGTAAAGTACGTATATTTAATTTTCATTTTTACAGATACTACAAACGCATAGGTTATGTAAATACATTAATAAGACCCTTAGTAGTATAAACGTGCTTTTTTTTCATATAACTCCCCAAAACCACCATTTTAACGTTTTCCTTTTCAGTATTAAGTCTTCTGTTTAGCACTTTCTTGAAGATGCATTAAAAATGGATTCAGATACTAAAAAAATCCTTAGGATAATCGTGCATTTTTCAATTTCCGTTGCACTTCATGCAACTCCAAGTCCCATTTTAGCATTTTTATTTTCCGTATTAAGTCCTCTATTTGCCGCCTACTTGAAAACAGCTTAAAAATGGACGTTTGTGTTGTTGTTTTCATTATGACGCTGTTCTTTCTGTGAACTTCTTGACCTCAATGAGACCTACATCTGAAGGAAAAAAGGAAAAAGGCCACTTATTTCATTCCCTCCCTAAGGGGAGGACGGGCTGCTTGAGCTTTCCAAGCTCCTTTAGCCACAATCATGAATCTCTAGCATATATATGTACATTACGTATATATGCATGGAGGGATTAAGGCTGGGTGTGGTCAGGATAGGATCGGAAGAAACGAAGTTAGAATTCTGAGGGGAAAATACTACTCCAGCGTTCGCCTAAGTCGCCACACATGGTGAGCATGTATGCAGTGTCCATGCTGCTACATGTGTATGAGGAAAACCCCCTGAAAAAACCTCATACAAGGTAAAAAGTAACGGGAATCGAACCCATTACCTCCCGAATGCCAAGTAGGTCTTGCCACCACTACTCTACTAGCTCGTTCCTACATCTGTCTAAAGACTCGTTTTATATACACATAATCCTTGTCTAGCACATATCTAATGACTCCTTTTAGTGTTAGAGCGAACGTGATGATGCTCTCACAATCATTTTTAGCTGAGATCTGAACCATGCTTATCTTTCACATATTTGATGCTGATATCTGAGATTTCAACCGCACACGGCTAGCGCGAGAACCCTTTAGCAAAGACATGCACCGGCAATTTTTCGCTATGGTACTTTTTAACGAGGACGCTCACCGCGCTTAGCCACGATATCAACCATTTCTACTTATTTTTCTTCCACAATCTAGTGATTTATCTGGTTACGCACTATTTTTAACACGCATCATCTATTTTTAGCGATCATCATTTTTAGCTAAAACGCGAACCGACTAGCGCGACTACCGAGGACATGTACAGGCTATTTTTGTCTATGGTGCCTTTTAGCCAGGACGCGCACCACACTTAGCCTCAATATCAACCCTTTCTACTTATTTTCTTAGCCACCTTTTCACAATATAGTGACTTTTCTGGTTACGCGCAATTTTTAAGATGCATCACCCCATTTTTAGCGACGGTCACTTTTAGCTAAGACGCGAAGCGCGCAACCATCGAGGACATGAACCAGCCATTTTTACCTATGAAGCCTTTTAGCCAGGACCCGCACCGTACTTAGCCACGATATCAACCATTTATACTCATTCTTATAGCTACCTTTTACACTACCTACCTACCTTTTCACAATCTAGTCACTTTTTAGTGACTTTTTAAATCTAGTTACTTTTCTAGTGACAACGTGAATTAGGACCGGCCTTGTATTACTACTTAGGGGTAATATTGCCGAAAACGTGCAGATAGGTGTTCTAGCTGTTATTAATCAAAATCCATCTACATCAAGACCGCCAATTGCACAAGACGATGCAATTTCACAACGCACAGTAGTGAGAACTTTAGCAAAACATAAATATCATCCTTATATATATTATATATATATATATATATAGTTGAATAAACTGTGGTATGTTCAATCGCCATAATGAACAACTGTGGGCCCAAGAAAATCCTCACTGTTTACAAGAAAGACGACCTCAAATTAAGTTTGGCTTCAATTTATGGTGCGGTGTTATTGGTTCGCAGCTTGTTGGGTCATTTATTTTTAATGGGACTTTAACTGGACATCGATATTTGCAATTTCTTAGAAAAGATTTTAACAATATCCTAGATGTAAACAATGTTGTCAAAGTTGAGAAATTAAATTATTCAACTTTGACTAAATTGTTTACAACATCTTTAACAATTTTAATAGATATTACTACTGACGAAGATAACTGTAAGTGTTATCAAAACGTTTAGATTGTATAATTTAAAATACATCATTAAAAAACCCAAAAAAGATAAGTACTTTATTATGTGTGATAATGGTGAAAGTTTACATTCTCATTTTTCAAGTGTAAATTCCTGAAAATAACGAAGCTGTGTAATTGGCTTATTAAGATATAAGGGGATTAAAATCCAATGTAGCGAATTCTGGATAATGTTAGAGAGATAGTGATGTAGACTCCTGTTATCGCGCCTCTGTCCGCGTACTCGAAATGTATGTTGGAGGCAGATGGAATCTTCTTACGTCTGTACCGTGGTGAAAGAGCTTTCGTTGGGGTAGATTCCCTGTTAACCCTTCAAGGGGGATAGTGATTAGACTCGCCCATCTCGGTAAAATAATGTTGGATGAGTATCGCCTTTCTGGCGGGTTATTTGTAAAGAGGTTCCGGTTATAATATGTTTGTTTTGAGTACATAGCTGGCCATGACAAAGAACACATTTGATGTATTTTTATTTTATTCTTTTTGGTGGGCTTCCCTTTGTGCTGAGGTTGGGTTTTCATTTGGGGTTGGGGATTTTTAGGCCGCCGGCCCTATAGCTTGGCTGGGGTGGGGAAAGGGGTACCTTGCCAAGTGTGTCTAGAGGAATGCCTTTGCGATTCCAACAACTTAGTACACATCTTTTTTCCTAGTGAATTTATGTTTTAGTTTTTAGGGCAGTGCCGCTTCTTTTACGCTGCGCGATTGAAGACTGTACTTGAAGTTTGTTGAGCATAGAACCGGACTAATCCTTGGTATACAGAACCATTTTCTACTCTTCTTTCTTTCTTTCATTTCCCCTCTTTGGGATAATACTATACCTATCTGGGTACAAGATGCACCCTGGACGTGCCCGCCTGCCCGATTTCCCCCTCTTATTGGATAAAGGGGAGCGGTAAGGTGCGCAACAATCTTCTCTGGATCTACTTTCGCCTTTTATTCGTCTCTAGGCAATCTCTTGTGATGCCACTGAGGGGTAGCTCTGGTTTTATGAGCACCGAACGATGAATACGATTGGAGAACGTAGTAGGTTTGTAGTTTATTTCATTTTATTTTTTGTAGTTTCCTGCGGATTACCGGGCGTCCTCTCATGTGGTATGCCCGATCGTCGTGTGTGCATGTTGTTGCTTCCCGGGCGAGTTACGTCCGCTGCTTGATGGCGCCTAGCGTCCACTCATTTAGGCACGCTTTGTACGGGTTTAGAAATGGAAGGGTTTTTTAGTCTTGTTGGGGTGGGGGGTCATTACGGTTTTAGTTACCACCTGTGATTTTACATTTCGACAGTTTTACCTACCGGTTGGTAGGCAACATACTCTACCTCTGGCGAATTTGTTAATAATTTAATTCTAGTTATAAAAGTTGCACATGACAAGGTCTTGACGCAAGTGCAAACAAAAAGCCATACTTGCAACATAGAGAATAGTTACATACTTACACAATAAGATACACATAAGGAATAAAAGAATAATTGCAAAGCATTCTTCATTTATAAGTTTACAACTTTTATTATGTCAAATTATCTAACCTACGTTTTTTAAACCCATACGGGTGTGACGAAGCATCAGAGCAAAACTTTGTGTAGTTTAGGTGGTAGAGTTTAGTCGTGTTGCTTGTGAATTCATTGTGGTCAGCCGATCGTTTTATAAGTATAGATGTAATTGGGACAGGTTCATCTTCTTCTAGGACCACTTTCATTATTTTAAAGAAGTTGATTATTTGTGGGATTTTATACGTTAACGATACTCCTTTAAGTTTATGTACAGTCACGTCACATTCTTTAGAACTGAACCATGCTTTGTAGGTATAATTTTTTGTTCCGCCTGATACAAATTCTTTGATGTAGCTTCCGTCACTTTCATCTTCCAATTCATTTGTGAATTCACGTAAACATTGACCTAATGGCACATCATATTGCTTCGGAACTATCATAATAGATAACCCTATCTTCAGACCTTTCCCAATATTCGTATAGCTTCAGCGGTGCTGGGTCGTGATAGAAACGGCAAGCAACGTTTACAGTCAATAGAGGGTTGCACGTGTACGCTTCTTTAAAATTCCCAGTTAACACGTAATGTGTCTTCATTAATTGTTAAAACGGAATTAATATCAATGGAGGGTTAGTCTTCATGTTATAGAATTCGCCAGGCTCTCTGACTATACTACTTTTATTTTGGTTCTCACTCTGTCCAAGATTACTCCAAAGCAACGTAGTAACAAGTTTCCCTAACTGTCGTGAACCGGGGTTCTTTTTTAAAATGGGTATGGCATTCCTCACAGTAATAATCGCAAGCAAACGCTGCAGTTAATAATGTTATGACATTGTAATGACCACCATGATACAATAAATTGAGAAGCTTCCCTACACCGTCACTATGGAACATGACGGCACGACCTTTGATTCCATAAAGATATACGGTTATTTTGTATCCTTCGAGATACCTCTGAAATTATCGTAGTTCTTGTAGTCCACACCGGTTTGTTGGTATCACCGCATTTACTTCTTGAACCAGTTGCATAGCCTGTTCTTTTTGTACACCGTCTTTATCACAAATGCTATGATAATTCGGCTTTTTTTTTTGTACACACGCATTACTGACAACCAATGCTCGCGGTAAACACAGATTATCTTTGCTGATTACGGTTACAATGCCACGGCGTTTGCCGCACTCCTCCTTGTAGCTGGTATACAAACGGGATCTACCTTTTCCCGCGGGTAATTGTACAGACGTTATACGCAAGCAAAAGGTTTCGGTGTTTAAGCTATACAGAGATACACAGATACACAGAGTCAGTACAATAGCCATTTAACTTTGACCTACTGTTTAGCATTGACAACAACTTGTCATTAGCTTTTTAGATTTCTAAGAATTATATGATACCAATAAAGTTTGACTTTGAAGAGCTTGACTCAATTTAGCCAATACAAGAACCTGCCATCCTTCATGTTTCCATGAACGGACTCTACGCTTAGATTTCGAAGAATTGTAATATGATACCCCTGCAGATCAATAAACTTTGACCTTGGAAATTCTATTTCTAGATTTCTAAGAATTGTAATATGATAATCCCTGCAAGACTACAGCCTGTCATTCCTCATCTTTCCACGAACTGATTATATGTTTAGATTTCTAAGAATTTTAATATGATACCCTGCAAGTCAATAAACTTTAACCTTAAAAATTCTACTTTTAGATTTCTAAGAATTGTAGCATAATACCCCTGAAGGTCAATAAGATTTGACCTTGAAAATTTATTTGTAAGAATTATAATATGATACCCCCTATAGGTCGCTAAACATTGATCTTGAAGATTCTATTTTTGTATTTCTTCATGACCTTTTTAGATTTATAAGAATTGTAATATGATACCAATAAAATTTGACCTTGAAGAGCTTATTCAATTTAGCCAATGCAAGAACCATTTAACCTTGACCTACTTTTTAACACAGACAGCAAACTGTCGTTCTCAACGCGCAAAAGAAACTTTCATTTTAGTTACTGCCTTGGAGTGGTTAACAATAGGATGAGCGATTAATTTTTCGATTGCCTTTGGGACCACTGCTTAGTGCGGTTAGGTTGTACTTGAGGATTATTTACGAATCAGAATGGTATGTTTTAATTTTCTTGAATTTAAAAACTATAGTTTGCAATATCTGGACTTAGAGTAATCCGCCGAAAAATATTTCTACCACTTAAGTTAAAAGTTAGGAAAATCTTTTAAATGCTATCAATTTGATAATTCGGGTTTAATCGGGCTGGTTCAGATGTTGAAATACTCGCTGTGGTATGCAGAACCAAAATTTGGATATTATTACGTGGGTTATCATGATTTTTTCTGCTTTGCTTCGGACTTTGAAAAATGTCATATTTTGTGTTTCTGTTAGGTAAAGTATAATTATTAAGAGTGATTTTAGAGTAAAATTACCGGTCGATAATACCGGTTGCGAATACCGGTTGCTAATACCGGTCTGTAATACAGCTTGGTAGGTTATGGTGTAGATTAAGGCTAGAAATGCACCTGCTTATACGTATAATATGAACCTAATGACTAGGCGCCTAGACGTTCAGCTTTGTCAAAGTACTTTAGTTTTTTGAAATATATAATAACTTATGTGACTTTGTGACACAAAATATGAACAGTTGTGAGTACAATAATTATTTATTTATAGGAAACTTACGGAAAACACCTAGAGGAATCAGTAAAACATTCTATTGGCGGTCAATGTACAATTAATACACATAGTTGCATCATGTTTACACATTGAATTTGTTCAGGAAGCTCATTAAAAAGAGACATTTGATATATTCTGTCAGTTTATAATCTTTGACTGTTTAATTTAAACGGTTGTAGTCTCGAGTTTAAGTTGAAATCCGTACCTAAATGTGCCGAACCCATACAGCACCCTCCATCTACCAATGCAACTCTATCGGCTTAAACACCGAAACTTGCCTATGTCTAACGTCTGTACAATTACCCGCGGGAAAAGGTAGACCACGTTTGTATACCACCGGTAAGGGGGAGTCCGACAAACGCCGTGGCATTGTAACCATAAGCAATAAAGATAATCTGTGTTTATCGCGAGCATTGGTTGTCAGCAAAACGAGTGTGGGTAAAAGCCCTAATTATTTTAAATAAAAGAAAAACATTCAAAAACATTATCGTATTGGCTCATAATGGCGGCGGTTTCTATCATCAGTTTATTTTAAATCTCAGATCTCACGCCTGAACTAATAATGCGCGGTACAAAATTGATTTGTATGTATTTACAATGTTAGGCTTCTAGATTCGTTAAACTACTTTCCGATGGCTTTTAGCCAATTATCCAAGTTGTTCGGATGGAGGTAAAGAAATGTTATTTCCTACACTTATTTAGCACGAAAGGGAATCATAACTATATCGGTCCAATTCCACACATAGAAATTTTCGACCCATGTAACCTCAGGTGTAACCAGAGAGAAGCATTGTTAGTATGGCATGCGGGAAAGGTGTCTTAACACTATGTATTTAACTTTTATACAAAGTTTATAGAATATTGTGTACCAGATGTTCACATATTAGCACAGTCTTGCCTTAAATTTCGATAACTGATTGTAAAGGCGGGAAACGTCTGTCCGTTGACCGAGAGCGTCACGTTAGCGGGAGCAAGTAATAAACTATTCCGACGCACATTTTTAAAACTAAACACGATTGGACTAATACCAAAAGGTGGTTACAGGCGACGTGACAACCAATTGATCGTAGCTCCACGGCGGCTGTTGGTTTAAGAACTAGCATCGCTCGAGTATCGTTATGAAGCTACTGTAGCAAAATCAAATAGAATAAAGGAATTGGGATGTACAGTTGTCGAGATGTGGGGATGTAATTTTGACGAATGATGACGAATGAAATGTTTAATTATACAAAAACGCACCTAATGCTTGCACATTTACCGCTAAATCGCAGAGATCCGTTTTATGGTGGTCGAACCGGAAACGCAAAATCCTTTTATCAAGCAAAGAAAGGTGAACGAACAAATAAAATATGCCGATTTTATGTACCCATACCCTTATGTTAATAAGTACGGTAAATATCCCTTCGGTCACTCCACCCTGCATATTGGTGAATAATGTAGAAAATTAAACATTGAAACGACAGATGGGTTAATCAAGTGTAAAGTACAACCACCAGAATTATTGTTCCACCCAGTATTGCTTGTAAGAATGAACGGCAAATTAATGTTCGCTCTTTGTCGTTCCTGTGGTGAAAGTTTTAACCAAAGGAACTGTGAACATAGCGATTATCAACGCTCGTTAACAGCTGCGTGGGTAGTAGATGAAGTGAAGAAAGCAATCGAAAAAGGTTACCAATTATTAGAAACTTATGAAATATGACAATACGAAACCGAACAGTATAATAGTACCACTAAAACTGACGGACTATTTAGGAAATATATAAATAAATTTTTGGGTATTAAACAACAGAGCTCAGGATGGCCCTCTTATTGTGACACCCCTGAGAAGAAGAATAAATATGTTAACGATTATTTTGAAACCGAAGGTGTCCACTTCAATCCCGCAAGGATAGAAAGGAATCCCAGTTCACGACAGTTAGGAAAAGCTGTTATTAGCTCGTTTTAGTGGAAGTTTGGACAGTGTCAGAACCAAAATAAAACTCGTATAGTCAGAGAGCCAGGTGAATTCTACACAGCCCTCTATGACTGTAAACGTTGTGCTTGCCTCTTATACCACGACCGAAGCACGGCTGAAGTTATACGAATATTTAGAAAAGTTGAAAGAAAGGTTTATCTGTTAGGTTGATACATAAGTAGTGGAGTTTTTTTTTAAATTTAGAAGTTGATTCTGAAATAACAAAATTTTGATTACTCAACATTCAGCTTGTCAGATAATTAGTAGTTCTGTTATATAGTGTGTTTGCTTTTGAATTTCGTTCTTAATTGTTAAAGTTTAACCTTATTATAATGGAATGTCAAGTAGGCAAAAACCATCTTTACCGACATTATCTTCTTTTTGCGTCTAGACGAGGTGACCAAGCCAGGGAAGCTGCTCGTGAGATTTGAGATGTTTACGGTAAAGATTCAATGCCTGTTAGGATGGCGCAAAACTGGTTTAAACGTTTCAAAAACGGAATTTTCGACCTTAATGACATGGATCGCTCAGGACGTCGTGTTAGGTTCGATGAAGAGCGATTAAATCAACTTCTTCATGAAAATTCACGCCAATCAACTAGGGAGTTGGCCCAAAGGAATGTGACCCATCAACGATATGACGACATCTGAAATCCTTAGGAGAAGTTTAGAAATTTGGCGCTTGGGTTCCTTGTGTTTTGAGCGAGAACAACAAAAGTCAATGCAGCTATATGTTGAACAAATGCATCGCCTCTACGAAGCTATTCGGGAAAAAAGACCCCATCGGCAGCATGACCTTCATCACGACAACGCTCGTCTTCACATTGCTAATATGACAAAGAGATCAATTCAAACGCTTGGTTGGGAAGTATTGCCGCACCCTCAATATTTTCCTGATTTGGCTCCGTCAGATTTTCACCTATTTCGATCACTTTCAAACTGTTTGCGGGGTGTTTCGTTCAATATTGATGTGGACTTACGGACTTGATTGGATCATTTTTTTGAGTCAAGGCCGAACGATTTTTACCGTAGACGTATTGAGAAACTTGTTGAACTCTGGGAGAAAGTCGTTAATAAAAACGGAGAGTATATAATTGATTAATATGTTGTAAATTTTTGTAGTAAAATATATATTTTTTAAAAATAAAAAACGTCATTACTTATGCAATCAACCTGACATTATGATACGGACCATTTACATAACAGTTCATTAGAAGATGAAGGTGATGGAAGCTACATCAAAAAATTACGCCTACAAAGCATGGTCCAGTTTTAAAGCATGTGAGGTTATTGTATGTAAAGTAAAGGAATACCGTTAACGTATAAAACCGCACAAATAAACAACTTCGACAAAATAATGAAATTGGTCCTAGAAGAAGATGAAACTGTCCCAATTACCTCAATACTTATAAAACGATCAGCTGACCACAATGTACTCACAAGCAACACAACTAAACTCTGCATTCTAAACTCCACAAAGCGATGCTTTTACTCTGATGGTTCATCATATACCTATAGATTTAAAAAACGTAGGTTAGATAATTTCACATAATTCGTTTGTTCCTCATGTGTATCTTACTGTGTAAGTATGTAAGTACTCTCTATGTTCCAAGTATAGCTTTTTGTAGGAAATAATATTACACTTATATTAAAAATTTAATACAAATATTTTTTACGAATAAACACCTACCATAGGTTATGTTTTCTTTACTTACACCACACACCCTGCCCTCGCGAGTGCGGAAGGTATACGAAAATACTAAAAGATCTGATATGAATAATACTCTGAAGGTGGTTTGTTGGATATTGTTAGGCTATCGGTACTGCGGCTGTTTCTTAACCCTATTATCGATGGTTCGAATCTATGTATTACAATTTTTGCTGTATTGACTGGTCCGCATGTACGCGACTTCTATCGGTACGTAAGATATGCAACTGCGTACACCAGAAGAGCAAACTTTTCTCACGCTTCCCAAATTACCGTTAATACACGCACACTGCGAAACGCAGCATGGATCTCGATTCTCCCACGGTCTAAGTAATAGTACGCGGAGCACCATTAATAAAAGAAATAAAGTTTCCAAACCTAACAATCAAGAGCGTTGTCGGCAAACATCAAAGGATTTGGCCTGGACCAATTGCCAAAATATAGTTCTCACGAGCCGCAAAATTTTCACGCGCTCTTTAAAATTTTCCCACCGCCAAGTGTCGCAATACCTACTGCTTTACTGTGAATGAATCATTCAATTCAATTCAAATGATACTGTTTTCCATTTTAGCCCTACCTACCATTCTATATATATCCAATTTTACATTTAAAACAATTCTGTATATTTTTAAATACTTTCATTCTAGATTCAAATATCATCGTTAATTATGTTATATGACAAGTAAAAATTATTATTGGCGTAACATTTGTCACGTTTCATAAAATTTGCCCGAACCAAAAAAAATCACGTGCGCAAATACTCATTTACGTGCTTAAAAAAAGATACGTTACATATACTCCCATAAACCAAATTAGTTATTGTACCTAAAGCTACCACAGGAAATTAATAGTTTGTGTTTAAACATCGGGCACCACATCTAAGTATGAGATTTCATTAGAAACAAATAACAGCGGTAGGAACAAATACTCCGTCATTCCAAAGGTAGAAGACCACTGTCATTAATAGGTAGCGGTCAGAACTCTGACCACGGGTATTGAATATTGGATGACATTTTTTATTGTTTGCATCCTCCAGAAAAGTACCTATCATTGACAAAATAGATACTTTTATTGCAACTAGTATACTAAGTCGTGTTACACGATCAAACTGTACTAGACGTCGTGAAGGCTTGCCAAGCTAACTTCAATGGAGATGGGCGGGTTTGAGACAAGACGCAAATAGCTGAAATTTAAATTGAAACAACCTAATGTAATGTACCCGGGCCAGTCTAGCGACTGTACAACTCGAATGCAAGAACAAGGTTAATGTGCGAACTTATTTAAGCCAAATGGTCGTCTTGAAAAACCAGGTAGGACCACTTACGTTGTGTAAAAGAGTTGTTACGGGATATATGTGTTGCGGTATTTAAGGGAGGATAAAATAAAGGTAACACAACAAAAAAACAGTATATAAATTTATAAGCATGTGCAATGTAGTTCTGGGACCTTTTTTGCGGATTGAGGAATAGAACTGCAAAAAAACCTCACCGTCTTCAACAACAAGAATAACAACATAAAGTATCAGTATTAATTATAAACATCTACATCAATACGTATCCATATTCTACTGTTATTGTAAGATTAAATTGCTATCACCTTACTCTAACGTTAATAAATCAGTGTAGTAATAATTTCATACAAGCCTGTATTTCATAAATTGTGATCACCAGTTTATACAGTTAGCTAACACCACTATAAAAAAATATCACATGTTAAGGGTCTGTATTTACAATTAACGAACCAAAAGGTAACATATTTCAAAACTGGCACACACACAGTAATCCAACGAGAACATGCTTTAGTGTTGCATCGGTTATCTCACCTAGGCAAGCATTACCTGAGAGCCGTTTTACGCTCCCACTACATTTGCAACGGAATATCCATCTTAGAATACGCTACATTATAGGTGTGAAACAAATTGTCAGCGGTAATGTTACGCCCTGAATTGTAAATTGGGACCGTAAGCTTCTTGACTATATTAACCGATTCATTACTAACAGCGAACGGACTCTCTAGTTGCTTACCCGCATATATTTCCAGATTTCATGTATAGAACAGTTTGGAACCGATCATGCTGAGGGTTTTTATGCCATATTTGTTGGGCTTAGAGGAAATATATTGGCGATTCCCACATTTCCTTCTTAAAGCAACGAGCATTTCATCGAAGGTTACGTTTTGTCCCACAGAATAACATGACCTGTAGTTACTTACAAATGAGGAAAATATACCTCGTGCAACTGCCAATTTTCCAAGTTTTGGTGTGTCTTAACGTGAAATTCTATCATCAAACCTTATGCTATTGTGAATAAATCTGAATCGACAAAATCACATTGTAAGCGAAACAATTCAATGCCATTACCATCAGTAGCCCATAAGTCTTGTAAATTCTACCTCTGTTTTTGCATTCCTTGCTGCTGCACGAACTACTGGGAGATGAAACAAACTATTCTGTGGTTGCTTTATTACTTCAGATTTCTTTATTGGTGTCTTCATCCACTTTCTTATTTTATCTTTTCCTATATATTCGCCCTTATCCTCATTCTCTGTTGACTCTTGTTCACTTCGTCTACTAGACAATTCTTCGTCATTATCTGAATGTTCTGAGTACACTTCAAATCGTCGTTTTCATCGTGATCCTCTTCATCTTCAAACTGAGTGATCTCATCATCTGACTCTAATAGCGTTCGCTGAAACTCCATTAAATCCTTTCTTTGTGTAGATTATATACTCTTTCCACATTAAAAATTATTATTAATTTTATTAAATACATAAATAAAAAGTTTACCTCGAGTAGGATTTGAACCTACGACCTGTACTTTGCTAGAGTACCGCGCTAATCAACTGCGCCATCAAGGTTCAAGCCCAATCGATGTAAATTTTATCTTTATGTATGTAGAACTGATGTAAAATCTAAATATAATGAGATTACAATCAAATTGCTTATATTAATGGAATGTGAGCCTGCAATATCGCAAGGATTCACACATACCAAAGCAACTTGACTAATATTAAATTATATAAGTTTATAATAATATAATAATTATAATAATCTTTCCACATTGTTGATTATCCTGTAAAAGTCTAAAAATAACAGTGAAATATAAAAATAAGAATGAAATAGAGAAACAGCATAAAAATATCCAGCAAAAATAACAGTGAAATAAAGAAATAACAGTAAAATACAGAATCAATAGAAAAATGGAAAGCAACAAAAACACTTACCTCTGAGGTCGCAGTATCCCTCAGATACAGAACGGGTACAATACTGAAACTACTGCACTCACAATAACGTGAAACTAACTGGTTGAGATATACTAGCTTTATGGCGCGGCAGCGTCATAGACCGACTAGGTATCTCTTAGATCTACCGCGACCACCGCAGGGTTAACTAAAACATTGTAAAGACACTTTTTAACAAGGACTCTAAATGTGTCATCGTAATTTCCATGGCACCCCATACGCAAAAGATATAACGTCCAACTTCGCTTTTGCTTATGGGCATCATTTTGGATTTTTTCATTTTTCTATCAAGTATTTTTTTTCTGAATTGCTTTAGAAAGAGAGATATGCTGCGAATTTATTATGCTTCGCATCGAAATGCAGTAGTTACTACGCAATCATATTTGAAGCGTTATCCAGAGTGACAACCAAGTTTAAGGTTTTTTCAATTTATCGACAGAAATTTGGGTGAAGATGGTTCGTTTAATAAACGTACCCAAAATTATGGTGGTAGGCCCAATGAAGATGAACAGGAAATCTTACTAGCGGTGAAAATACACATGATTTTTATATCGAACATCTAAATACTCAGTATACATTTTTTCATTAGATCTCAACGAGGGAAGGTGCAGATCATCTAAACCTGTCACACCACGTTATTTGGAGATTAAACAAAAAACATAAGTATCGACCTTACGAAATCCATGTTTTGCAAGTTCTTCATCCAGGAGACAGTGATCAACGTGTAGCTTTTGCACAATGAGCATTAATGGTCAGTTGAGAACCCACATCAGTTTTAAGAACGGTAACCGAAAATACGAATTGGTCTTAATGTGTGGATTGGTTTTTTGGCCGATACAGTAATAGGTCCATTCATTCATGAAGAAAATGATAAACTCCGATTGTTACCTAAATTTCTTAAGGACGCTTTTAACGGACTTTATGGACAACAATATTGCTCTTCAGCGTTTAAATGCAATCTGGTTCCAGCAAGATGGCGCACCGTCGCATAATGCTAGTAGGGTAAGGGAAGACTTGTCGGAAATGTTCCCCAATCGAGTTATTGCTAATAATGGTGACGTAGACTAGCGAGCACGGTCGCCCGTTCTGTCTCCTCTAAACTACTATTTGTGGGGACAATGAAAAATAAAATTTATAAAACGTTACCAGCTGATCCGAATGAACTTTGCGGAAGAATTATTACCACTATTAGACATGATATCAGGAGAAGGGATGTCTCAAGAGCAATAGTTATTCTAAGAAAGCGAGCGGCGTTGTGTCTTGAAGTGGAGGGTGGCCAATTTGAACACTTACTGTAATTTTTTCTGCTTGTGTTTAATATTTTTCTTTTAGTAATAATTATATTCTTTGGAAACTTTGTTTTATTGTGTCAAATAATGGTGGAACTGTCAAATTTTTCGTTATAACAATCGAACGTTGTTATCTTTAAGGCGGAACTATTATGTGTGATACATCGTTGTATTTAAAAAAAAACTTGATATAAAAAGGCAAAAACCCAAGATGGCGCCCATAAGAAAAAACGGAGTTAAATGCTGCATCTTTTGCGTCTAGGGTGCCATGGAAATTACGATAACAGATTTAGATTGCTTGTGAAAAGTGTCTTCACAATATTTGAGTTAAAAACGTTCAACTTTAATGGTTTTTGCTTAAAAAAATAAAAACGGAAACCAACAGCTCTAATTTCCTTTTAGATTATTGTTCAACATAAAAATGCGCAGCTTTGTCCTAATTTAACCGCCTGATTATCTCTAAAGATAATCGAGACCCCATACAGGCACTCGAAAAGCCGGACACCCTGTCTGTACATATATATATATATATATATATATATATATATATATATATATATATATATCGGATGTAATGTCCTATCGGCGGATTGAAATCATTGGATTACTCTATTACACTAAGTATCTACACACGCACACTCAAAGTTTCGCGGGCACGTCTTTCACCATAATTGGACAGCTGATTTACTGTATGTCCGCTTAAATATTTGTAACAGAATATTTTAATGCACTTGGTATTTAAAATGTTAATTGTATATTTGCTTAATCGAATTAATGCCATTAACAAACGAATATGTTTACACCAGCATTATTATTCTATACTGACACTTTAATTTACAATACTTAACACCTTTATTAGTTATAAAGGACCACATCAAAAGTTTCTTTTCTTCTATAGCGCGGGTTTTAGATACAAAAACTTTCTGAATACGTCGATTGCTGTTTATTACAAATCTCTTTAAAGACTACTTCAATTTTTGTAACAGTCTATAATTACTTCTGACTCTCGCTATTTACCTTACTTGTAAACGTGTTGAATGAATTTATCCTCAAAAAGGGTATTTAGTAGAAAAGCAACTAAATGTTTAACTGCAGCACTAACGCTTACAAAATAAATTAGCACAGGGCGTTATGCCACAACAAAAAAATAAACCTACACGCGCGAACGCTCTCTTTAAGGGTTCGATAACTAAGTCCGCTCTAGCCTGTCTCTTTGATAGGTGCGCGAAGTAAAATTTAGTAAATTTCAGCACCATTTGTCCTTGATTCATATATACAATTTTCGATTGTGAAACTAACTTGTTTATATATACAACGTGAACCAAAAAAACGTACCCCTGCTTCAAGTGTATGTTCTACACATAAATTGAAGACGAAAAGTCAGATAAAATGTTTCTCTAAAATGTATGGCTGCAAAATGACAGGCCCTCAAAGTTGAATTTTGAAAATCGTTTTTCGCAAATAACTCAAAAACCTTTAGGAATTTCAAAATACTATCCCCAATGAAAATTATTTCTTTGTGACGAGGATTTTTCTGGTTTGATTGGATTGTCTATGAATGGAATGGAAGTATTAGTTTTCACATTGCTCCCCTATACTTTCTATTCCAACTTTTTTGTGTGTAATTTTTCAGGTATTTTGGTAACTGTTTTGGATCCGTTATTCAATAGCAAATTTGGTACTCCTGGGTGAAGTTGATAAAGTGAACGGTTTACGAGTTATTTGCAATTTCATCAATCACAGTCAATTAAGTACCACCGCACCAAAATTTAATAAGTGGGCCGTGGACTAAAAGTCATAGTTGTCAAAGAGTTTATTAAGTTAAACAAAGTATTAATTAACAAACAAATTAGTTGATTAAATGTTCGAATAGTTCACCGTTGACTGCTATGCATTTACGAATTCTTTTCATGATTGACTAACGTACGTTGAAAAATAATTGCGGATCACCCTTTATTAAATTAGAGCAATCAAAAATTCGTTGCTGGAGATGTTGGACGTTTGTAATTGGCACCAAATGCACTGTCTCTTAAACGACCCCAGAAAAAAAAATCCATAGGGTTTAGATCCGGTGAACGTGCAGTCCAAGGAACCGGTCCTCCACGTCCAATCCAGTTTGCATTAAAGGTTCGATTCAATGACCGCCTAGCAGTGGGTGCAAAATGAGGAGGCGCACCATCGTGCATGAAACACAACCGACCCCTAACATCCAGATGGACAACTTCTATAACTCGGGTAAATCATTATGCAAAAAATTGGTGCATGAATTACCATTTAAACGTTGTGGCAAAAAGAATGGACTAATTCAATTATTGCCAATAATACCAGCAAAGACATTCACACTGAATTGCTATTCATGATTGGTTTCAATGAAAAGGCGTGGATTTTGACAATCGTAGTAATGATTGATATGAAAGTTAAAGTTTCGTTTCTGGCGAAACCTGCGTCCAAAACATTATCCATGCAATTTACAATTATATTGTCAATACAGCTTTTTCCACGTGTACTTTCGTTAATCAACAAATGGTACTTACAACTGGATATCAGATCAGTTAATTCGGATCGCTCAAAGCTATTCCTTAAAAGGTCCACATTTAAATCACCAGTAATTAACACGCATTTTTTACAATTAACAAAACTCAATAAATCTTACAATATATATATATATATATATATATATATATATATATATATATATTGTGATGTATTAATATTGAGATGATTTTTAAATATATGGCGACTTACACTTTTGTGAGGTAAAATTATAATTAATTATATTTAGTTTGGGAATAATAATTATATTTTATATTTATATTTATATTGAGGTAATTTAAATTTTAATGTTAATAATATAATTGAAGTAATTATTTTACTTTTTATATTTATTATATTGCACCGGACTAGCTCAGAGATCTCATATGGGGATAGAGTTCAAGCAATTTAGTTGAAGATAAAATTTTTGAGTATAAGAAATATCCTATATGTAATTGAATTTAAAGTATACAAATTGTTCTGAATATAATTTGCTATCAAACGCATGCGTTAATGAACTTAAGTGAAAATATCAACTGTCAAAGATGTCAAATGATTAAATTTAGAAAATTTAATGTTTAGAACCAAAATAAAATTTAGAAAAGAAAAGAAATTAATATCTTTACAGGTGTTTACACAAGTAAAAACTTAAAATTCTTAACCAACTTACATGTAACAAATATAAATTGCAGGAAAATAACAATGAATATTCACAATAGGTAGGGTTATTAAATTTTGTGACTCACATATACAGTCCTTCCTGTTGATAGAATGATGTCTTCGGATACTTCAGCTGGATGCAGGCAATGTTCACTCGGTTACAGTTGTTACCAATACCCAACTGCTATCTCGGTTCTCGGTTGTCGAAGACACCAACTTCCAGGCTTATAGATGTTTTCCCCAAAAACGGCAAACTCCAGCCACTTATTTATTACGGTAACTTTTTATTTAAATGATTTTATAGCTCAATGAGTGATATCGTTTAAAATATATGTTTAAGTATCCAAGATTTTTGTTGACAACACTTTTATTTTAGCTACCGATAATAATTTTTATTTAAAAGGAATTGTCCGAAGAAATAAAACAAACTTTGACCAAATAAAAATGGAATTTAATTTGGTAAACAGGAATTATTTTAGATTGGAAAACACGAAAACAAATCTTCACAAAATCGTAACATCAATTAATCTAACAGAATTATTTTATTAAACGACAGGTATCGGAGACCGAACTATTTATTTCTATCCGACGATACAAAAACAAGTGCTCTCGAAAATTATTCGTAACGTAAAACTTCTTGACGACAATAAAACCATACCCAAGTCCCCCACGCTATCATGATGACGACCAATGCCCACGGAAATGGCCAACTCTAAAAACCCACAACATACCACAAACACCAACCACAAAACACACCACACCAGTAACAACACAATAAAGCTAATAAAATAAGAATTTTTTTTTGCCACATAAAACACACAACAAAATTGAAACCAAACAATTCCAAAATAACACCACCCCAAAAGAAGAAGACCCAGGGCTGAAGAGGGAGAAGACCCCTAAACTGCCCACAGATAAGCAAGCGACGACAATAATTTAGGTTATGTACTCACAAATTTTACAACACTGTTTTAACCTTTTACACTTTTGAACAAATTCTAGAGAGAGAGAGTGATTTCCTGAGCGCTTGCTTTTATGTTTCTGGTTGTTACAAAAATTTCATTTTTTTACAGCCATATTGCAAAAGTAACTATGGATATGATTGGAGGATCAAAATTACAAATTGTACATAAATGGAATTTTGGCCGTAACTTTCTTATGCATAATCGGAATTGAAAATTAAAAACGGAAATGAAAGCTACGTAAAATTTTGAATAAAAGGACACCTAACAAGCTATAATTCCTAACACTAATAAACGAACTAACCTACTCTAATCAAAATAAGCTTATATCTATTTACGCTTACAATCTATACTAAAATTACTTGCAAAAATGGAATTCTGAGGACATTTTACACAAGAATACATATCTTTCATGTTCGAAACATTTAATTTAAAGAAAATTTTAAGCTTTTGTAATATTAGCTTAAATTCACCTCAGAATTAACATAATTTTGCGGAGAGAAGCGCTGTATCCTTATAAAAACATATTCATATTGAGAAAGAACATCTATTATTTGCTTTAAGAGCAAAATCTACGTCTAATAAAGTGGAAAAAGTATAAAATTATGTAAAAAACCTAAAATTTACAACGTAACCAAACTTAAATCTAAAAATGAAATTAATTTATATTTAAAAATGTTTTTAACACTTAAAATGTTATGTTTAAGGTTTGTACTACTTGTCTTTATTGTTCTCACTTTTGAATAAAAGGACACCTAACAAGCTATAATTCCTAACACTAATAAACGAACTAACCTACTCTAATTAAAATAAGCTTATATCTATTTACGCTTACAATCTATACTAAAATTACTTGCAAAAATGGAATTCTGAGGACATTTTACACAAGAATACATATCTTTCATGTTCGAAACATTTAATTTAAAGAAAATTGAAAAAGTCTCATCGTCTAACACTCTTTTTGAAATTTTTCACTATAAAATGTACGGCACTATAAATGTCTGTATGCCATAATGTTTTAAATGTTATTCTTATTGTGAATCTTGTATTATAATTTTTGTCACTAACTCGCTACCAAAAATATGTGCGAAAAATGTCTATACTGTCCATATTATAACCCTTTTACTAAATTTTTGTATTTCCTGCATTTAAAAACTAAATATACACTATCCCTAACCTAATCCTAACTATATAGTCCATGTTTAAACACCTGTAAAATGTCTACTTGCCAAATTACCTTTGAAAAATTGATTTTTTTGCAATAATTGCAATACTAAAATGACTCTACGAAAATGGTTATATTTAACATTCTTGACAATTTTGTTAGCAGCTTTTTATGATGAAACCAAACTAAGCAAATGATATTCAGATTAATTTATATCAAATAAATTTATTTTAATCAAATCGTGAACCAGATTTATATAAAATTGTGTCTTGCACTTGTATCGAGCTAGAAATTACCCCTTTTTATTACCCAAATGTCATGTAAGCTGTCCGATACTTCTATTACCTCTTTCTGAACATCTCAAAATATATAGTATATAGTGAACCAAGGGTGGAAAGTGGGCTTTAGCAGCTCGACGGCTTTAGTCCTGCCGAGCTGCTAAAGCCATTTTCACTATAGGTGCATTCAACTATTTTTCGCCTCACCCGCCCCACATTTAAAATACGTAAATAAAGTTTTATTTATTTAAGAATATTCAACTATAATAAACGTTTATTATACCTTGAGCGCTGTTATTAATGGTTATGCCGGATGAACATGGATGATTAATTCTAGCCATGGTATTAGTAATATGAATATTTGATGATGACACTTCACAGTGGGCTCATTGAATATTTGTGGCACATTTTCTTGAGTAGTATGTGCTGAGGTTGATCCTGTCAATATTTTTTCCGAAGCACTTATTTTAGTACAAATATCAATGTATCCTTCTGCAGTTGCAAAAGAACGCCAACTTCGATGTTTTTTAATTGCTAACATATCTGCTCTTGATTGAGCCATTACCGTTGCAGAAGTGCGTAGGAAACAGTGACCAATATAAGAGTTAGGGTTTGGTAGCTTCAAAAAAGTGGCAATTATGGCAGGAATTTTTCCAAGTTTGTTTTTACCTACAGGCTGTACATTTTCCTGATGAGTAAAACAGAGACAACCTTTTATGTGGGGTATGCGACGGTCTTAATGCGTAATATTTCTTGAAGATGCCCATAATATCGATGCCATCAATTATTTTATTGGTTATTACAAAAGTTCTTGGGAATAAGAAGTGGAAGAAAAGCTCAAAACCAAAAATTCTCAATTATTTTTATTGTATGTGTAGTAGTTAAAAATAGTCCTACACACACACACACACACACATATATATATATATATATATATATATATATATATATATATATATATATATATATATACTATACATTTCCACCTCCGAACCGTATAGTTCGTAATACGTTCTCACCTCAAATTACTTTGTCGCCTCCACTTGCGGAGACGACAACGTTTTCCATATAATTACTTCATAGAGGCCACCAGTAGTCTTTACACGAGATTTCGTTCGGAAGTCATAACGTATCATATACAACTATAAAAACTCTTTTAGTTCAATTGTAGTTCTTTGGCGCTAGTATCACGCTATCAGTGAGGTAGCTGCCACGTTGTCACCTCCGTTGGTTTGATTGCATCTTCCCACCTCCAAAATCACGGCAACATTGTAATCTTATAACTGCTAACACTTTCAATTTAATTATATGAGTATGTTCTTTCTCAGTATCCAACTTCAATGTTAGTAACAAGTGAGCGCCAAACCTTAAGTTTCGGTATTTGTGAAATAATGCAAAGAAGAGGAAATCTGTTAGTGCAATTGGCTTTAAATACAAGTAAGTAGGTACTATAATAATTTACGATTAATTAATTAGTATATGATATACAAATTTCTTGTTTTTCTTGTGTGAATAACAACTGAACATGGTATATAACTTTCTAACTGCCTTTCGGTGTTGATATCAGACTTCACATGATATTAATTATCATAGTGGCAGTATTATTTGTTTGAAACTTTAAATTTAATCATTATGCAACTCGGCAGATTTATTGTGTTTTACAGATTGTTTTTTAAGCGGAATAATGTCAACTCTTAATAACTGTTGTTAAATGAATTTGATTATGAAAAATGCTTGAGATTTAAAATTAGGTACTATGTATAATTCCTTTTGTGTTGTGTAAGGTAACAATCGTACTCCTTTAACGTAACACTTTATTCTTTTTAATTATAAACAACGTAAATTAAAGTTTGTTACCTGGATTGATTTTTTGGTTTTATTTCGAAGTTCATCAACGTGTTCTAACAATATTTAAAGTCTGAACTGATGAGTAACAGTATAAACAAAATTTGTTATTATCGGCAGATTTATTGCGTTTTGCAGATTGTTTTTTAAGCGGAATAATGTCAACTCCTAATAACTGCTGTTAAATGAATTTGATTATGAAAAATGCTAGAGATTTAATATTAGGTACATGTATATTTTCTTTTGTGCTGTGTAAGGAAGTTCAGCAACATGCTCTAACAATATTTAAAATCTGAACTGAGGTAATAGTATAAACAAAATTTGTTATTATAAATATTCAATATACACAATATTGTGTATGGAAACCTAATAATACCCGATAGTAGCACATTGAGTGAAGAAAAATTTAAAATGTTATGTTATGTTCGCATTGGTTAGTAGGTTTTGTAGGGAAATAGTCAGGAAAATATTCATTTTATTACAAAATTTAAAGAGCCAAAAGTCAAAAATTGTTTAAGAACCGTATCATAAATATGTAAAGTATTTTCCATTGAGCACTACAATTATACTGAACAATATTATTTTTTTAAAATTTATTTAATAAAATTCTAGAAAACATTTTTTACGTAAATTATATTCACATGATTAATTATAATCTAATTCTCTTTTGAGTAGTACAATTTTTATAACACATTTACCCTTTTGAAAACTCCACAAAGTCCTCTTTGTGATAACATATTGTTATTTAAGAATATTCTTATACTAACATTCTGCGTATTGTGTTACTTTATTAATATTTACATACGTGTATATTTTGATACAGCCAATACAGACATTGTGAAAAATAACAAGGATTGCTATAATTTTGACGAAGAAGAAGAAAGTTGTAAAATAAATAGAAGTGAAAAAGAGATAGAGGGTGCAGATCATTCAATAAGTTGTGACAACATTCCAAACTTTAATTTTGGTAAGTGGGAGTGGGAAGTTAGTGATAGAAAAGTAGCGAAAGTTAGTAAAAATGTTGATCTATGTAACTGAGAAGTAGAGAATAGTAAAGAAGTAGTGAAGGAAGAAAATGGTTTCATAAGTGAAAGCCAAGAAATACAACCTGATTTTGAAGAAATGGGAGATAGTGCAATGGAAGTAATTGAAAATGAAATCTACAGTGTAAACGGTTTTCAAAGGAATATTCAGATAGTACCTACCAAGTTACCAGATGATAACCCAGAAGACGGAGAAAGAAGTGAATTAGTGAAGAATAGAGACGGATATATTAATAGCAGGTTTACTAGTTGCGAAATGGAAAGAAATGAAGCTGAAATTGAAAATTGTTTTAAAAATGTTTACGAAAAAGTAGGTACTAGCTGTGAGCAGAGAATAGAAGAGAATGAAAAAGTAAGAGATAAACGTAATTTCATGGAAATAGAAATAGATAATTCAGCGAATAATTCTTTTGAAGACAGCAGCTATTGTCCAGAAACTTCAAATGATGATAGTAGCCATTCGGAAATTATTCCTTTTAGTACAAATACTCTACAAATATCTACACAGGAAATCAGTTCACAAGACCTTATTGTAAATGAACCTTTGTCTAATAAATTAAAAAAGCAAAAACAATCCAAACTTAATCGATGCAAATTTTGCGATAAAGACGTGCTTTCAAAAAACTTTACAAGACATTTACAAAGGAGTCGCAAACGAAAAAGAAGTTGTATCTGTTTTAGGTTACCAAAAAATTCTAAAGAAAGACGTCAAGCGTTTAGTTTATTAAGAAATAGCGCAAATTTTGACTTATATATTAAAGGCGAAATTAGACCATACAGAGAACGAACTAAAAAACAGTAGAAACAGAAAATTTTATCCTTGTGTTACATGCAAAGGGTTGTTTTAAGGCAGTATTTAAAAGGCACGTAAAAAGTGTTATGAATTTAAAATACAGGTTCTAAAACAAATTACTTGGGTCAATCACAAACACTTTCTGCCTGTGCATTTGATAAAACCAACGTTATAGCCACTTTAAACGTCAAAGAAAAAGTTTTCGACATAATGAAAGGAGATGAAATAGCTCTAGAAGCTAAAAAGGATATTTTAATTGCACATTATGGAGAGTCGTACCTGAAAAAACATAAACGAGATGGAATAATATATGCTTGTAGTAATCGCATGCGCGAACTGTCGCGATTGTTAATATGCTTTAGGAATGTAATAAACAACAATATTGTATCGTTTAAGAACATGTTACATCCTAAACACTTCGATAATGTTTTATTTGCTGCTAGAAATATTGTCGGTTTCAATGCAGAAAAAGAAACATTTAAATCTTCCAGTCTTGCCATGCATTTAGGAACATCTCTGAAATTTGTGTGTGAGGAGTTAGTACATCTAATTTTAAAAGAGAAGGTTGGATTTAGGTGTCCATCTGTAAGCCACAAGAAGGATTGGTTAGAAAATATTAATTATTTCAAACAATTAATCAAAAATCGCTGGAATATAGAACTCTCTTCGATAGCAAATAAAGATTTACATGAAAAACGATGGAAGAAGCCATTGATAGTCCGTCTAGTTAGTGACGTAAGTAAAAAAATTCAGAGAACAAGCACTAAAACTTGCGCAAGAAAAATAGTACAAGATGAGGATAATATTAAAATCTTTAAATTATTTGTTCAATGTAGTTTGGCTTTACTAATAATATTTAACAGAAGAAGGATTGGTGACGTACAATACTTAAAGATAAAGGATTTTTTAAATGAACATAAGAATAACTTCAAAGATTTTGAGGATGTCTTAACAGAAGGGGAAAAACAGCTTACACGTAAATATAAAAGAGTTTTAAACAGTGGCAAAGGTTCTAGAGCTGTAGTAATATTAATCCCAGAAATAATTCAGAGTTTTATTAACATCATAATTACCTACAGAAATAAATACATAAGTGCAGATAATGACTATATATTTGCCGTACCCGGAAGTTCTATAAAGTGGGGAAAAGGCGACGTAGCACTAAGAACGCTTTCAAAAATGTGTAATTTGGAAAGCCCTGGAAGTATTACGAGTAATAAGTTGCGAAAACAAATTGCAACAGTTGCGCAAATATTAAATTTATCAAAAGAAGAGACGAAGCAATTCTCAAAATTCATGGGTCATACGGAGAAAACTCATGAGGAATTTTATGAGTAAGTTAACTATTTTTAGAGATATAATTTTTGTTTTTATTTTTAAGATTGCCCATTGATATATATCAAACCGCAAAAGTTTCCAAATTGCTCCTTATGTTAGAGAAAGGAATTCCTACAAAGTATAAAGGAAAATCGTTAGCAGAGATAGATGTAGATATAAACCACGAGTATGCAGAAGAGGACGAAGAAGGAGGAGGAGGGAATGAAGAAGAAGCGAGTGAAGAAGAAGAGAATGAAGAAGAAGACGAAAACAGTGGTAAGTTTGTATTGCTGAACATTAGTAAATCTTTCTTTTTCATCAAGGTTCGGAAATTGAAACCGCACGAGGTACTATCCGCGCGTTTTTGGGAAAGATGGTGGTGGGATTGAAATAAAGTTTTCATTTTCTATTTTAAATTAGATTGGTAAAATATTGGTCTATTATTACTTGTTACACGTCCAAACCGCACTAGGCGTCGTGCATGCTTACTAATGTAAGCGGGTTGCCAAGCCAGCTAACAGGGAGATGGGCGTGGTCGAAATAATAAGTAAAATGAATGATTAATATGCTCAAACACCTTACACCTACATTGAAACAGCTCAGTTCGGGAAAATATGTCTCTAGGCGCCACCACAATCGAAACTTTGCTAAAATAATTGTCTTAAGCTGGATGTTAATTAACAATTAACCCTACTTGATTGTGGAAAGTAGGATTGGGCTTACTCGGTAAACTCCTATACGAAGGTTCTAAAACAAACACTCGTCCCCCAACAATTTAACTCAAACTCAAATAAATTTAGCTCTACCCAGGTTATTAAAAACTTTTTGAATACACCTCGTAAACTAAAATATCCAAAACAAAAATTATAATACAGTAACTGAATACTTTCTGCGTATCCCTCGTATATGTATAACGTTAAATTTCTACTTATTACTGAATAAAATATTTCTTCATCCAATATTCGATAATTAATTTTGGAAAATCCTAAATAAAAGAAGATCAATGTCTTCGGCTTAATAAATGTTACTTCAAAATAATCTCTCTGAATCGTAATAGACATCCGTACCTGTATAATTTCTCAAAACTCTTGTCTTTAATTATACTTTAATTGTACTGCGTTAAATAAACTAACATGAAAATTTTGCAATCAACCTGGCAAATATAAACTTTCAGGTTGTTCATAAATCTGAAAATTAAAATCTGCAAAGCTTACTTTTAAAATTGTCAAAACAAGATCACCAATTAAGTAAATGTTACAACTGTGTTTCATACCTGGCTAAATAAACAACAGAATAACAATCAACGGTAAATACATATATTGTCCTGCACAAAATAAAACAAAAACACAAATATCTACATACATTACATCAGCGTGGT
This sequence comes from Vesta saturnalis, assembly GCA_036346205.1. Taxonomy (NCBI): domain Eukaryota; kingdom Metazoa; phylum Arthropoda; class Insecta; order Coleoptera; family Lampyridae; genus Vesta; species Vesta saturnalis. The sequence goes on from JARFJB010001218.1 coordinate 7,232,087, forward strand.
TGAAAGTTAAACCACCGAATATCACTTTGAATTCTTACTACTAAAACAAACCATATAATAAGACTCAAGAACGATTATCTCTTCCTTTCAAAACTAGTTAATAATTTAAACAACAATACGCAAATAAACTGGACAAAAGATAATCGGGCTTAAATGAGTTCTTAAAAATTCTTAAATCTAATTTCTTACTTAAAATTGTCCATTAATCCTTGGATTTTCTTTTTTCTTTCTTCCGTAAATCAATTATTTGTAGTCCATTTGTAATCCTTAAATTGCATGAAGCCACATTACAAAGGCTCAACAAAACTTATTCCTCTGTGCACTCGCGAATAGTTCACTATGCGAGGTTATTACTCCCACAAACATGTAATAACGGTAAACATTTGGTTGCCTCTTAAAATTTCTAGCAACCTTTACACCAATCTAGTCCCTCATACAAATAAACTTTCAATGTCATATAACGTTACTTAAACATTGGCTTAATATACAACGAACACTTCGTTCACTTAACAGGTGGTCCCATAAATACGTTTAACTGAATGTCGGTACAAGAACACGCGCTAACCTTGACGCTACTAACGTTACAACTGTTATCTATATTCAAATCTGCTTACGCACTTATTATTTTCTTGAAGAAAAACACAAACTAATTTTATCTTCAATCTCAATTTTATTATTGTTTTATTTATGAATGTCTTTTACGATTCATCCCCGGTTCGGGTTACGCAGTTGTTTAAACAATTACTGCCTCATTAAAATTCACAAATATAACCCCGGGGCTTAACCCATTCTAAACCACATTACACCTCGCGTGCGCGTCTCACCGAGCTCTCATCACAAGCCAAAAGCTAACTTCCTAACTCTCTCGTCAATCCCTGACTTTCCTATTTATACCTTCAGTCATCCATCTTTAAACATGTCTTCCTTCCGCGTTATATTCTCCAATAGTATTCATTCAAAATTCCATAGTTCCAATAGATGCTTCCCTCTATACAAGCACGCGTGTAATTACAATACATCGCCATATTTGTTCTTACTTACAAATTTTCCAATTACTTCATGAAGAAATCATTTTTCGTCACCACATTCTTTCAGTAGCCACTCTGGACCATTACACAACTTTTAACAGTTATCTCCAACCTGCGCTCGATCTCCTCCTGCAACATTTGCAAAAATAAGCACCGTCTAAGGTCTCAAATCCCATATACATACATATATTCTCAAAACAATTGCACAACATTACAAAAACTTTCTATAATTAACACTAAAACATACCAAATCTTTCTCTACATATTTTCTAAAACATTCTACACTTATACTTCACATTTTCTGACCAAGATTACTCATCTATCTTCAAACATTCCATTTCTAACAGCAGCAAAACAGTAGCGATACAGTGGTAAGCATTATCGTCCCTCTTCACATTTACATTCATCAAAATCTAATTATTCCAACACTAAAGTCTCTCTAATATTCAAATACACGTATCTACATACTGAATTATATTTCTCCTACATTTCCAGTGGCGTATCATACACCCACATACATTATGCATACACAAAAAAAAATTTTTTTTTTCGTTCAAAAACTCAATACACTCGCACTCAAAACACGTCATACACGTCATTATAACATCCTACATACAGGGTGCGTCAACACAACCTGACATACTTAGTCCAAACCCACATAATAAGCTTAGTCTCTAATCTGCACTTGTTAATGTTACCTTTTTCTCTATTATTCTTCAGTTTCTTTAATTTGCGTAGTCAGTCACCTGACAGAATACGCAATCATGTGAAGTCCCTGCTCTATTTTTGTTATAGCATATATTACTGTATGAGTATTCCTTTTATTGTTTATGTGTTTTGGGTTTTATAGATGAGGAAAACAGTGTTCCAAACGAAAATATCCAAGTCGCTGAAGTTATAGAAGGTGAGAGAAGGGAAGATAGTACTCTAGAAAATAGAGAATACATTTTAAGCGGTAAGTAAAACAAATTTTAAGGTAAAGCCACATTAAATATTTAGATTCTTGACATCGGTAAACTCTGTTCAATATGGCAAGGGAAATAAAATTGATAGCTGCCGGTTTGTTGAAATCAGTGTCTGAAGCAATTGTTAATTGTATACAAACTCTTACTGTTGGCGAACGTTTCATAACAGATTGCGGTGGACTTTCTCCGGACCATTTGAAACATATAAAACTGACTATCCAATACAGAAGTCCAGTGCGATCTGTGAAGAAATATCAGGTACAGCAGAAGCTTGTGTACGCGGTTTTAGTGTGAATCTGTTCCTTTTTGTGTTTTTTGTCTTTTACAGTTTATTTCTGTTCCGAAATTTCAATAATTCATGATACAATAATTAAATTCGTTTTAGTATCAACTATGAACAAATTTTACTTTTGTTTACTGCTTTTCACAAACGAGTTATTCTTTCACGGAATAACAAACTCCTTTTTTCAACACCTTCTTTATAATTATTTGCCTACTGTAGTAACTATACCAAGCTGTGTTCAAATTTTGGAAGTCATTCTGTCTTTCCAGACGATCAAAAAACGACAATAGTTACAAAAGAATAGTTACAAAATAAAATTTGCGTCCCTAGGATTTTCTGTGAAAAGCCTTCTGAAATGTTTTATCGAACTGAGACATATCTTTATGAAATCACTATATAAGTAGGTACTGCTCAAAGTATATAATTACAAATCTTCTTGATTTCTTGAAGTATACAAGCAGTGTAACTTTCTCTGTAGTATACCTATACGAAATGCTAGTTTTTGCGCAACCCACCACTGTTGATCGGAGAGTGTACTACATTACAATTTTATTTATTTTTATTTGATTAATTTAAGTAATATTCCTGATTTTAATCTTTTTTAGATAACAGCGATGATGAAGATGATCTTCCTCTCAGTAAAGCACAAAAACCACTTAAGGAGAAAACTATTACTACGAAATCAGTGAAAAGAAGGAAAGGTATTGCAATATTTTATAAAGTTTTGTAAATTTTAACATAATATTTTTCAGATTGGTCTGAAAATGATCTTTCTCTATTAAATAAAGAGTTTTCTAAGCATATACAAAACCGTATATACCCATCTGCCATTGAAATAAGAAGTCTTGTTAAAGGATCTAAAATCAATCGTACAGAAGCGGTTATACGTTCAAAGATTCAGCATTTATTGAAACAAAATATTTAATTTGATTTAATATAATTTTATTATTTCTTGAATGTTTTAGTATATTAAATAGTACATAGTGTTCCTTATTATACTTTTCTTCAATCGTCTCACATAAGAGATCAGTGTATCCTGCGTATCCATGCAAAGCATATACATTATCATCATCTCTATTTTCTTATCAAAGAATTTATGAGTATTTTTTAGAGACGACTTGATTTTTAGAAAATTGTTATCAGCAATCGCAAGCTGGATTTCATATGCACATTATTTGTAAGTTTGTTCAAAAGTACTGCTGACTTTGAGTCAATAGACTTGATAGATTATTAGATACATACTTACCTAATCTGCAAAATTTTTAAATACGAATTCACTATCACGTCATTTCAGAATGTCGACAAATAGTTTTATTTGAGGTTTTACATTTGCGGGTGAATAAGGTATGTCTGCAAAATTTAGGAAAACATCAGAACTTCAAATCCATTTAGGTCATGGGTACCAAACATTTTAAAACTGTCTATGTTTCTACTAGTTGCGTATGTTGTAGACTTTTTCAATCAACTGTACATAAATAAGTCTGCTTTTATTAATAGGGTTTAAAACTAATTAATTATTATTCATTAATCACTACCTTTAGTCAATTGTTTCAGAATAAGGTTAATTTATTAATTCTTTAATTTTATTCAAATCTACTTTGTAAATATTTTCGATTAAATATGCCAATTAAAATGTCATCAGAAGAACCAAATTCTCTACAGTATTTACTTTAAATAATAAAACAATGATTAATGCGAGTATTGTATGTGCTAGAAGTTATTTATTTATACACGTTTATTACATGTTCCTACCTCCCAAAATCTGGCAATGCTGTAAGAGGTAACAGCGTACTTCTCATAATTTCAATCGGAGGTCACAACGGGCGTTGAATATGTACTTTAATATATGTATGTATTTGTGATTTTATGTAAAAAAAGTTACCCCTCGTTTGAAAACCATAATGCAAAAGTTCCCCTCAGTACAAATATAAATGTTTTGGAATGATTAACTTATTGTTTATAGAGGAGGTCAGGTTGCCTTGCCAGCATAACGGAGGTATCAGCACACTTCGTAATATATATATATATATATATATATATATATACATATGTTTGTTTCGGTCTATTAAATGAATTAGACCATCATCAGGGATGAACAGAATTTAACACACAATCAACTTGACGTTAAAATGTACATTGTACAGATATTTCATCATTTACAATAGTTATTCTGCCCCCTTTAGTACCGTGTCTTGGATTTCTCCCGCAATGAGTTAATAGTGGCGTAACCCTGGTGGCGTGCATTCAAAATCACTATCATCGGTCATTTTGAAGTTTATAATTAATAACAATTATACATATTTGTCAAATAAGTAGCGAGCTAAATACATCTGTAGTGTATGCAACCAATTATACACCTAGTGAGAATCGAATTTGGTTTTATTTGTTAATAAATAAAAATTGTTTATAATAGAATCATTTATAAATGATCTTCAAAATATATAAAAAGTTTACGTAATTTTATTGAATCAAGGCTTCTAATTAAACTGAATTAAATTTTTCATGTATAAGAATCACAAAAAACTCTAACGACCTCTATTGAGAAAAACTTAAACTTCGTATTCGCCCTAGGGACACTAAACGATCATAGAATCACGATTTATTATGATGTTATGATTGAGTTTCGGAGGGGGTAGGCAAAAAGTAAATATACACAAATTTATTTTATACTTCAACGTAATGCCAGCATATCATTATATCGCTCACACTACTGGTTCATAGGATTCATTTCTGAAATACCGAATCCAATGTAGTGGAACTCATTATCGTCTCAATAGGGGTTTTATCATTACTCATTCAAAATTAATTCTTCCAACTAGTAAACCTTTATACAACATTTAAATATGATTTTACATAATTTTTAACGCTTTGTTACAAATTGCAATGGCGTAATAATTACACTAAATCTACATTATGCTGGAAAAAAAATTCCTGTTCATACAATATCAGAAACACGTCACAGAGCACAATATTAAACATACCCAGTGCGTGAAAATAACCTGGCAGTCCATGCACATAAGGTTAAGATTGTAATACAAAAAACTTGTAGGACATATCTTACTTAAGCAAAAGCTTAGGATATGTCTCCGATGACAATGAAATATACCTCCTTAGAATTCGATGGATTTGTTCCAATAGACACAGTTAGAGAGACCAGCGTGTCTGAAGACATTGCCATTTATATCCTGTTTGTGATTCCCGAAATATTTGAGAAAGTATGAATTGATGAATTTTTATGCGTTTCATATACATACATACATATGTGTACGGCTACCTCTGTTATTATAAGAGCTGCAAAATCGTTAAAATGGACAACGTTTCTCAGGATTTTATTACCAATCCGTAAGTGCGATTACATTTTTATCAATTGTTTTTGGTTTTTGAAGAAATCGTGGGAAACTAAAATGGTGCATTTTTGACAGACCCCGTAGTTTGGTTATTAGGGAACATACGGTATTCTGGTTTTAACATTCTACGGGTACTTTTTTAAGAACTTTACAATAATAAATAAAACAAAAGAATATCTTTTTCAGATTTGGAGATAATGACTGTAGCTTTCTTTTTTCTTATGGACGCCATAATGGATTATTGATGCATTAAATAGCATCTTTTCAAAAATGTGTCACAACATGACATTTTATTTTCAATGAATACTGAAATAAGAAAAAAATGTTAGTTACATATAAATCGCAAAAGATTGTTAATCTAGTTAGGCCATGGTTCACTGTAACGTTCGTTTTTTGACGTTCACTAATTAATACCTCCTTCAATAAACAATTGAATGCTTCAATAATTATGAAAAAGCACAAGCTAGACAATTAGGAAATTATTCTTGAATTATTATCGATAAAATTTATCGAACGAATGAAAAACCAGACTTTTGCGATTATTTGCAATAAAAGCTGATACAAATAAACTATAACTGTCTAATGACAATGGATTTCTTTTTTCTTATGGACGCCATATTGGATTATTAATGCATTAAATAGCATTTTTTCCTCTTTCCAATAATGTATCACAACATGGTATTTTCTTTTCAATGAATACCTCTAAACAAATATCTAAAAACGTTCCATTAAAAATTTTGCTGCTGTGCTCGATAAGGTCTTAGTAGGCGAGCTAACAATTTGTATATCTTAGAACTGTCAGATTTTAGTTGGCTTAATTAAAATTACTTTTTGTGTTAAGTCCATTCGCAATTGCTTGTTTTTGGTGTTTAATTTAATTTCCATTAAATTATAATTTTCAAATTCCCAACCATTAGACATGGCTCTTAATTATACAAATGCGGAAAAAATTGGGACGTTAGAAACTTATTTCAGAAACGCTGCACCGGCTACTGAAATTTATGAAAATAAATTTCCTAAACGACATCAACCAAACGCAAGATATTTTAGGAATCTGTTAATGAATTATATAAAAGTTGTATTATATGAAAGTTTTATAAAACCCAGAAACCATAAATATGCTGTTAACAATGAGGAAAGCAATAATCTTGTGTTACAATACACTAACAATAACCCCACAGCATCGGTTAGAAGAATTGGTAATGAAACAAATATCCCTAAGTCATCCGTCCATCGAACACTGGACGCAAATAAATACCATCCATACAAGTCTAGGATAGTACAAGGTTTATCGGCAAATGGTCTTCCACGAAGAGTAAGATTTTGTGAATGGTACATCCAAAATATACGAGAAAATCCCAATTTTTCTATGAAAACTGATGAAACTCGATTTACCAATTGCGGAGTTTTCAACAGGCGTAATATCCGTCACTGGGCTGTAGAAAATCCACAACTCACCTCACAAAGACGATTTCAAACAAAATTTAGATTTAACGTTTGGTTTGGTTTGGTTAGGTAGATATGAAATGAAATTCAAATTTAAATATGAAATTTTAGAAATTATTACTTTTAGGAAATCAATTAATTCATTTTTAATTTCAATTTAAATGCAGCGCGATATCTTGAACCCTTACAAGAGCAAATGATACCAGCTGTAAGGGCAGCTGTGGGGAACTTGGAGCAAATTTGGTTTATGCACGATGATTGTTCAGCTCATAATGCCGCCGTCGTAAAGAATTTATTTAGAACAAAACTTTCCCAATAGCTTAATTGCGAATAATCCTGACATTTTGTGACCTGCTAGATCCCCTGACATAAATCCCCTTGACTTCTTTTTATGGGGTCGCATTAAGAACGAAATTTTCATATTTGAAGCTCCAGAAAATATTGAAATTTTAGAAGAAAGAGCCCGAAACGCGGTGTATGCTGTGAATAGAAAACACATTAATGAGGGCAATAAACTCTCTGCAAAATCGTTGTCAAATATGTTTTGATCAAGGTGGTGGCCACATAGAACAATTCTTTTAAATTAGACAGTTATAATTTACTTGTATCAGCTTTCATCGCAAATGATCGCAAAAGTCTGTTTTTCCATTTGTTCAATAAATTTTATCGATAATAATTCAAGAATAATTTCCTAATTGTCTAGCTTGTGCTTTTTCATAATTATTTAAGCATTCAGTTGTCTATTGAAGGAGATATTAATTAGTGAACGTCAAAAAAAAACGAACGTTATAGTAAACCATGGCCTAACTAGATTAACAATTTTTTACGATTTATAGGTAACTAACATTTTTTCTTATTTCAGTATTCATTGAAAAGAAAATCGTATGTTGTGACACATTTTTGAAAAGAAGAAAAAATGCTATTTAATGCATTAATAATCCAATATGGCGTCCATAAGAAAAAAGAAAACTATAGTCATTACCTCGAAATCGGAAAAAGGTATTATTTTGTTTTATTTTTTATTGTAAAGTTCTTAAAAAAGTACCCATAGAATGTTTAAACCAAAATACCGTATGTACTCGAACAACCGAGCTATAGCGTCTGTCAAAAATGCACCATTTTCGTTTCCCGCGATTTCTTCAAAAACCAAAAACAGTTGATAAAGTGTAATAGCATTTCTGGAATGGTAATAGAATGTTGAGAAAATTATCCATTTGACCGATTTTGCAGCTCTTATAATAACAGAGATAGCCATACATGCAGCACCAATTTGGGATACAGTGCAGTCATTTTGACTCATCGGAAGCTCTTTTCTCGCCATATTTAAAAGAGCTATGACGTCATCGCAACTTTTTTTAAATAGCAACCATATATTTTTTCACCATATTTGAATAGGCGGTGAAATTCTAAAAATGACGATGTGTTAATGACCCACATATACCAAATGATATCTTATGGTATTAGCAAGATGATTTATTGGTGCGCAATTACTTAAACGAAATATTTCCACACAAATGGATTGGAAGAAGGGGTTTTATTGAATGGACTGCGCAATCACCAGATCTTACCCCGTTAGATTTCTTTTTACGGGGTTATCTTAAAAGCAAAGTGTTTGTGAATAGGCCTCATACTCTCTAGGACTTAAAACAACGAACACGTGCCGAAATTTGAGCAATCACAGCAGAAACAATCGAGAAGTTCTACAAAATTTCCAATACAGGCTTGCTCTGTGTCAAGAAATTCGTGGACTACAATTCGAATACCTTTAAATGTTATTTTGTTCGTTTTGCTGAATTAAATGTTGTTTTGTTACTTCTGTTGAATTAAATGTAGTTTTGTTATTTTTGTTGAGTTAAATGTTCAGTTTTGAATGTTTATCGATGTGTTTTGTTCTAATAATTCTGTTACAAGAATATCGCAATTATGAGACTTGAATATGTGAATTTGGACTCAACTTTTATCAATTGCAGTAAGTCATCGCCATTTTTAGAATTTCACCGCCTATCTAAATATGATAAAAAAACATATGGTTGCTATTTAAAAAAAGTTGCGATGACGTCATAGCTCTTTTAAATATGGCGAGAAAAAAGTTTCCGATGAGTCAAGATGTGCTCATTAAAAAATAAAAATCGATGGGTCTTAGGATTTTTTCGGAAAATTATCACAGAGATTAATATTTCCAAGTTTTCATATTAAATGACCTCACTGTGTATGTGTATATATATATATATATATATATATATATATATATATATATGTAATGATCCTAAAATTCATCACCTATTAATTATCCAATCCTAGTACAGAAATTCCTATCAAAACTTCTTTCCTATTTATTTCCTTAAACTGAACGTAGTATTGTTTATTAATCTTATCAGTTTCCCACTACTTTTCCCTCTCCTAGTAAATCTCCTATAAATATCCGCGCTCACCTTCACTCATCCTATTCTATTCTATTTCAATTCAACCTGATCCAGAAAGCCTAACCAGTAAAATTACCTGCTTGATTATTATTACCTGCCTGTCATTAATTCCATTCCAACCTGCCGGTCATATTCCCTGATCTCTCGATATCCAGTTCAAAATAATTCTCCAGAAACGTAAGTAGCTATTTGCACTTTCTCAGTGTTTGTACCACGAGGAGTAGTAAGTAGTTACCCAGTAACGTGGTTCTACTACTGGTGGCTTCGACCCTAAGAAGTAAGGCTACTTTACGAAGCCCTTTTCCTGTCTAACCCTAGTATCCGAGAAACAATCTCAAATATGCCCTATCGGTGTACGAACCTCGAAGGATAGATAAAGGTTGTTAATAGTATTGCTTTATTAATGGTGGTTTCGACCCCAATTATAAGGTAATCCTATACTGTGATATCCCTATAATTTTCCCAATTACCCTCATATAAACCTGATCCCTATCTAACATCTGTTCGCCGCTACTACCACGAAGGGTGTATAGAAATCACTAGATATCCATTTAATCCAGATTCTCAATCTAATACTCATATCGTTACCAGCTTAGTATAAATCATATCACTATAATTTTCCCTATTACCCTCGTATAAACCTGATCCCTATCTAACATTTGTTCGGTGTTACTACCACGAAGTGTGTATAGAAATCATTAGATTCTCAATGTAATACTCATACCGTTACCAGCTTAGTATAAATCATATCCCTATAATTTTCCCTATTACCCTTGTATAAACCTGATCTCTATCTAACATCCGTTCGGTGTTACTACCACGAAGGGTGCATAGAAATCATTAAATATCCATTTAATCCGGATTCCCAATGTAAAACTTATACCGTCACCAGACACTTATCCGAATACCACTTACCCCTATATCCTCTCTCTGTCACACACCCTCTTGAACTCTTGTCCGAACTCCTACCACCTGATATCGAAACCAAATTATCCACTCACACGGTCCTGTAATTTCAAGATAACACCCCAGGATAAACTTCACAGTAATTCTATTTAGTCTAACCCCACTACTAATTATTAAACATAATGTAGTACACCATATTTTTTCATTTCACATGATTTACACTTCATATTAAAATTTCTCCATTTAGTTATCCGATTAATCATAATACACCAGAACAGTTAAATAAATTACACAGTACATAGTTCATTTAGTACAATTGTGTACAATCTATTTTAATAATATCCATTAAAAATCAAGTCACATTCCAAACACCCAAATTCTACAACACTAATAAACAGCTGATTATAACAATTACAAATGTTAGTGTAGGTCAAGGGTTATCCTAACCTGTTTAAGTACCGCAACTTTCCCATCAATGTCAAACAATTATATTTAATTGGTTAATAGGTTACACAGATCTTACCCCTATATTTGTAACCACCCATAAATTCATTATCACAAAGAAACATAATAGAATCACTGTCTTACCTGATTGAAGTTGTTATTCCACTTTCATAAAAACCACTCGGTCCATTTATCTTCACACCCCCAGTAACCCGACCGAAAGTTATAATTGTTAATTAATTATTATCATACTTACTAAAAGAAAGCCCGGGGAGAATAACAGACACCTGCTTAATATTTGTTACTGCGCGCGACCGAACCCGAAGCTAGATCCCGACGTCCAACTTAAACTACCGAACTGAGTTTAATTATAGTTTATAAACCAGAATAAGTATTTGTTGTTTTTTTTTAGTATTTAAAAGTATTATATTTTTGTTTTAATTCACAAATTATATTCTTAATACATTGTGTTACTTAATTCTAAATCCAGGCAACCCAACATACATTGGAGTGTTGAAAATTGCAAACTGAACCTCCCCTGTGATCCTGAGCTAGCAAACCAGGGCAATTCATAAAACAATGATCGTACACTCGTTTAAGGTGCAATCACTAAATATAAGAATATGCTAAGTATACAAATATACAACCTATAAAATAAAAATTTCCGTTCAAAAAATAACACTAAATAAAATAAAATTTTTCTGAAGAGAGTAAAGAATGAATAAATTATTTTATTCTGCCATAAAAATTTTAAAATATTAAAATCTATTTTAAAACTGATATTAGACGAGAAAACCCTACGATAATAATGTGTTTTTCTTTGTATAGTACGTTTTTATTCAGTAATCACAAAAGTATGGAAATTCTGATACACTTTAGTTTATAACACAAAATTTGTATTTAAGGACGTATATAAAGCACTCCTTTATTATTAAAGTCAATTTCGAAAACTCATTAAAAAGCACTCAACACACTTTTAAAGGGCTTCCACCTGCAGGTATTCCAAAAATAATAAGCATAAGGTAGATGAACTCAAAAAGGAGCTGATAACGTTCTATGGATTTTTCTGTTTATTAGGTATTTTTAGATGTTATAATTTCATTCTAAAGAATCTTAAGCTAAGGAATAAGTAGATAGATTTTAAGTACGTACTAAATAATACTGTGAATTTCCCAAAACACATATTGAATTTTAATAACATTTTATGTACAAAAGTTTTCCAGCTGAGTGACAAAAGTAAAATGTGTTCCTACTGCTACAAACCTATTTACTTGTTACCAATATGTATCAGATAGAATTAAACTAATAGAGGAAAGTTTTGTTTGTTCTGAATATTAGGAAATCACTCAATGGCAAGTTGATCGTGTATACGATATTTGAGGTCATAAGGATTACGTGGGGGCTTATAATTCCCTCCGGAGCATTGTCAGATTCACGCGTGGCTATTCCGATAAATGTTGTATTGACCACGTTTAATGGGAATTAGATTAACGCTTTTCAGGATTCCCATTCGTAATGACATTTTATTAGGTTGCAATGAGAAAATGGTAAGCATGATCTAATTGAGCTTTTAAGGTTTTAACGCTGACCGTACTTTAATAAATATTTATTACTTTATTACATTTATACATGAAGAAACATTCCAAAGTATCAAAAATAAAATGATGACATTTGCATAATTTTAAGGACACGGTTAATGGGTAAAACGTGAAGTCATTTTGTTATTAATTGGTTCAATAGCTTCAGAAATATTCGCATCTATACACTAAGTCTATATACAGGATGTCCCAACGTTCCGAAAAAGCTCCGTAACTTGTTTATTATTAGAGATATTGACTTTCTTTTTGTATAACTGCGTTTCTGCTGCATATTTTAAAAATATTGGAGTTTATACACAGGGTGTCCCAATATTAAAAAAACACTAAGGTTGTTTTTTAAACGGAATCTACCCAGTTTGATTTTATTTTTGTATTCTCTGCTAAATTAAGAATCACTTTTATAGAGGTCGTTTTTACCTCCTTCATCAATTTTGATTTGTGCACTTTTTTGTCAGAATTTCGAAATGCAAGAGTATGTTCAAGAATTCGTACTTTCCAAATCCTTGCAGATAAGTCAAAGTAATTAACGCTTTTTGATTGCTGAATGTTTGTCGCATCTTTTTAGGGTTTACTCAACTACTTGCTCAGTCGCATGTGTCTACTACGATTTTTTAAACATGACAAATTAAAAATATCACAAGCTCATTTTTTTCAAATGGCACCCTCTATTTATTATTATATTATATGACAAGCTTTCCATCAATATAAGGTTTGTATAGTCCAATGTAAAAATCCAAGTTGCTATACCCTAAAGTAACTAAATTTCGAGAAACATTTCTGTCAATGTTATAATCTGTCACCCTTTGTCTTAAAAGTCTCAACATGAATTTTATTCGTCGAGAACTAATTAATATGGTACTTACACAGCCTTGGTAGTAGTAAGGGACACCTTCTACCCTCTTTTTCGGTGCAACCTCCCCGCCACCACACCCTATTTTATATGCCAACGTGGGGTCGGATTTTCCACCCTTATTTTTACTCGCTTACGTGTAGGACGTGTTTTTCACCCCTATTTTACACACCCACGTGTGAGCCACTGCATACCTAATTATTTTTACTCGCTTACGCATAGGAGGTGCATTTTCACCCCATATTTTATGACGCATGCAGGACATATTTTATATTTTTTCTGATATTAAAAGAAACTAATCAAGGTAAAGATAACGTATACATTTGATTTTAAAATACACAGTTAATAAACAATTAATAATCAGTTAATGGTATTGCATAATCAGTTAATTACCCTGTTGTGGTCATACAATGTGAATGTACAGTTTAGCGACTATTTAAAATGTGTTTATCAATATTTTATTAGGATTCCGTTTTTTGTCAAAAAAGAGATTGCATGATTGTTGTTATTAAATAATTAGGTTCCTTTTAATCCCATATCTAGATTGTGGTCCTCTACTTGGTTTAAAATTCACTTGAATATATTTTAAAATAAAATTGCTTTAAAAATAAAACGTGTAATTAACTAATTGATTAACCTGCTTACAGCAATAGTAATTATCGAAAATTAAGGAATGTCGCTTTTATTTATTTACCTTTTTTAATACGTATTATTTACATGCAATATATTTTGGTTTTAAGTCACAATGTCACAATGTGTCGCAATCCTTTTTGCTTTAATTAAATAATTAAATCTAGTTGTCGCTCAAGGTAATCACTACCAAATTAATCTCATGTACAACAAGAAACTTAATATCAATAATGTATAACAAAGTATTTTTTATAATGCCATTTTTCACATAGTTTAATGTCCATGTAAGGATCGTATTTTAGCCTTGAGAGATCGGATTTGGTCTGGGTCAGACTAGGGGCTGGTCCAGTATCGGAGATTGTATTCTAAATTGTCTCCTATGAAAGTTAGCTTTACAAAAACACAGACACAACCACAAGCACGAGCACGAGCACAAGCATAAACACAAGCACAGGAACAATTACAAGCCCAAGAATCAGGACATGCACAAACACAAGCACAAGAACCAGTACGAGCGAAGCACAAACACAATACAGGAACAAGCACAAACACAGAATCAACACAGCACAATCACAAGTACAAGCACAACAGCACAGGTACATACAAACACACAAACACGAAAACGAAAATGCAAACACGAAAACGAAAATTCGCAAACACGAAAATTCGTAAACACACAAACTCACAAACACAAAAAACGAAAAACGAAAATTCGCAAACACGAAAAATAACAAACACACAAACGCGCAGAGTACGAAAAAACGCAAACACGAAAAATCGTAAACACAAAAATTTTCAAACACGAAAACAGCAAACATACAAATGCACAAACACGAAAAAACGAAAACACACAAAACGAAAAAACACGCAAAGCTGCCGAATGAATTAAGACTGGGATTTGGAGTCTATAAACAAAATGATTCTCTCTGTCTCTGTCTCTGTCCCTGTCTCTGTCTCTGTCTCTCTCTCTCTCTCTCTCTCTCTCTCTCTCTGTCTCTGTCTCTGTCTCTGTCTCTGTCTCTGTCTCTGTCTCTGTGTCTGTCTCTGTCTCTATATCTGTCTCTGTCTCTGTGTCTGTGTCTGTCTCTGTCTCTGTCTCAGTCTCTGTCTCAGTCTCAGTCTCTGTCCCAGTCTCTGTCTCTGCCTCTGTCTCTGTTCTCGTCTCTCTCTGTTCTTCTCTCTCGTTCTCTCTTCTTTCTCTCTTTCTCTCTCGTTCTCTCTTCTCTCTCGTTCTCTCTCGTTCTCTGTCTCTCGTTCTCTCTCTTCTCTCTCGTTTCTCTCGTTCTCTCTCTTCTCTCTCGTTCTCTCTCTCTCTCGTTCTCTCTCATTCTCTCTCATCTCTCACTCTCTCTTCTCTCTCTTCTCTCTCTTCTCTCTCTCTCTCTCATTCTCTCTCTTCTCTCACTCTCTCGTTCTCTCTTCTCTCTCTTCTCTCTCTTCTCTCGTTCTCTCTCTTCTCTCTCTTCTCTCTCGTTCTCTCATCTCTCTCTCGTTCTCTCTCATCTCGTTCTTTCTCTTCTCTCTCATTCTCTCTCGTTCTCTCTGTTCTCTCTCTTCTCTCGTCTCTCTCTTCTCTCTCTTATTCTCTCTCTTCTCTCTTCTTCTCATTCTCTTTCTCTTTCTCTCTCTCGTTCTCTCTCGTTTTCTCTTTCTCTGTTCTTTTCTCTCATTCTCTCTTCTCTCTCTCTCTTCTCTCTCTTTCTCTCTTTTTCTCTCTCATTCTCTCTTTTCTCTCTCTTTCTCTCTTTTTCGTTCTCTCTCTTTCTTCTCTCTCATTCTCTCTCGTTCTCTCTTCTCTCGTTCTCTTTTTCTCTTCTATTCTCTCATTTCTCTCGATTCTCTCTGTTCTCTCATCTTTCTCTCTCTTCTCTCTGTTCTCTCTCGTTCTCTCGTTTCTCTCGTTTCTCTCGTTTTCTCTCTTCTCTCTCGTTCTCTCTATTTTCTCTCTCGTTCTCTCGTTCTCTCTCAGTTCTCTCGTTTCTCTCTCGTTCTTCTTTTGTTCTCTCTCATTTTTCTCGTTCTTTCGTTTTCTCTCTCTTCTTCTCGTTCTCTCTTTCGTTCTTCTCGTTTTCGTTCTCTCTCATTCTCTCGCTTAATGCACGGACCTCAATACTCAAACACAAAACCACAAAAACGAATCAGTTAACTGGGTAAATAAAATAATTCTACTATTTTATCTGTTTTATTCTTTATATCCAAATGGAAAGTATCAAATTTTCTATTCTACGTCTAGAGTAATTATCCTTGCTTAGATTCAGGTCTACTTTCACATTATAACAACTATCTCTAACAATTTTCTGTCATTGATACAAACAAAGAGTCTTTACTATTACTAAGTACCAAATCTTTCATCGCATCAAAGTTTATAACGCGAGTTCTTATAGTTTAATGCCCTTGACTTTACATGTTTAATTGTTTTGTCTAGTAAACACATTATAACTATAGTTTTGTCATAACAAATTCATTATACTTAGTGTTATTCGGTCATTTGCGAAAACATGCTGGATTAGTCAGTTTTGGACAAATATCAGCTGTCTGTGTCGATAGAACAAGTCTAGTTTCTTAAGTAATGTATGCTCTAAACGGGCATGAGCTGTCGTGTATTATGGATAATTAATTGTTTTGTGTCATCTCCTCTGGTCTAATTCAATAAACGTTATCGTTAAGGTATTATATGTATCTGAACCAAGGATTTTCAATTACTCACGATATTGGTTTTGGTCATATAAATAACAATTAGTTTTCTGTGAAAGAAACTAAAACTAGTAATGTAAATAGTTTGATGGAAAGTGACAAACAATAAACAGAAAACTAAGAGAATGACGAAAAAAAAGATGAATAGACATAAACTGAAGAAGAACAATGAAAAGAGTATGAAATACGATAGGAGTTAAAACTATACAAACAAAAAAGAAAGGCAAACAGAAATAAACTAGACAAGTTTAGCAACAAAAGAAAACAGAGAACAAAAAACAAGAACAGACAGACAGAGACAGAAAAACAGAACAAACTGAGACCAACAAACAGAGGAAGGTGAGGAGAGAATGAAAAATGAGGATTTGAGAAAATGAGAAGTGAGGTTGAAAATAGCGGAAACGAGGAAAGGAGACAGGAAAAAAGAATGAAGTGAAAGGGAGAGCGAAGATGGAAATAGAGGAATGGGAGAATAGAAAAATGAAGAGAAACAGAGGATGAAGAACAAGAATAGGGAATTGAAAACAGAGAATTAGAGATGAGAAAAGAGAGAAAGAAGAAAGAGAGAGAATAGAAAACAGAGAAATGAAGAGAACAGAGAATGAGGAAAAACAAGACAAGAGAATAGAGACAGAGACAGAAAGCAGAAGAAACAGGAAATAGAGAAGAGAACAAAACAGAAAAGAAAGAACAGAGAAACGAGAGAGAGAAGAGAGAAGAGACAAAGAGAGAACAGAGAAAAGAATAGAAAACAAGAACAGAAGAAGAGAGAAAGAGAAAACGAGAAACAGAGAAGAGAAAGAGAGACAAAAACAGAGAAACGAGAAAGAGAGAGACAGAGAGAAAACGAGAAGAGAACGAGAGAGAACAGAAGAGAACAGAGACAGAGAACAGAGGACAGAGACAGAGACGGGACAGAGACTGAGACTGAGACAGACTGAGACAGAGACAGAAGACAGACACAGAGACAGAGACAGAAGAGACAGAGACAGACAAGAAGAGACAGAGACAGAGACAGAGACAGAGACAGAAGAAGAGAGAGAGAAGGACAGAGACAGAGACAGGGACAGAGACAGAGACAGAGAAATCATTTTGTTTATAGACTCCAAATCCAGTCTTAATTCATTCGCATTGCGTTTTTTTTTGTGTTTTCGTTTTGTGTTTTCGTTTTCGTTTGTTGTATGTTTGCGTTTCGTGTTTGAAATTTGTGTTTAATTTCTGTTTTTTTACTGGGTTTGTGTGTTGTTATTTTCGTGTTGAATTTTCGTTTCGTTTTTGTTTGAGTTTGTGTGTTTAATTTTCGTGTTTGGAATTTTCGTTTTCGTTTTGCGATTTTTCGTTTTTCGTGTTTGTGTGTTTGTATGTACCTGTGCTTGGTGTAGATTTCTTTTGTTTTGTTTGTTTCCTGTATTGTGTTTGTTGCGGTACTTTCTTGTGCTTGTGTTTGTGCATGTTATTTTGGGCTTGTAATTGTTCCTTGTTTATGCTTGGCTCGTGCTCTTTTGGTTGTTTTTAAACTAATTTCAAGGAGACAATTTAAATACAATCCGATACTGGACCATAGTCTGACCCAGACCAAATGATTTCAACTAAAATACGATCCCCATGGACATTAAACTATGGAAAAATGGCATTATAAAAAATTTGTTATACATTATTGATATTAAGTTTCTTGTTTACATGAGATTAATTTGGTAGTGATTACCGAGCGACAACTAGATTTAATTATTTAATTAAAAAAAGGATTGCACATTGTGACATTTAAAAACCAAAATATATTGCATTAAATAATACGTATTAAAAAAAATAAATAAAGCGACATTCCTTAATTTTCGATAATTACTATTGCTGTAAGCAGGTTAATCAATTAGTTAATTACCGTTTTATTTTTAAAGCAATTTATTTTAAAATATATTCAAATGAATTTTAAACCAAGTAGAGGACCACAATCTGATATGGGATTAAAAGGAACCTAATTATTTAAAACAATCATGCAATTTTTTGACAAAAACGGAATCCTTAAAAATTGATAAACACATTTTAAATAGTCGCTAAACTGTACATTCACATTTAAAAAAATTCTGATTTAATTTAACTGTTAATTTTTTTTGTATTTTAAAATCAAAATATCGTTATCTTTACCTTGATTAGTTTCTTTTATCAGAAAAATATAAAATATTCCTTGCGTTAAAATTTGTTTGCGAAGTAAAAATAATTGACATTGTGTGTAAAATGGGTGAAAAAACTCCTACACGTAAGCGGTAAAATAAAAAATTTGTTATATAAAAAATTTAAATTCAAAAAAAAGAAAAACTATTTGGTGAAATCGTAATATCTTGTTAAAGAATCTACAATAAAAAATTTAAAATTCAAAGCGCTGCATTAGAAAAATTTAGAATAGATTTGATTAGAGGTTGTAAATAAAAAAGAAATATTTACGAAAATGGATAAAACCTGGGTTGGAGTTCTTTAATGTTACAAGAAAATCCAACATTGATTTGTAAAGAGATTGAAAAAATGGACAATAGGAATCAGTATTAAAATTACGTTAAACCAAAGTACTACTTGAGCTACATCAAAATTTTGGAATTATTTCAAAATAAGTAAATTTTTTGGATGGACTAATAACGACTGGAACTTTATGCATGCAATCTTAGATAGTGATGCAGCAACATTTGAGAGTAATGGGTCTGTTAATCGACACGCCATGCATTACGATGCGAATTTAAACCCTCATTGAGTGCCAAAATTGATCATCAAAATGGAGTCATTGAATGTCTACGGAATTTTAATTAAAACATGTTTTTTTTTTGATGATGTTTTGAATTGAGATATCAAGAACTTCTTCAAAATAATCTCCCACTTCTGATGGAAAATGTGGATTTGCATACGAAAAGAATCATTTGGCTGCAGCAGGATGTACATTATCATCGAGTAGTTCGAACATTTTTAAATGAAACCTTTCCAAACAGATGGATAGGCAGAGGAGAAGCAATCAGTTGCCCTGCTCGTACCACCGACGTTTCTCCGATTGATTTCTTCCTGTGGAGGACATCAAACAAACAATACGCAGTACATTCCACTTAATTAATTTAGACGAAGAATGCATGTTTGTGTCGAAGGAAATGGTAATATCTTCAAGCATCTGTTAAAAAGAGTAAAATAGTTTTAATTTTTTTTTTTTTGTTATTTGTTAATGATTTAAATTGTTCCACATAATTCGCTTAGTACTGCTTTGAGATATGTTCCCTGTAATTCAATTGTGTATTTTTTTGCAACATTAAAAGGAATTCCAATTACATACTTTTCTATGCTAAATATTTTTTTGTACGTAAGACCCACTCGACTTTTATCGTTTTAAGAAGAAAAGTTTCTCGAAATTTAGTTATTTTAGGGTAGCAATCCGGATTTTTACATATGACTATACAAATCTTGGATATTGAAGAAAAGTTTGTCAAAAAGGCGTTTGACCAGTATGATAATAAATATGGGGTGTCATGTGAAAAAAAATGAGTTTTTGATATTTTTAAAATCGTAGTAGATACATGCGACTGATGCAGGTTGTTGAGCAGTGTTGGGTAAGATCCATTTATTTAGGATCTAGATACAGATCCAAACACATTTTTAAAAACTGATCTAGATAAAGATCCAAGATCCGTACGTAAAAATGGATCTAGATAAAGATCAAAGATCCTTGAAATGGGATCTAGATCTTTTATAAAGATCCGACATTCCTAAAATTATTTCGAGATTTTTCTAATTATTAATATTATCTTTAATTGCTAGTATTGCTACTGATGAGTAGTACTCCCATTCCCATGATCATTTTTCATGTAATACAAATATTAGTACGTAAGGTTAAATTATTAAGAAAAATAATATACAAATATAATTTTTATAGGTTTTTATTGAAAACTGACATTAATTATTTAACGCACTACAAATTACAAAATTAGTATTAGGTACACATTTACACTTGCAATTAATAAATAATTGTTAATTTAACTTAACACATAGTTGTTATACAATTATAAGGATAAGGACATTTATCTAAATTATTATAAGTATACATTACATAATTACATTTTATTATCTAATTTTATTTTATTTTGTTTTAAAATTAATAGCATCTCAAATATATCATCACCTAATCTATTCTTACGAGGAGTTAAAATTAGTCCACCATATCCTTTCAACGGGGGCAGATGAAGGAAGTATAGAATTATATTTTAAAAGATTTCTTTTATAGCAGGGTACATATTTAATTGTTCATAGTTAGTGCATGTGTCTTTAAAATAATTTGTGCATTCTGAATCAAATGTTGTTTGCGATTAAGTATTTATTTTAAAAATCAAAGAATTCGTCCGTGGCAGAGGATTTTTTCAATAAGTGTGAACTGAATTTCTGATTCTGAATTATTAAGATTTTCTTGAAATCCGGAATTGTTAAGTTCAACAATAATTGCGTTTGACAGAATGCTGTTTCATTTTAAAGGGGTAATTTTAACCACCATAATTTAAATTTTGGGTTAGAAATTGTGGATAACAGGTATGGTCGACTACTAGAATTTTTAATATCCATTATATTAGAGAAACGTCTTGTAAAGCCGTTCAATAAACATTCTCTTAATTTAGAACAAAATGTCAGTTTTTTCATTGCTTCTAATAGCTTTAATTTTGAAAAGTGTTGGCAAAAGTACCTAACTGACAAGTTTTTTCATCTTGTAAAATATCTATTGCAACGGCTATAGGTTTTAATACATTGTGTTACTTAATTCTAAATCCAGGCAACCCAACATACATTGGAGTGTTGAAAATTGCAAACTGAACCTCCCTGTGATCCTGAGCTAGCAAACCAGGGCAATTCATA
Organism: Vesta saturnalis; assembly: GCA_036346205.1. Lineage (NCBI taxonomy): Eukaryota > Metazoa > Arthropoda > Insecta > Coleoptera > Lampyridae > Vesta > Vesta saturnalis. The sequence goes on from JARFJB010001218.1 coordinate 7,253,570, forward strand.
AAACAATGATCGTACACTCGTTTAAGGTGCAATCACTAAATATAAGAATATGCTAAGTATACAAATATACAACCTATAAAATAAAAATTTCCGTTCAAAAAATAACACTAAATAAAATAAAATTTTTCTGAAGAGAGTAAAGAATGAATAAATTATTTTATTCTCCAAAAATTTTAAAATATTAAAATCTATTTTAAAACTGATATTAGACGAAAAACCCTACGATAATAATGTGTTTTTCTTTGTATAGTGTTTTATTCAGTAATCACAAAAGTATGGAAATTCTGATACACTTTAGTTTATAACACAAAATTTGTATTTAAGGACGTATATAAAGCACTTTTATTATTAAAGTCAATTTCGAAAACTCATTAAAAAGCACTCAACACCTTTTAAAGGGCTTCCACCCAGGTATTCCAAAAATAATAAGCATAAGGTAGATGAACTCAAAAAGGAGCTGATAACGTTCTATGGATTTTTCTGTTTATTAGGTATTTTTAGATGTTATAATTTCATTCTAAAGAATCTTAAGCTAAGGAATAAGTAGATAGATTTTAAGTACGTACTAAATAATACTGTGAATTTCCCAAAACACATATTGAATTTTAATAACATTTTATGTACAAAAGTTTTCCAGCTGAGTGACAAAAGTAAAATGTGTTCCTACTTCAAACCTATTTACTTGTTACCAATATGTATCAGATAGAATTAAACTAATAGAGGAAAGTATTGTTTGTTCTGAATATTAGGAAATCACTCAATGGCAAGTTGATCGTGTATACGATATTTGAGGTCATAAGGATTACGGGGGGCTTATAATTCCCTCCGGAGCATTGTCAGATTCACGCTTATTCCGATAAATGTTGTATTGACCACGTTTAATGGGAATTAGATTAACGCTTTTCACGATTCCCATTCGTAATGACATTTTATTAGGTTGCAATGAGAAAATGGTAAGCATGATCTAATTGAGCTTTTTGGTTTTAACGCTGACCGTACTTTAATAAATATTTATTACTTTATTACATTTATACATGAAGAAACATTCCAAAGTATCAAAAATAAAATGATGACATTTGCATAATTTTAAGGACACGGTTAATGGGTAAAACGTGAAGTCATTTTGTTATTAATTGGTTCAATATTTCGCATCTATACACAAAGTCTATATACAGGATGTCCCAACGTTCCGAAAAAGCTCCATAACTTTTTATTATTAGAGATATTGACTTTCTTTTGTATAACTGCGTTTCTGCTGCATATTTTAAAAATATTGGGTTTATAACAGGGTGTCCCAATTTAAAAAAACACTAAGGTTGTTTTTAAACGGAATCTACCCAGTTTGATTTTATTTTGTATTCTCTGCTAAATTACGAATCACTTTTTAGAGGTCGTTTTACCTCCTTCATCAATTTTGATTTTGCACTTTTTGTCAAATTTCGAAATGCAAAATGTTCAAAATTCGTACTTTCCAAATCCTTGCAGATAAGTCAAAGTAATTAACGCTTTTGATTGCTGAATGTTTGTCGCATCTTTTTAGGGTTTACTCAACTACTTGCTCAGTCGCATGTGTCTACTAATTTTTAAACATGACAAATTAAAAATATCACAAGCTCATTTTTTTCAAATGGCACCCTCTATTTATTATTATATTATATGACAAGCTTTCCATCAATATAAGGTTTGTATAGTCCAATGTAAAAATCCAAGTTGCTATACCCTAAAGTAACTAAATTTCGAGAAACATTTCTGTCAATGTTATAATCTGTCACCCTTTGTCTTAAAAGTCTCAACATGAATTTTATTCGTCGAGAACTAATTAATATGGTACTTACACAGCCTTGGTGAAGCGGATCGTAATATCTTGTTGGCCCAAAGAATCTACAATAAAAAATTCCCGAATGCAAGAATGTCGCAAAGCGCTGCATTAGAAAAATTTCAGAATAGATTTGATGCTACCGGGAGCGTTACGTACAATAAAAAAGAAATATTAGTACGAAAAATGGATGAAAACCTGGAGTTGAGAGTTCTTTTAATGTTACAAGAAAATCCAACATTGATTTGTAAAGAGATTGAGGCAAAAATGGACATATAGCGAATCAGTATTAATCGAATTACGTTAAACCACAAGTACTACCCGCTTGAGCTACATCAAGAACTTTTTGGAGATTATTTGCAAAATAGAGTAAATTTTTGTGAAACCATGGACTAATAACGACTGGAACTTTATGCATGCAATCTTAGATAGTGATGCAGCAACATTTGAGAGTAATGGGTCTGTTAATCGACACGCCATGCATTACGATGCGACTTTAAACCCTCATTGAGTGCGCAAAATTGATCATCAAAATGGACAGTCATTGAATGTCTGGGACGGAATTTTTGGGAATTAAGTAACATGTCCGTTCTTTTTTGATGATGTTTTGAATTGAGATATCAAGAACTTCTTCAAAATAATCTCCCACTTCTGATGGAAAATGTGGATTTGCATACGAAAAGAATCATTTGGCTGCAGCAGGATGTACATTATCATCGAGTAGTTCGAACATTTTTAAATGAAACCTTTCCAAACAGATGGATAGGCAGAGGAGAAGCAATCAGTTGCCCTGCTCGTACCACCGACGTTTCTCCGATTGATTTCTTCCTGTGGAGGACATCAAACAAACAATACGCAGTACATTCCACTTAATTAATTTAGACGAAGAATGCATGTTTGTGTCGAAGGAAATGGTAATATCTTCAAGCATCTGTTAAAAAGATAAGTGTAAAATAGTTTTAATTTTTTTTTTGTTATTTGTTAATGATTTAAATTGTTCTACATAATTCGCTTAATACTGCTTTGAGACATGTTGGCTTTTGTCTCAATTTCCCTGTAATTCAATTGTGTATTTTTTTGCAACATTAAAAGGAATTCCAATTACATACTTTTCTATGCTAAATATTTTTTTGTACGTAAGACCCACTCGACTTTATGGTTTTAAGAAGAAAAGTTTCTCGAAATTTAGTTATTTTAGGGTAGCAACCCGGATTTTTACACATGACTATACAAACCTTGGATATTGAAGAAAAGTTTGTCAAAAGGGCGTTTGACTAGTGTGATAATAAATATGGGGTGTCAAAAATGAGTTTTTGATATTTTTAAAATCGTAGTAGACACATGCGACTGATGCAGGTTGTTGAGTAAACACTTCAAAGATGCGGCAAACATTCTGGAATGAAACGGAATTAATTAGGTACCAATTTTTGAACATACGCCTGCATTTCCAAATTCTGGCAAGAAAAGTGCCGTAAATCAAAATTGATGACATACGTAAAAATGACCTCTATAAAAGCGATTAGTTATTTTGCATAGAATCCAAAAATAAAATCAAACTGGGTCGATTTCATTAAAAAAAACCTAAATTCAGAGTTTTTTTTTAAATATTGGGACACCCGGTGTATAAATTTCAATATTTTTAAAACGTGCAGCAGAAACGCAGCTATAATCTAATGAAAGTCAATATCTCTAATAATACAAGTCATGGAGCTTTTTCGGAACGTTGGGAAGTATACGTATATATATATATATATATATATACATATATATATATATATATAAGGGGTTAGTTCTTGGCCTATTCTAAGAATACTTTGTCCTATGATGATTTTTGAAAAACCCCTTTGTTTCGAAGATACAGGGTGAACAAAATTGACGACAATCATATTCGATGTTTGTTGCAATCGACTTTTCACTGTGTGTGTGTGTGTGTGTGTGTGTGTGCAGTGTGTGTGTAAGTGCGTGTGTGTGGTGCTCTTATGTGTGTGTGTGTGTTTGTGCTGCATGGTGTGCATGTGTGTGTGTGGTGTAGTGCGTGCGTGCGTGCGTGTGCCTGTGTGTGAGGCATTGTGTGCGCGTGTGTGCGTGCGTGTGTGTGTGTGGTGTGTGTGTGTGTGTGTGATGTATAGTTATCCACGATAAGACCAGAACGAAATACGTACGTACTTAAAATTTTATATGTGTTTTCATGTTAGAACTAGATTTTGGAACAAATCACGGAGAGTTCGTTTGGTTTTATCAAATGTTTCTAAAACAGCTGCATATTTCAAAGATATAAAATCTAGATATAGAAATAGGTCAGAATTAACCACTTGTGTATTTGTATTAAGAATATTTGTCCTCTGATGATTTTTGAAAAATTTGTTTGAAGATAAGTGAACAAAATTGACGACAATCATATTCGATGTTTGTTGAAACTGACTTTTCATTCTAAATCGACTTATTAGCTCATTTGTAACTTAAGTTTTGTCAAGATCGTGTATGTGTGTGTGTGTGTGTTGTGTGTGTCGTGTCGTGCATGCGTGCTGCATGTGTGTGTGTGGTGTGCTGTGCGTGCGTGTGTGTAGTATGATATATATATATATATATATATATATATATATATAGTATAATGTATGTATGTATGTATGTAGTGTGTGTGTATGTGTGTGTGTGTGTGTGTGTGTGTGGTGTGTGTGTGTGTGTGTGTGTTGTTGTGTGTGTGTGTGTTGTGTGTATGTGTACCGTGCTATGCACTTGCATGTATGATACGTCGTGTGTAAAAGTTTTGTCAAAGTAAACTGTTTTCATTTCGTGCGTTAGACATGATTTTAGATTTTTGAGCAAATCCAGCTGGCTGTGAGCGTCGAGTTTAGTGGTTTTATCAAATGTTTCTAAAACAGCTGCATATTTCAAAGATATAAAAATACCTAGATATAGAAATAGGTCAGAATTAACCACTGAATCTTTTCGTTATATTATTATATATATATATATATATATAATATATTAATTATTGAGCTGTGGTGTATTTAAGAAGTGGTTTCATACAATGTTTATTATAACTACAATTTATGTATTTCAGTTAATATTTTTTAGTTTATTATGTATCCGCAGCTTGCTTTGACCGACTAATCTTATTCTTCATTAGTGTTATCAACGAAAAAATTGAACAAACTTAAATATCTCCGAAACTATTAGTGATAGCTATAGAACATATTTAATAAAAATTAAAGGCGACTAATAGACGAAGACAAGGAGTTAAAAAATATAGGGTGTGCTATTTAAAAAATGAAGATATAGCATTTTCAAATTTACGTTGTTGAATTAATTTTTGTGATCACCCGTTTATTCAAAGACTTCATGTTTGCCAGCAACAAAATGGTAGTCACATTGAACATTTATTATAATTTTAAGTGTTTGTATTTCAGTTAATATGTTTTTTAGTTTCTTATGTATTCATAGCTTGCTGTGACCGACTAATGTTACTCTTCTTCAGGGTTATCAACGAAAAAATTGAACAAACTTAAATATCTCCGAAACTATTAGAGATAGGGATAGAACATATTAAATAGAAATTAAAGCCGATTAATAGACGAAGACAAGGCATTAAAAAAATATAGGGTGTGCCATTTAAAAATGAAGCTATAGCATTTTCAAATTTGTTATTGAATTAATTTTTGTGATATTGCAATCCAATTTTGATAATAGATTAAAGTAAGCTCATGTATGAATAAATTCTACACCAAAGATTATTTTTTTATCTTTAAAAATAACTGAGATACACCTACTTGAATTACTACATAAAAATGTCAGTTTTTAGTTAACTTTGCAAATATCTCAAAAACTGTAAGATTTAGCTTGTAAGTAATTCTTATGAAAAAGATGTAAAATTATAAGGAGAATCGAAAAATAAAATAATATATAGGGTGTTCTATTTAAAAATCAAACGTTCTATATTGTACCGCTTTTATATTACACCCTGTAGAAACCAAACTATTTTTAGATTATGCAGCTTATAAAAATAGACAACTTTCGTATTTAAACTTATCTTCTAAGTTTAATGGCTAAGGAGCTGTCGGCCGAATACGCACCATTGGGACACCCTGTATATACAGTGCGGCTCACAGAAGTCTCCCCTACAATATTTTCTGAACCGTTTGAGAAAAAAAATTGAAATTTGCCACATAAAAATTATACTAAAAATAGTATGTTTTGGTGAATTTGTCATGTCAGTAAAGTCCTATATGGCAGCTGGGCGCCATGTTGAATTTTTTTTTAAGTGGAAATAGGGGTTGTGGCCTTAACGAGTACTAACTAATCCCCAAGTTTTACTTTTTTAATAATGCCGAAAACAAAATGGCGGCGGATTAAAGTAATAGTATAGGAGCTGTGGTCACTTTTTGTTTGTTTTTTACTGGTCGTTTAAACCTTAATCCGCCGCCATTTTACTTTTGGCAATATTAAAAAGTGAAACTTGATTAGTTAGTATTTTCTTTTATTTGATGTACCGCAACTATAAAAATTCAATATGACGCCCAGCCGCCATATTGGACTTTACTGGCATGACAAATTCACCAAAACATACTATTTTTAGTATAATTTTGTGTGGCAAATTTCTGTGAGCACTGTATATATATATATATATATATATATATATATATATATATATTAAGATATTTGTAAATAGTAAAGTAAATAAAATAATAAATTTAATTCATGAAATAACCCTTTTTCCAATAAAATTTAAAATATCTCCGAAACTATTAAGCTTAGGTATAGGAAATACTTATGATAAATTAAACTAAATGAATTTGTGTTTTGACTTACCCTGTATTAGATTTAAATAGTACTAGCAAAATCAATCATTTTTATGAATTTTGACAATCATTTAAAAACTATGGCTACAACAGATCATTGCTTTTGTACCCCTTTTCAATTGTACAGGGCGTTGAACTTGTTTCAATTTTCATTGTAATTTGATCATAACTTTTTAAATACCCTTTACAACACATAACAACTTTGTATTCTTGTAACGAGGAAGTGAAGCGGATTTTAATTTCAAATGAAATACAGGGTGTATCATTTAAAAAACATATCTTTGATGAGGTACAGTGTTATATTTGTAACTAATTTTAACATGTGATTTTTGTTAATAACTTTTTTTGGTATCTCCTATAATAACAGACATAACGGACTTTGTCACAAAAGTTGATCACACATTGTATATATATATATATATATATATATATATATATATATATATATATATATATATATATATATATATACTGGACGCCATAAATAATTGAACACACAGTAGTAAACGCTGATGTATTTTAATGAAAGTCTGAGGGATAGTATTCCACGCTTCTAAAATCTGTTAAAGGGCATCTACATTATGAAAATGTAAACGTTTCAATAACACTTAGTTATCTTCGTCAGTAGTAATATCTGTTAAAATTGTTAAACAATTTTGTCAAAGTTGAAAAATTAAAACATAATCAGCTTGCTATCAACATAACAGTTATGTTAGGGCCCAAAATATGGTTTATCCGCCACTGTTTTTCATTTTTGATCTTGATCAAAATTATACGTACGAACTGCCTAAATAAAATGATGTGTTCAAAGCATAAGCTATATAAGATAAATTAGAAGCCGAATAAAAGAGCTCACAATTGTCATGTTTTTTTTATTTATTAAGTGAGGTTTATTTTAGAATTAGCTTATTCTTAAATTGTTTTTCGTTCTTAAAACAACTGAAAACCCTAATTATCAATAATTAACAATTTATAAGCTAAATTTAATAGCACACCTGCAGCCAACTGATACCGCTTACACGTATTTGCCCTCCGTTGTTTAGCAAATGTAATAAACAATTAATATAGGATAGCTATGGAAAACAGGAGTTGTTATTAATTTAATACATTTACAAAATCTAAGCAACAACTTGTTAATTATAAACACTTTGTTGGAAACCTCATCTCTATTATAATAGACTTATAGACCATAATAAAGTTGTTTCAGCTTAATACAAATTTAATAAAGTTGAACTGTAACTCAAGGACTATAAGAACTGGACGAATATTAATTATTTCTTATTTGATCAAATTTATTAAGGTATTGCATTAAACTAACCCCTTAACCTCTGAAACATAAACGAATATGCTGAATTCGTAATCGTTAATTTAAAAATTAACTTACTGTTGCCTATTCAGTTTAAATTACCATAACTTAGCTTTGTTAAGTTTCCAGAAAGTCAAACTAGAAACTTAGAGGTTGCTAAAATGTGAACAAGCCTTAATAGCACTTAAAGCTAAATGTATTAATTATGACGTTGATCAATAATGCACGAATTAATAGTGCGTACCGCCATTTATAAGTTTGTAAACTTATAATATTTGACTTTAATTCAATAAAATGTTAAATAAATAAGTGAATTTTGAACTAAGAAATAATTATTTTATTAAAGGTAGATTATAATTTGCGTTTGCGTAGTTTGAAATGCAAATATATAACTATAAATAGTTCAACACAGGTAATCGTATATATATATATATATATATATATATATATATATATATATTCAAGTTTTAATCGATTGTGACTTGCCTCCTCGATAGCTCAGATGGAAGAGCCCCACTCTAGCAAAGTGGAGGTCGTGGGTTCAAGTCCCACTCAAGTTGATCTTTTACTGTATGTACTTTAAAAGTTAATTTTAAATAAAATACAATTAATGATTATTAAATTGAACTTCTGTTCGTTCACTAAACCAATTTCTATAGTTATCTATTACAGCTACATACAGCAAATAAAAATTAACAATCAGTCACGTGTTGTCAAGTGAAAAACCTTAGAATTGCGGGCTCACATGACATTCACAAAAAGTTGACTGTGATCCTTCATTCTGTGTATAATAATTATAATACATCGTAACTAGGGAAGTACATACAGTTCAAGTTTGAATCGATTGTGACTTGCCTCCTCGATAGCTCAGATGGAAGAGCCCCACTCTAGCAAAGTGGAGGTCGTGGGTTCAAGTCCCACTCGAGTTAATCTTTTACTGTATGTACTTTAAAAGTTAATTTTAAATAAAATACAATTAATGATTATTAAATTGAACTTCTGTTCGTTCACTAAACCAATTTATATATATATATATATATATATATATATATATATATATATATATATATATATATATACAGGTGACATAGAAAAAGTACCATGCATAGTGCCACGCGATAGATGACACTAAAATAAGAGAAAAAGTTCCTATGAACTTAGGTCCGCGACGCCTTCGTTTAAAAGATATATTGTGTTGAAGATTAATTATTTTTTTGTTTTTTTCTTAATATCTTCTTACAATGATGTAATAAGCGGACGAATTTTTGTATACAGGGGCTTTTTATCACACAGAATTCAAATATGACCTTAGTTCTTTTATTACTGAAGAGCAGTGATCATATTACAAGCCCCCCTCGACAAATCCACTTATTTTCAAACCTCCTTTCAAAAAATTTCCTTACCACTCAAGAAAAGTGAGCTAGCTTGCCATCAAGCATAAAGTCCAGTCTTGCAACAATGTCCAATGAAACATCTTCTAATAATGTGTTCAGGTTATTCCTTTTCAACAGTGCGACAAGTTCTGGAAACTCCCACTACTAACTTTTTTTTTTAAACAGACATCTTCACCACCCATCTTCGTCCAAAAGCCTATACACGTCAATAAATGTTCGAACATTAGGAACCTGTCCTAAAGGATATCATTCTCGATAGATACGTTGAGCTTTGGAGAAATTTGACCGAGCTTCTCCGTAACACAGTCATGTCCCTGTATTCTTCAAAAGTATAGTGAACCATTTTAGGAATACAAAATAATATGTACTATTGGAGTGATGAAAATAACAGGCGATGGAAATTTATGAAAAAACATTTGTGAAAATATGAAGTTTTTCATTGATTCTCTTATTGGTTTTTTAAAATTACTTTCAAAAATGGTTCACTACACTTTTGAAGAATGCAGGACATAATTATGTGTTACGGTGAAGCTAGATCAAATGCTTCCGAAGCTCAACGTATCTATCGAGAAAGATATCCATTAAGGCATATTCCTCATAATAGGACATTTATTGATGTGCATAGGCGTTTGGGTGAAAATGGCTGTTTTAAAAAACCAAAAGTTAATAGTGGAATTTCCAGAACTCGTCGCACTGCGCGAAACGAAGAAACTGTTTTACGAATGGTAGAAACTAATCCGAGAACAAGCACCAGGAAAACAAGTTCAGCGGTACGAAATGTTATCTGTGAATCAGTTAGACAAATTTTCAATGAACAACTTCTTGGCCCGTATCATTTCCAAAAGGTTCATTCACTATTAGAACATGACTATCTTCCTCGTGTACAATTTTGCGAATGGTTGCAAAATCAAAGACACGATATTTTTTCTTCAATTTTATTTACTGATGAAGCTGGTTTTAGCAGTGATGGTTTTCTGAATCTACATGATATACACCATTGGAGTGATGAAAATCCTCATCAAACCGTAATTAGAAGTCACCAATATGGGTTTTCTATTAATGTATGGGCAGGTAGAATTGATAATTACTTAATTGGCCCATTTGAATTGCCCAATCGATTGACAGGTGAACTGTATCGAAATTTCTTGAAGAATGAACTAAATACGTTATTAGAGGATGTTACATTGGCTATTATTGGTAGAATACGTTACATGCATGATGGCGCGCCCGCTCACTTTTCTCGATTGGCAAGGGAATTTTTGGATAGGAGATGTGGAAATACGTGGATTGGTCGAGGGGGACCTGTACCTGGCCAGCTCGTAGTCCCGACCTTAATCCCGACCTTAATCCCCTCCATTTTTCATTTTGGAGACTCATGAAAAATGATGTTTATTCTGTAGAAATACACAATGAAGAGCAACTATGGATAAGAATTATGGAATCCGCAGATAGATTCCGTAATAAGCCAGGAATATTTCAAAGATGCCGTCAATCCTTAGGAAGAAGAATTGAAAAAATGTATTCAAGTACAAGGACAACAATTTGAACATCTTCTAAAAATTTAATGTTTTTTTAATCACTGCTCTTCATTGTTGCTATTAAAATGTAATTGTTGAAGTGTTATGTCATTGTTTTTGCAAATAAGTTACTTTGGCGCTTTTGGATAATTTACATGCATCGGATGCATTTTTCTCGTAAACCGTTGGTCCTAGCGACTTCGATAAGGTATACCTTTCTGAAGCAGAAAAGATGGGAAAACAAATTTTTCCAGTCGAAAATGACATACAGTGTCAGGCAAAAAAGTTAGGGCCGATTCAAACAAGACGGAAACCTGTATGTGGCGCCCTCTATCAGTAATAAGGTCATATTTGAATTCTGCGTGATAAAAGCCCTGTATACAAAATTTCGTCCGCTTATTACATCATTGTAAAAGATATTTAAAAAAACAAAAATAATTAAACTTCAACACCTACATCTTTTAAACGAAGGCGTTGCGAACCTAAGTTCATAGGAACTTTTTTCTTATTTTAGTGTCCTCTATCGCGTGAGACTATGCATGGCATTGTTTTCTATGTCACCCTGTATATATATATATATATATATATATATATATATATATATATATATATATATATATATATATATATATACACAGGGTTATTACAAATGGTGTTCATGATTTCAAGTGCACATAAATCTAGTTTTATTTATCATAGAAAACAATAAAATGGTTACATTTTACGAAAAACTTAAACAGTTTCATCCCAGGTCCCAAGAATTATAAATGCTCCATGTGGAACCCCTTGTGATACGACAGATGTTAAGCGTGTAACCAAGCTCTTGCCATACATTGTTAAGAGTATTCAGGTCGATTGTTTCGATAGCTCTGGTAATCCGTTGTTGGATCTCAGGTATGCTTTCTGGCGGTGTATACACTTTATGTTTGATGTATCCTCATAAGAAAAAATCACAGGGGTGATGTCCGGAGATCTTGGAGGCCAGTTCAAGAGTGCACCACCATTTGGATCTGCACGGCCGATTCATTTGCCAGGCAGCCGATTTTGAAGTCCAGAATAAAGTTTAGAGATTCTTGTTCTAATCTCGGTAGAAGCCATTCCGTCATCATGTCCAAGATTTATTCCATTTATTGTTTGTCCAACAAAGAAAAAAGTCCGTACACTTTGTTGTAAATGATAGTACAAGACAAATTAACTTTCGGAGTGTAAGTGCTCGATGTAGATGTGTGGGTTCTCCGAACCCCATATTATGACAACATGTTTGTTCACGGTACCACACAAGTGGGATGTGGCTTCATCACTAAAGACTAAACATTTTACACAGTTTTAATTTTCAATCAATGCCTTCATGTTCTCACAAAAGAAAGTCTTAGAACTTTGTCCTTTGGTTTTAATGCTTGAACAAGCTGAAGTTTGTAAGGCTTGAAATTTATACGTTTACGTAAAATTTTCCAAACTGTTGGCTGTGGTATACCAAGCTGTTTGCTGCATTTAACACTAGATTTCTGTGGACTACGCGTAAAACTTTTCCTTACTTGCTCTACAAATGCACCAATTTCTCTTAAAATTCAAGTACCACTTGTGACTGCTAGGAGGATCTTCATTAAATTTGATTCTAAAGTAACGTTGCACACTAATAACTGATTGGTTGATGTGATAATTCAACACATAATATGCTTTCCTGTCTTCAAATTCAGCCATTACACAATTGACAACAATTGACTTTAACAAATAGCTGATACGTACTTAAATCAATGTAAACAAAACTTTATGAGTTTTTATTTCCAGTGGTATCAACTGAAATGGTCTTAAAACAGGTTAATCCAGTAATATTTATAATTGAAATGAACATCATCTGTATATAATATATATATATATATATATATATATATATATATATATATATATATATATATATATATATATATTATATATATATATTTATGCTAGGACTTTAATAGTCGATAGAGCTTTCAAAATTAATACAAAAGTTCATATAAACATAGGTTGCCAAACGCTTAGTTTTGGAGATACAGGGTTTCAAAGTTTTAATTTTTTCAGTTCTTTTAATTTATCTTCAAAACTATTTAAAATAATAAATCCAAATTTAGTACACATATTACACTCCTTAAACTCAATATTAAGAGTAGTTTAACGTTTATCAATATCTACGGGTAGTACACTTTCTGGGGTGGTAACACTTTATCCCCCGAACTTTTCATGCGACGCCTCTAACTCTTAAAACCAAAAATTTTGATTGCCCATTTGATTTAGGAACTTTTTTGTCTTCTACTTCTTTTTCGAAAAATGCATAGTTTTTGAGATAAATTAGCTGTACACCATGAACAGCTTCCAAATGGCAAGTAAAGAACCAATAAAAAAAGAATCAAATCATGTCAAATCTCACGTTTTATTTTAAGTACAGAGATCCCACAACTAGCACTAGAAGAGTATCCGTAGCTTTAGGTGGACTCTCAAATACTACTATTCACCGAACATTAAGACGGGATCACCGATATCCTTACCATCTACAACCTGTTCAAGGACTACAACCAGGGGATGCAGAACGTACAATTGCGTATTGTCGATGGATTCTTGCTGAAAATAATAACAATCCAAGCTTTTTAAATAATGTTTTATGGACCGATGAATCCTGCTTCACTCGCCGTGGTGTGGTAAATTTTCACAACCAGCACGTTTGGGCACATGAAAATCCACATGTAGTTCGCCCGAGACATTTCCAACAAGACTTTAGTGTGAACGTCTGGATAGGTATTTACAATAATTACCTTTTTGGGCCCTACTTTTTACCACCTCGGATGAATACTGCGGCTTTCTTGGAATTCTTAGAGAATGAACATGGGAATATATGGGAGCATATTTGCTTAAATTTACGAAGAACGGCTTGGTTCCAGCTTGATGGTTGTCCAGCTCATTATAGCAGAATCGTTAGAAACCGGTTGGACAACCATTATCCAGCAAGATGGATCGGTCGTGCAGGCCCAGTTCCCTGGCCGCCAAGGTCTCTAGACCTAAATCCCTTAGATTTTTTTGTGTGGGGGTATTTAAAAGAAAGGGTGTATGCAACTCCTGTGACAACAAAAGATGACCTCATTAATAGGGTTAGGGATGCGTGTAATGAAATAAGACAATTTTTAGTTAATATTCGTCGGTGTGTATTATGTATTCATCAAAATGGTTCACATTTCGAACAGTTTCTTTAAATTTATTTATTATTACGATAGCGTTTTTGTTTTGTTGTTATAGGTTAAGTTTATTTGTTTAATTTATTTATTTCGTTCGTTTCGTTCTTGTTAAAATCTTAAATAGAAATTCTTTCCAATCTTTTCCAATAAATACGTATTTTTTTAATATTCATTTTGTTGTTTTACTTTTATTTTCCTTTATTTAATTCAACTGAAAAGTTAGGAAAAAATTAGTGGAGTACTACTTTTTATTAAGAGACAAAAAACGTGAGAATTGACATAATTTGATTCTTTTTCTTTATTGTTCTTTTCATGGCACACTATTTCTTGCGGGAGCATCAGACGTTCTTTATTTACCATTTGGAAGCTGTTCATGGATTACAGCTAATTTATCTCAAAAACTATGCATTTTTCGAAAAAAAAGCAGAAGACAAAAAAGATCCTAAATCAAATGGGCAATCTAAAATTTGGTCTTTAAGAGTTAGAGGTGTCACATGAAAAAGTTCGGGGGGGGGGATAAAGGGTGCACCACCCCAGAAAATGTACTACCCTGTAGATATTGATAAACGTTAAACTACTCTTAATATTGAGTTTAAGAAGTGTAATATGTGTACTAAATTTGGATTTATTACTTTAAATAGTTTTAAAGATAAATTAAAAGAACTGAAAAAAACGTTTGGCAAACTATGTTTATATGAACTTTTTGTCTTAATTTTGAAAGCTCTATCGTGCGCGTGCTCGCGCGCGCGTGGGTGGGTGGGTGGGTGGGTGGGTGCGTGCGTGCGTGCGTGCGTGCGTGCGTGCGTGTGTATACAGGATGGCCCAATAGTGCATGGGTGGAATATTGTCGTTTATTCAGGAATATTTCTAAAGTTTGTTGATGGGATGTGGTGGGGTATCCTTAAGGCTACAAACCTAAAATATTTTCACTTCAATCTCAGCGTATATACAGGGTGATTTATATTTTTTTAAATGGAACCCCCTGTATATTATTGCATATTTGGATTCCTTGGTTAATTATTCTGCGACTTTATGTATCACACATTGTACCTCAAACGAATCGTTTAGTCGCAATTCGACATTTTTACAAATAGCAGATGTCTGTAAAAAATTAAATATCGCACAATCTGAAGGCCATGACTATGAGATATTACTAGACATGAAATGTACTTGTGTAGACCGGATGATCAAATCCGAATTATTCTTGTGTTTAGAGAAATTATTTCAATCAATCTTAACTTGATTTTTCCAAATGGAACGGCCATTTATTCAGTTTTGCATCAAATGTGGAATTTTTTTTACCTTTCTAACGATATAAATTAATCTGTATCTATCTTCGCTAGATTTATTTTAATTTCACAATTTCTGATTAATTTGATAAATTTTTCAATTTTTAGTTTATATTATCTAGTAACCCATGGAAAGTAAACAAAAAACGATCACATTATAAAACATTACTTATTATGTAGAAAAAAATACATAAATACAAAAACAAAATTACGAGCTAAAATAAAAATTGTTTTGATACATGTTCAAAATGTCTACCACCTTGTTCTAATCGAATTTTAATTCTATGACGAAAATAAAGTTTAACCCTATTTAACATTACTGGGTTAATAGTTGCAAAAACATTTCGGATTTTATTTTTCATATCTTCCGCAGTGGTTGGTACTTCAGCATACACTTTTTCCTTGACGTACCCCCACAAAAAGAAATCAAGCGAGGGAATATCTGTAGATCTCGCTTGCCATCGTGTTGGTCAATCCTTTCCTATCCACTTTTCAACAAATGCATTATTAAGCCATTCACTTACTACACGGGCACGGTGTGAAAATGCATGTCCATAATTTGAGCGAGCGGGACATCTTCAAGGAGTCCAAATAGTTTATTATCGAAGAAATTCAGGTACACATTCGAATTTAGAGTACCGTTGAAGAAAAAGGGGCCAATAACAGAAGTACCGAATATGCCTACCAAGCATTAATCGACCATTTCTCTTGGCTATGAACTCGGAAATAGTGAGGGTTTTAATCTGAGTAATAATGAATATTGGGCTGATTAACAAATTGCAGTGGAAGGTCGTTCATCTGTAAACATGATCTTATCCAAAAATTGTACATTTTCATTTAATTTTTGTTCTACCCAATTGCAAAGATTAACCCTGTTTTGAAAATCGGTCTTCTTGAGCTCTTGATGTAGTTGGATGAAACTTGTTTTTTAAAATTATTCTTCTTTTTATTTTATTTTCTAATTTAGCTTGTTAATTTTTTTGTTTTTATGTGTTTTTCTATTTAATAAATAAAGTTTTGTAATGTGAATGGTTTTTTGTTTATTTTCCAATGGTTACTAGATAATCCTAATTAAAATTGAAAAATACAGCAAATTAATCAGAAATTGTGAAATTAAAAGAAATCTACCGAAGTTAGATAAAGACTAATTTATATTGTTAGAAAGGTAGAAAAATTGCGCATTTGATGCAAACATGAAAAATGGCCGTTCCATTTGAAAAAATCAAGTTACCATTGATTGAAAGTTTCTAAATTAACAAGTACTTTCTCTGAACACAAGAAGAATTCGAATTTGACCATTCGATTTACGCTAGCACATTTCATATCTAGTGACATCGCAGAGTCATGGCCTTCTAAGTTTTGTGATCACAGCGATGCTTAGTTTCTTTCACACGCCTTCTCTTTGTAAAAATTTCGGCTAAACGATTCGTTTTAGGTACCATGTTGTGTTACATAAAGTCGCACTAGAATTGACCAATGAATCCAAATATGCAATAATATACAGGGGGTTCCATTTAAAAAAATGCAAACTTTGATATAAATCGTCCTGTACAAACTTTGCGATTCAAGTGAAAATATTTTAGGTTTGTAGCTTCAAGGGTACCCCTCCACATCCTATCAACAAACTTTAGAAATATTCCATAATAAACCCACAATTTTCCACCCACACACTATATTGGCCCACCCTGCATGTATACAGGGAGTATCTAAATAACACCGAAAAAATTAAGGGGAGGTTTCCGGTATAAAGCTACGCCCCTCCAAGTATTTTAAAAAAAATTGTTTTTCTTTTTTACCTTTCCTGTATATTAAGCTAGAGAAACGAAAATTGATCAACAGTATCTGTTAATAAAACTTCACTTTCTGAAATTTTTTCACCCCGTAGTATTTGTCAGGGGTTGAAATAATCAACCCCTAAGATGTTTTTTCTAATAACTTTTTTTTTGACATAACTTTTTACATTTAAAAAGTATATCTAAAAAATCTCATTCATTTAGTAATTTTTTATCTCTTCAAGTTTTTTCGAAAAGTCGAGCTGTTTAACGCCATGGTATTTTGCCGTAAGATCTAGTTGCCGGTTGTTTACAATGAAACGCATAGAAAAAGTTGAAAGAGGGATTGTGAAATGTCATTTACTGTTACTTTTCTTATTCTTTCGCAAGTTTTATGATTTTGTGAAGAAAATAGTTGGTAAACCGAAAATATGGTTAACTATTGGAATTTTGAAATGGCAGATATAGATTTTACATATGGATGTGCTAACGGTAATGCATTGAAGGCACAATGAATTTATGCTCAACAGTACCCAGAAAGTAGATTACCCCGTCATACTAGGTTCACAAATATTCAGCTTGCGGGAATTTGGTAAATTTGAAAACAGAAGTCATGACTCTGGCCGTACCCGAGAAGTCAGAACTGAAGCTCTGGAAGAAGACGTACTTAATTTGATCGAAGAATCCCAGAAACTAGTACCAGGAAAATAGGTCGTACCCTAAGTGTAAGTCATTAGGTAGTTTTTATAATTTTAAAAGAACAATAGTTATATCCCTATCATCTTCAACGGGCGCAGACATTACTGATTCGAGATTTTTTACTGCGTGGGGTATTTTATCAATGGCTTATTAATGTGATCGTCCAAGCGCCACAATTCTTAAGAAATATTTTATTTACTGACGAGGCGAATTTCTCTAGAACTTTTCATAATAATCACGCTTGTGCCGAGTAAAATCCTCATGACTTTTTTGAAGGAAATCATCAGTATCAATTTTCATTAAATGTGTGGCTCGGGATTATTGAGAATCATTTAATAGGTCCCTATTTTCTTCCACAGACTCACATTGCCATTTTTTCGAAGAATTGCCTGTTCTTCTTGAAGACATTCCCATTAAAATTAGGTAACAGTTATGGTTTATGCAAGACGGAGCACCAACCCATTTTAGTATACGTGCAAGAAGTCTCTTGAATGAGGTGTATGTCAATCGATGGATTGGTAGGAGAGGACCTGTAAACTGACCAGCCCGCTCCTTACCTCAATCTTTTGGATTTTTGCATATGTGGATATCTGAAATCCTTGGTCTACCCAAGCCCAGTTGGAAATATCGATGATTGGCGAGATCGTATTGGTTGTGAAACGATAAGAAATCCACCAGGAATATTTCAAAACATACGCAATCATAGGTGAACTGTTTGGTTGATTGTTGTTTAATAAAATGTTACACTAAAATATTTAATCCTAATGTTTCCCAACTTATCCCAGTAAATTGTCTTTTCAAGTTAATTTGAAATTAACTAACCCAACTTAAAACTAACCTATCCAAGCAATAAATCGAATGTTAAATAAAATACTTATCTTTCTTGGGCTTTTTTTAATGGTGTATTTTTATATTATACAATCCAAACGTTTAGAATGTATCGTATAAAAATACACCATTAAAAAAGCCCATAAAAGATAAGTATTTTATTATGTGTAATAATGGTGACAGTTCACATTTTCGAATGTTAAATAATAACAAAACAATAAATTTGAAGATAGGCCGCGATCAATAACTTTATTTAATCACTTCTTAAACAACCTTTGCGTTAAACAGTTCGTCTTTTTGAAAATGCATTACAATACATTTACTTTAGAATTTCAGAATTCTTGGATAGGCGTTACTTTTCAGGGGATTGTGTTTAATTTTTTCGGTGTTATTTAGATACACCTGCATATATGTATATAATATATCATATATATATATATATATATATATATATATATATATATATATATATATATATATATATATATAATATGTATGGTGTGTATGTGTGCGTGCGTGTGCCTGAGCGTGTGCGTGTGCGGTACAATACACCTCAAGGTGATTATAAGAAATAAAACTAATTAAATTTTCAGTACATCTTATTTTATTTTCTATGATATATATATATATATATATATATATATATATATATATATATATATATATATATTAAACAAAAGGGGATAGGGTTCAAATGAATTAGTTTTGTAACGATATCAAATACTGAAATGAAATTAAATAATATTTTTATAATGCAATTGTTATAATATAACTCATTTACTAACTTGCAATTACATTTTAATTCAATTAAAATTGTTTTGTTCAACCACCTGGTATAATACGTAATTATTCAACACATTGTGCGCATGCGGATATCTACATTGTGTGCATTTTGTGATCTATGGTTAAACAACGAAATAAATTACTGTTAATGTAAGTAAGTATAAGTGAATTAATTTTGAACTGAAATAATACTATTATACTGTTAATGAATCGCGATATTATTTGCTGACTGGTATATGATTTGCTCAAACTCTTTCACATATAAGCATCGATGATGAGCATAAACATAAATATAACCTTAAATTACTACCTAATAATAATTTTTCATATAACTTACAGCATGGTCAATCTTCCTTCTGCTGCTGCAATCTTCAATAGTTGAAGTCCTGTTCTCCAAGTCAGTTGTGTAGTGAATCCCCCGAAGTATGTTGTCATCCGATTGATTGTTATCCCCCATAAACTTCTTCAGGAATTACTTGTTAACTTTTCTTGCATAAGCTCTTTATTTTATTATTACATAATTTTAATGCAATACATATCGGCATCTAGTTGTATTTCTGGACTTTTTCTTAAAGCACTTTATTTTAATATTGTTTGATTTAAATACAATTCTCTGCATTCAAAATTTTTGTTTTTTTAAAGTTTTGGTATTTATTTGAAATTAATAAGCCGGTTTTGTGTTTAATTAATTTAGTTTATAGTAAAACAAAAATCAATAATAACATTCCATAACTCAGTACAAATATACATTTTCCGATTTAATTATTTTTAACACTAACCTCACTTTTGTTTTATAATAATTTAACTTTGTTTTTTAAAAATGAGGTTAAGAAAACACTTACCAATCTTAAATTTATTACACTTTAGGAACAAAATTTAACGTACTTTCACTTTCAAGATTAGTAATAGACTGTTAATAAGATTTACAAAAGTAATATCATTTTTTTCTAAACTATCCATTTTGATTGGACCTATTTTACAATACAAACGACCTGATCTTATTCTGATTGGTTGAACCTTTTTCTGAAATTTACAATTTATTAATTTTGCAAATATCTTTGTTATACTAGGATAGATCTTAAAAATAATATAAGCATTGAATTCTACATCAAATTTCCTTCAAAATTATACCCCATTTGCTCCAATTCGCTTTTACACCATTTTGCTATTATAATTATTCTAATGAGTCATTTTTACATACAGAATTTTACTTACAACCAACCTATTCTACTATTCATAGGAAAACTACGGTCATATTTGGATTATCTGACCCAAAAACTTTAACTTTAACACAGTCAACACTAAAAAATACTGTCTCAAAGTCGGCGTTCAAAATGTACATAACCTAGCTTCTAGACACCTTTAGTTAATTTGCACCAACAATGTTAATTTATGTGGCTACACTTCCTTTTAATACAAATGTAAATTACTTTTTCACAGATTGTTCAATATTCTTCTTCACAATTTTATAAATTATATGAATCTTTTTAATATTGTCTTTATCGTTAACTTCACTCATACAATTTCTTTCATCGACATGTTATCTAATACATACTATTTTCTTAGCATTTAGGATTGAAGCAGGTTATGCTGCCAAAACAGGCTTTACTTAGACCAAATGGACATGATGAACCATGTTATAGAAAATACGTAATTTAAATCTTCCAAATATGAATTCTATTGTACAACCATGCATAAAATGCAATAATTTAGCTCACAATGTGCTGTACAATTACATATTGTACTGGCTAAATTCGATTTAAATAAAAATATAAATATAGATATATAAATATATATGCTCCGGACTAACTCAAATTATCTCATTGGGGATAGGGTGCTTTTAAGTTTATTGTTGGCAAATAAAATCAATAATAACTTTTAACCTTTTAAATCTTGATAATTGCATTATATAGTAAACGGGAAATCATAGAAAATTTTATTTCACACATGGAAATGTTTACGTCAGATAAATTGTAATTTATAATAAGTGGTTTGTGTGTAAAACAGACTTTATTGGAATCTGCACAATAACACATGCGTTGCGTCCTAACTGACTTAATTAAATGCAGCCTGTCAAAAATTTCAATAAATGATCTAAAATGTGTGAGTACAATTATGTTTTTGTTTAAAATAAATTATGATGTTGATAATTACCCCGGTTCATTCACTTTACAGTTATTTATAACAAGTTGTACAAACATTTATACATAACCAATAAAAACATAAATACAGGATATCAAAAGAATAATCAATGCAATAATAGGTTATGATAGTAAAATTTCACTCACATGTGTTGCTGCACTTTCCAAAGAATGTTTTCATTAGGCTTGTTCCATATTAAAATATTGGACGTAGACTTCTTCCCATGTGTAGACGATTATACTGCGTTGCTGTTCACAATGGTGCTGCTTAATGTTCCATAATTCATCCAAATCCAATTTACTGCTGAACGACTCTTCCTCGTGGTAAATATGATGTAACGTAATATTGCTCATACATTTTTAAATAAGCACTTTATTTTAAATTGTATGTTTTAATGTTGGTTTAACTGTTTACTAAATTTTTCGGATTTAAATTTATATTTTATTTTCATATAAATTTTACTTGATTGCACTTTTATTCTAGGTGCCGTTCTGGAATTTAGTTTATTTAATGCTCTGCGCCACTTCCAAGAAAATAAACATCAAATCCAAAATAATTGTTTGGTTTTATTAACATAAAAAAACACATCATCCGATGTTTGCACACGAATTCAAATTGAAACAATTATAATAATATAGACACTTATAATCGGTAACCTAATTTTTAATTTTGTCATAGGTTGAAACGATTGTTTCTGAGATCTCGACTCTACGTTGATCACGTTTCAAAACCGATAATGTAAACGAAACTTGTCACTTACATGTTAACACCAACACTATTAACACTTTGACTTATTAGACATAAAAAATTTCAAATGCAAGAGAGTGAGAAATCAGGAGTAATTCCTTTTATACATTTCTCTTGGATACCAAATTTTCAACTTTTTTTCTACATTACACACAAAAGATCCAAGCATCTGATTGGTATAAACACAAACGTTAAATTAACTAAAATACAAATTATGATATAACTTTTTTAAGTCGGATTTACTTTTTGAATACAGATTTGGAATCAGGGCAACTTTCCGCATAAAAAGACACCTCACAAGCCCTATTTCGCTTCGAAGCTTTGCATTTAAAATCTAAATTTACTTATATCTAAGAAATTCTATGTTTTACACCTAAACTAATTACATATTCGGAATCTACATGAAAAACTATATCAGAATACATTTATTTCAAACTTAATTTTAACAGAAATTCCATCTTCATATTTAAATTTTAGGTAGTTAACCCAACGTTTCTAATTTCATGTTCATATTACATGTATATTGTAAATCTCTTTATGAAAATGAGGGAAACCTACTATTACGTGCTTTTATAATTTCTTCTAAACTTAACTTATCCTAAAAAACTATAAATTTGCAAAATTCTTAAATATAGTACTTAACCTAACTTAATATAATTTTTACTTCTAACTTGCGTTGTAAACGTCTAAATCACTTGAAATGTTAATTTATCATATTCTTACAACTGTCTTTAACACCAATACTGTTTACTTTTACTCCATAGTCTATAACTTTGTCATATCAGTATTCCATATTGTTAACACATTTATGTAAATTTTGTACACAAAATGTAATTTTATATTAAATATCACATTGTAGAAATGTTGTTCATGTTCTTATCAATGTTTCTAACTCACTACCACTTCTCCTGCACTTTTTATACACTTTGTCTGTGAAATATTAATATACAGTGTTCGTATCATAACCCTTTTTCAAAGTTTATATAGTTCCTGCATTGTACCTAAATCTATACATGTTCTACATATTAGAATTAACCTACTTCATGTGATTAATATCTGTAAAGTTTTTAAACTGCTTAAATAAATTGATTAAACTGTAAAATTACTGAAATATGTTCACCGAAACTAATCGTACCCACAAATATCAATCGTTCTGACCTTCCTCACATGCTACTGGTATAGCTCATTGCTTTTATGAATAAAACAACCTTGTGCAAACCCCACAAAACCTGTTTTGTTATATCAAAACCATATTTTCCCTCTCGTATACTAATTTTCTTATTAAAACGAACTGTATACATTCTCAAATCTATTTAAATTTGCACACTATAAAGAATATAAGCTTGATAACTCTAGCCCCTGTATTATTCTTATTTCTAACCATCTCAATATATACTCAGTTATATGTTAATATGCACTTATGTCACATGCGATTTTACACGTCTGTTTACTTAATTTTATTACACGAATTCTAATCCTATTATAAACTTTATTATGAACTTTATTTCTTAATACCTATCATATTTAACACTCAAACATATCATCTCAAAAAATAAATATATATATATATATATATATATATATATATATATATATGAAATGAAATGACATTTGGTAGTCTAACTAAAACTCGAGAACGACTGGACAGATTTGGCTAAATTTGGTTTTGAAATATTTGTAGAAGTTTAAGGAAGGTTTAAAAGGTGAGAAAATATAAAGAAATTGCAAGGAAAATATTATAAAAAAATACCTGTCAAACAGGGTACGTTCAAAATAAATAAAAAAATGTTTTCTCTTTATAATAATAGTCGCAAAATTAATTTCCCCTTTTGACAGTTACGAACTTTGACAAATTATTTATTTCTAAGGCGGTACGGAGTTCCCTGGGTGACCTAGTATATATATATATATATATATATATATATATATATATATATATATATATATATATATATATATAAATAGGAATGGAAAACATTGTTGCGGGTCTGACTTATAATAAGCTAGAAAGAAACCCAATAAGCATTATATGAGCGTGAGAAAGACATAACCTTCCCGATGTTGCCACTTTTTCATATTTGCATGTAGGAACAAAATATGAACTACTTAAGTCTTAAGATGATGCTCAAAAGTCGTGTGTTCTTTGAAACTATTACGTAAATGCACTTAAACATCAAATGATAATACCTCAAACATCGAAGTTTATTGTAATTGCGAATTTATTACATGGTTCAATTACTACTCGTAAGAAGAACCAAGAAGAAACTTATAAGAACATTAACATTTACATTGATAGTCTAACTTAAGTTTAAGGTTTAACTTTAGCATTATAATTCTTATTGAAAAACCAACTATTTTTTAAAAATGAACAGAATACACTTTTTTCAAAACTCTACTTTATAGGATTTTCGAAAAGACCTCCACCTTGCGCAAGGCAGTAACCCAATCTGTGATAATTTAGTTCGGGTGATTTCTAACTTTTCTTCGGTGATGCTGTTTAAACAGTCTGTAATTTTGACACGAAGTTCGTCCAAATTGTTAGCATGTTCATGCCTGTGCCCATAAAATTGCTGGGATATGTATTCCCAAACAAAAAAGTCGTTCGGCGCGATATCAGGTGAGCGAGGAGGTTATTTAATAGTACCTTTTCCTCTAATAATACGGTTAGGGAACGTAGTTTCCAAAAACTGTTGAACTCTTATTGCAGTATAAGCAGGGCTGCCATCTTCTTGATACCAAATGTCATCAAAATTTATATTGAAGCGTTGAACATCTGGAACTATCTGGTTTCTCAACAGTTCTATATATTTGTCGTTGATAAAAAATGGACCACTTGTGAAATTGCCTAAAATTCCTGTCCACACATTAACTTTTTGGGGGTATTGTGTCCGGTAAAGAATACTAATGTGTTTGTTTTCCCTAGAGTAACAAACAGCGATAGACGGATTATGATGGCCATGTAAATTAAAAGAATACTCGTCGGTAAACAAAATATTTTCAATAAACCTTTCGTTTTCATTAGCATGATGTCTTCCCCTTCCTTGACAACTCATTTATGCATTCGCAAATTGCCGCGAACTTTAAATGTTTTCTAATTAACCACATACATAACATTGTGAAGTAAATTCAAGATTCTCATATCAATGTTAAATAGATTTTAAAAGTAAACAACAATCATTTCTCATTCTATAAAGCTCAATATTACTATGAAATAGCATACACTTTAGCGCGAAATTTGAAAATTGTCGGGCACCCGTTACACCCAGCAGATTTCCACGATTTCATATCATTCATTGTTCTTTCCACTTCCGTAAGTCTAGGGAACATTAAGACCGTTAGAAAATGGCAGTAACTGAACATTCAGAATCTGGGCCTCAGCCCTTTGTTTTTAGTGCTTTTAAATGTATTGCTTCATCCTATCTTACAATTTTGCTAAGTGGAAGCTTCTCTTTGTATTTATTATTTAATAATTTGATAATAAACTGCAATAACACGAGCTTGGCTTAAATAAAATTATTACTTGAGAATCAGTACCTTAAATAATTTGTAATTCCAGTAAATCAAACTTAGTTAATGATATTTAAATAATGGCGAATAAATGGATTTTCCTCTTGTCTGAGAACAAAATATGATACAGTTGAAGTAGTTTAATGGACTGATATCTTAAAACTACATTAGCGTTTAAAAATAATCCAAGATAATTAAATTAAGCTTAATGCAATCGTCAATAATAACTTCATATTGAAAAAATTAATATTAAAATTTACCTACTTCAAAACTGCTTTATTAATTTTTGTTTGACGTTCACCTAAATTGCTCTTGAAAATGAACGTATTAGATAATTGGATTCTTTACCTGCAGAGAAGAGCAGGTACTTAAGTGATGGGTATAATGACATAGGTATCTTCCGTTTTAAAAATAAACCAAATAGCCTAATGTAATGTTTGATTTAGAAATATTATCGTACAATACCTCATACATATGTTTATATGAAACCATTCATTTGGCATTAGTAATGCCAAATCCCTTTTTCCCGAACGTAATTGTTTTCCTCGCCCGTTAAAAGGTCCGGGCATAAGCATACGTTTTCCTTAAATATTGTTGCTTTTCCATGCCTAATCTCCCCCCTTTACCTTTCCTATAAAAGTACAAATGTGCACAACGGTTCATACCGAGCTAGTAGAGTAGTGGTAACATGATCTGCTTAGCATTCGGGAGGTAATAGGTTCGATTTCCGTTACCGACTACCTTGTAGGAGGTTTTTTCAGGGGGTTTTCCTCATACACATGTAGCGACATGGTCACTGCATGTACGCACACCATGTGTGGCTACTTAGGCGAATGCTGGGGTAGTATTTGCCCCCTCAGAACCCTAACTTCGTTCCTTCCGATCCTATCCTGACCACACCCATCCTTAATCCCACCTTGCATGTGTACGTAATGTATGTATGTATGTTAGGAATCCATGATTGTGGCTGAAGGAGCTGAGAAAGCTCAAACAGCCTGCCCTCCCCCTTGAGGAGGGAATGTTATACGCGACCTTTCCTTTCTTTTCAACGGTTCAACATTACAACACACGTCACCTATAGTTCTATTTATATTTGAATCACTTTATTTACCGATGCATATAATTGGTTGGTTTAAGATGCAACTAGTTTATTTGACAATCACATGATTTTAAAAGAGATACGAAGACAGTTTAAAATTAGATGGCAATTAAGATTGTCGTCATGAATATTAGAATATGACACAAGTGATTATTTCATCCTAAACAACGAAAAATATTTACCTTATAACGTAAGAGCATTGTAGTTGGGTAGTTTTATTATAACGAACTCATGTGCTTAATGCAGCAGAGCAGCAAAAGTGAAAGCAACGTATACAATCTAAGAAAATGCCGGATGTTACACAACCAAACCGGGCTAGCGCCACGTAGCGCTTATAAATTAAGCAAGATGCCTACTAACCGACATGGAGATGGAGCGTTTCTGACAAGACGTAAAATAGCTGAAAGTCTTGACTTCAAACACTTACACTCACCCTCAAGCTCAAGATCGAGAATAAATGTCCTGTTAGCCTACCACGATTTAAATTTGTCTTGAAAATTATATTAAGCTGAGATGTTAATCTTGCGACATCGTGGACTGTAAGAACTAGTATTTATGATTACCAACAAGAATCCAAAATAAATAAATTGGAAAATAATAGTTCATGTTTTACCTTCCATATACATATAAATGTGTAGGTATAAAAGGCTATGCAATAGAGTATTTTTTCACTAACGCTAAATCGACTTATTAGCTCATTTTACGACATTTGACAAAGTTCCGCCAAGATTGTTCATGATGTTTGTGTGTGCGGACGCGCGCGCGTGTATGTGTGTGTGTATATATATTAGTGTGCGTGCGTACGTTTTTGCGTGCGTGCGTGTGTGCATGAGGATGTGCGTGTGTCTGTGCGCGCGCGCATAACACCCCTCTGTTTTAAGGAATGTCACAAAAATAACTTTTAATTTTTGCTCGTTGACTTACTGAGTCGTAGTGAGTGTGAGTGCTTTTAGTTTAATTGTGTCGTAATACTGTAGTATTACAACACATTTAAACTAAAAGAGGTATTTATTTAAAACACATAATAAGAATAGAACAAATTTTAAATTTGAATTTATACAAACTACATAAACTAAAATTTTTTTCTGGAGTTACTGGGACCCTTGGAAGTTAGGCAGTCATCCTGGTACTTCGGTGGCCGTAATCTCCCGGCTGGTAAGTTCAGCTTATGTAAAACAGCGCTACAAATTGTATCAATACTTCCATACCAAGAAATCAGTTTTTTGTAAATAACTCCAAAACGATCAACTTTACTGTATCCGCCGTCCGTCCTCATTAATAGAGTTTTAGGTACATCTTCTACCATAATGATTCGACCCTGAATTTTATCCTCCACTGGGAAACACGACGCAGCCGTTTGGAAACCGTACACGTTCAGGACTAAACCCAAAGACCGCCTGGACAGTAGTTTATATTTGGGTGGCGTTCGAATCCGTTTTCCAACCGAAGGGAACCACCATAACCCGTCCAGGAGAGTCACCGAATAACAAATACCGTAACTTATAATTTTCATAAAATAAAATTTATTTATTTTTGCAAACGAGTCTTAATTTCTGTGTTGGACTTCGTTGAGGACAAGCTTCACTTGCAACCACCGAAAATCCACTACACTTAGTGAAGTTGTGTCTAATTATTTTTCACGGATAACTCGGGAAAGGACAGGGCCTACACTACACTAGTTTACTAGGGCTTGCAGTGAAGGCACAAACACACACGAGTTGAGCGAAGCGACGTGTAATTTGTTTGTGTGTACTCTGCATTTTGATACCTAGATACGGGTGGACGTGTACTGGAGATACATTTGATATATTCGGGTATTTTGGTATGTCAGATTGGCGGAAAAAAAGAGGATCATACTGGTTTAGTATCTGACTCGAAAGAGAGCTGTTTGTGATGGTCTTTTTATAGGGACGGGCACGAGTGGAAGGAGAATATTTCCCAAATTGGATTAGTAAGAGTGGAAATGGTTGGATTGATGCACAATTAACCGAATTTTGGCATGTAGGAATACAATTGCGGGGATTGCTGGAAGTAATTAAGGAAAGTTAATTTGGATATCAATCATTACATGTATGTACGAGTATGTTTCTATCTACGATAACTTCAGAACGAAAACACATACGTACTTAAAATGTTGTATTTAAGCTTATTTTTATTTCTCCTGGAGCTGATTAAATTATTGAAGAAATTCAGCGGCGGAAAGGGGCACTTTTTAGTTCTTATCAAATATTTTTGAAAAAGCTGTATATTTCAAAAAATATAAAAAATATCGGCATGTAGACCTTAAACATATCGATTAATTATGTTCTATTCAATTCCTAAGGTAGAATTTAAATATTAGATAAAATTTGTTCTATTCAATTCTATACTATAGTATATATATATATATATATATAAAAGATATATATATATATATATTATATATATATATATATATATACGATATAATATATATATATATATATATATATATATATATATATATATATATATATAAGAGAGAGAGAGACATGTTGTTTAAAGAACATTTAATTACCTAAATTGGTAGAGACGGTTATGCACTTTTTTTAACTGTCCAGTCTATTGTTATTAATACAACTGTTAACTACCTATAGAAAAACAAATATTGAAGTAATAACCAAACATGATATTATTATTCTAGGAATTCCACCAGTCTATACCCAAAACCGTATGACGCTCTCCAGGGATACGATGCAAGTTCTATTTTGCAAGAAATGGATATTCCGCCGATGTACAGGTTGTCCCATTTTCGTGTGTTTTACGGGGTATCTCGCTTATTTTTTAGGTTAGAACCTTGCGGTTTTCGCGATACCGTGCTATTTTTTAATGAAACCAAAGATGCACTAATCAAATTTGCCATAGTCATCTTAGTTTGTGTGCTACAGGGTGATCTTGGAAAAATTGCATTTTCAGTCATCCCCTGTAACTCTGTTATTGTCAGACATATTAAAAAACTGATATTTGTAGATTTTTTTACGTAGAATCCAGTGGCGTACTCAGATTTTCTTTAGAGTTCACAGTTTTTGAGATATTGACATAACCTACTTCTTTTTTTTTATGGGACACCCTATATATTTTTTTAAATCTTTTTCCCCTTGCCAAGAGCTTTTCAAAAATATAGCATAGTCTATATTTATTTTTATAAATAACGTGACAGAATGATTTTTTTCTATAATTTACATTGATAATAGTGGATAGCCGTAGGTAACCATGGTAACGCAAAAAACAAAATAATTAACGTTCTGGCATTACTTAGGTATTTGATTTTCGAAGTTTCGGCTTCTCTCAAATTATTCCTGGTTACATTTTCACAAATTTAGTGCTGATATTTGTTGTTCTTCGTTGTTTTTGTTTATTGTTATTCAGCTGTCAAAAAATGGCCGTAGCGTTATATTAAAAAATACCATTAAACAAAACGGAAATCCTGTATGGCATAAAGAACGAAGAAATAGGATCATAGCGTCATTTCCGGGCTATATGCAAAATGAGAAATAATACGTGCACCAGTATTTAGCAAAATCTATTTGGTATAATTCAGAAACTAACAAATCTAAATCCTTAGAATATGGCATTCTTATGGAACATAAATCCAAAGAAGCATTTATGGCTTCAACCAGTACCTGATGGGCTTACAGACGAGAATGCCATCATAGAAGTAAAATGCCCGTACACAGCAAGAGAGTATACTATAGAAGAAAAATTGTGTAGTGATTTTGCTTGAATTCTTAAAAATTTTCCATTCCTAGATATAATCCATATCAATCCTTATTTCCAAATTGTTTCCCCAACTGTTATATCATCGTTTAAATATCATATCAGTTGTTATCCTATTTCCCACTCTCCAATTTATATATACCAGATCCACAGCCACAAAAACACACTTATTTTCACTTACCACTCAAGTTACTACCAGTCCTGATCCAAAACCAGTCGTAGGCACATTGATATCTAACGTACTTGGTTGCTACCGCACCGAACTCGGGATGGCAAATTGTCTAAAGCACGTAATAAGTGAATTGCCGGAGGTACCACCCCGTATTTTCACATAGTGCGTCATTTACCACCTGTTATATAATTATATCCTTTCACCACAAAAGCGTAAAGTGCGCCTCAAGAGCGAAAAGCGATTTAAACCAATTTTATAATGTGAAGTGGCATCGTTGGCTGCTTTGCACCTACTTGAAGGTTTAAAATATAAGTACCGAAGTGGCTTTTCCGCCGGAGGTTCAGGCCCCGAATAAATAGTCAATCAATCAACCCTTAACTACCTCAACATCCCTACAAGGAGTAAACGGAGGTCTCGACCCTGAATACACAATTTCATTTCCCTACTGTCCCATAATTATTTTCTACGCTCTATTATCAACCTCCTAACTCTTTCTGATTGTTTATTACCTCCTCTCACACATCCCCGAGTTTTACAAATTCAAATTTGTAGAAACACATGGTTGGTGATCACACACATTTATTACCAAAATTAAATATTCAATATAGTATCACCAAATATAACAGACCATATATCCCACTAACATTTCACTACAATCTGAATACACCAGACGGATCATTAGTAGAATGATTGACATTTTTAATAATTTCACTGATAACAAAAATCATTCAATTACTAAACGATAAACGAGCACCCTCCGGAGAGGGTGATACCGATAGTCGGGAAAATTGACAGTGGTGTCCCGTCCCGAGGTTCCACCAGAATTGTTGTTTTATTTTTTTCTTAATTATCCATTTACTTAAACCTGAGATTTTTAAATTTATTTTTATTAGTATAGAGAATTCCTTTTATTTTTATATTCACAGTATTGAATAAAACTTATGTAATCCGATTATGTTCGAATAAGATTATATCTACAAAATAGAAAGGTGGTTTGAACCCGATCCTGGAGGTCTCATTGCTTACTCACGAGCTACCAGAAATTTGCTTTGTTGGCGAACGTAACAATGTTTAATAAAAATACAGACATTTACTTTAAAAATAAACCACAATTACATGTACCAGATCCAGGGCCAGTTGCATACATCAAACAGGGACTGTTGTTATTTTGTTGTTTATACAAGATTTGTTACTAAAAATTTGTTATGATCACGATTTTTGGCTGCAAAATATGGAAAAAAATTAATTTTAGTTTTAATTTAATTACATTGGCGCTAACTTGCTAATATGACAAATAGTTAGCACTAGAAATACTTGTAATTTTTTATAAATATAAATTGGAAAAACTGAACCAATAAAACGAATTTAAATATTAACTTAGGCGACCTTAAAAACAATTAACATGTTTTTTTGATTTTTAGTGGTTTTTTTTCACATTAAAATTAATCACACCTACTCATAAAGGTAAATCGATAAATCGGATCAAGTTTTTAATTACATATTTAAAAAGTACATGATCTGATGACCTACAGTTTGTTGATAATAATCAATTACTAAACGTTTTATATAAAATATTTATTTCCACAACGGCACTGTTTCATTGAAAATGAGTAAGTGTCGTTTATAAACGTGTTGTCTCAATAACAAGTCACTGGTTGTTTGAATTTTCTTATAACAAAAGATAGGTACACAAAGGAACGACAAACTGAAATGTCAACAAACGCAGATTTAATCCTATGAATGCCGGAGGGTACTTACAGGTAGGCTGGAAAATATTTCTATAGATGTATGAAGAAATGTGGGTTACATATTCTTAAATTAATAATTATTACTTAAACAGAAAACTAAAATGGTACCATACTAGAGAAATTAAAGACTCACTTGAGTAATTATATCTGCAAATCTAAAGTAACCACGCAATCCCGTCCAAAATTTTAACATATTTTATTTAATTAGAGCACATTACGTAATATTTTATAATTTTCAAAACGGTACCTGCCTAGATAATGTTTTACCGAATAATGTGAACTATTGAGTCTTTTTAAAGTCGAACGTGAATCTTAAAAAACGTTCTTAAAATTTGCCTTTTTTCAATGGC
Organism: Vesta saturnalis; assembly: GCA_036346205.1. Classification (NCBI taxonomy): domain Eukaryota; kingdom Metazoa; phylum Arthropoda; class Insecta; order Coleoptera; family Lampyridae; genus Vesta; species Vesta saturnalis. The sequence continues at coordinate 7,286,479 of JARFJB010001218.1, forward strand.
TTTTAACTCAGGTAGTTTAGACCCTTAAGCTATTTATTTTGGAATACTATCCTAATTTAAGATACAATTATTTGAAACGGTTAACACTCATCTTATTTGTTAAGTTCCAGGCCTAAATACGGTTTAACAAATACCTTGACTTTTCAATTAGAACCAAGTAAATGTGAACCATACCAATTTACCGTTTACATCAGTAATTATAAACATAAATTATTTTATCTGTTAGTTCTCTTAAAAGAAAGCGAGTATAGAGCACTCTTTTGTTGAATATACACTTGTCCAACTTAAATGTGCAATACAATATTTGTTTTACCCAAATCTCATAATTTAACGCTGGCATATAATCATAAATAAGAATTCAGCAACCATATATTTAAATAATTGTCGACAAAATTACAATTTTAATATTTTGATTTTTTTACAATTATTTTAAATTACAAAAAATTTAACTTTTCAACATTTCCGCATTAATGTAAAATGCATACGGTCTTACTTTCGTTCCTTAGTCCTATTTATAAATTTCCATGCTTAGAGGTGTAGTAAAATCTCAAATCACCAATGAAAACTCAAACAAGCAACTTTTCAGAAGGTTTTTGTTATTTTCCTATGAGTATGGTCTTATTTTACGCGTAAAACCATATGAAATTTTAAATAATTTGTTAGGATTGATTTTGTATCAAATTCAATACGATCCCCCGTTGAAAGTAATCTCCATTGAACCTGTTTTTGCAAAATTAAAATAGATACAAAGGTTATGCGTAAAACTAATATGTTCTTTCAATTAAATAAAAAACGGTCTTCCAAACGCCTATAACAAATAAAAAATCAGAAGTTATTGATTGATATATTACAAAAGTAAATTGCACCACGGTCTAGCTCAGTGAGGTACAAACTTACTGTAATCGAGAACTCATTGATTTTCAGGTGTGAAGGATGCAGAGATTTATCCATAGAGATAACCAGTATTAGCATTTTGTTTGTTGGACGCCACTCAATTTATAGGTTTAATAATTAAAATACAACAAAAATTGAGAAAGTTGTACATTATTATCATAGGTAATCTAAATAAACACAAAACAACTGTATCTACATGTATATTTAAAAAGCAAAATGTCTGATTAATATGAGCATAAAATAACTAAAATGATATTTCTCGCAAAGATTCTGAAATTACTAAATTCAACACAACATTATATAAGGTTAAAATCTATATTTACTTAAAATTCAAAATACAATATGATCGACATTGTATTTAATAATAAAACGTGTATCTTTGCTCTGTCAACAAATATTAGTTAAGGTAGGTTATGTTTTTATCTTAGGAACAGAAAACAGCTGTTCCGTTTTAACCGTATCAAAATAACACTAACTGATTTGTTTACTTATTAAAAGGATACGTATTACTTACATGTACTCAAAATAAGCATGACTTCGTCTTAAAATGCACTGTAGTCGGAGAATTTCATTTCTAATTCATAAGATCAACATACGTTAACGGTAATTTCCATTTGTAAATGTACAAATAAACAAACTGTAGATCATAAATGAATGTAACGTAAGTTCCACAATATGAACGTAAGGTAAGGTACGATAATTTTCATTTGTTTTCAACATACAAATAAACAAACTGTACACTATATAGATAACGTAATTTTCATGTCTTCCACATACCAATTATGGAAAAACTACAAACGCAGGAAAACTAACAGCAAGCGTACTAACAGCAAGCGGTAATGGTATGAAGATATCCCCATTTTTAATTATTCAAGACAAAAATTGCATATTATCCACACCATTGTTTGAAACTTAAGTTTGTGACGTCACACCACGCTTTTACAACGATACGGAAATTTATCCAAATCACATCTTTTTCTGACCACCAACGGCCTTCCTTAATATAGGTGCGTGCCCTTTCTTTGTTTCCTAATAAATACAATATTTACAAAAAAGGGAAACAAAACTTAAACGTAACGTAATGAACTATATGGCAGAACAAACGGGACGGAAGTGATTAAACAACAAAAATAGATGTTACTTAATATACACAGGGATTCGTAATTATGTAGACTAAAGTGAAACTATTGACATATACTAAAGTTTAATTACTGAAAGGAAAAATAAATGCTTAAAGATACTAATGTAATGTAAATATATTTATCAATAATAATGAAAATTTAAAACTTAAATTAAGGTAACGATAGACAAGAATTGGCACGTTATACACTTTAATTTTATAACAAATTTTGTTGAAATTAGTATAAAATCTGTCGATAGGTGGCGACTCTATGTGTTACCTCCGAACTAAGATAAAGCACTTGCCTCAGGAGACAACTAACAGTGAGCGGTAAAGAGTGAATAAGCTCCACTCGCCGTCATAGTGACAATGCTAATGACACACACACACACGCACGCGCACGCGCACGCGCACGCGCACGATCACGCGCACGATCACGCGCACGCACACGCACACGCACACGCACACGCACACGCACACGCACACGCACACGCACACGCACACGCACACGCACACGCACACGCACACGCACACGCACACGCACACGCACACGCACACGCACACGCACACGCACACGCACACGCACACGCACACGCACACGCACACGCACACGCACACGCACACGCACACGCACACGCACACGCACACGCACACGCACACGCACACACACACACACAACTGTGCGGAATTACCGCCAATACAGTACAGCCAAGAGCTATAGGGCTTCGAACCTCACACAGAGTGGGCAACAACCACATCCTGACGTGGCCTGTCCGAGATGCGGTCAAAAGTCATGGACGCTCACAAATCCAAAATCCATGGACCGCGAAAGCTTCCGCTGCTCGATTGGTAAGGTATCACCTATACCAACTACATCTACGACACTTTCACACAAACGCCAGTGACAATATCCAATGACGCTAGGAGATCCGGTAGCCGTGCTCCAGGTGACTCCTTGCAAGCCAGCGCCCGCCTCCTGATTTAGACCTGATTCATACAAAAATAAAAATACGAAATGAACACATTCACCCAACAAAAATAAAAGTAAAACCGTCTAATTCAGTAGCATATAAGTCATATTGGGGAAGTTAAAGATCATCAAAATATTATCATCCTCAATCAGTGTCATAATCAGAATTCCTAAACTAAGTTAACCTAACCTAAAAGAACAACTAATTTAATTAACTTAAATCCAGTATGTGTAGGTGAGTGAATACGCAATACTACATAACTATAACGATCAAAGCTAAAACAACATTCTACCAAAACCAAATAACTTAGACATACGGAATAGTGAGGTGAGGCGAAACAACTAAACTTGCATTATGACAGCTTCTAAGAAGTCCTCAATAATCAAAAAATAAAAATCTTTAATATAAACAAACGCCCACCACACACTCATCACTCCACAAGAATAATCTATCACCAAGTCCCAGCGCAAGGGACGGTCTCTACCTTCCACATCCATTAGTTTATTTGCCTCTTACGACAACCAGTTGATCTCTGCTGTCGTCCCTGCACAGCACCAAACAAAATAAACTTTGTTTCATATAAACTCGGTACAAATTAAAAGTAAAATAATATTCAATTCAAAATAACCAAAAAATTGTTTCACTTCACAGTACGCCTGACGATCAGTACCTTTTTGTACATTTTTTTTACTTATAGTATTCCCAAACAGGCTAAGATTTGTCTAACGTGCTAAAGCACTTAGGAACACTGGGAGGGTTTAGGGATATTGTTAGGCTGCCGAGAAATGTTTATGAATGGCTACCTTTAATTGACTTAAGTCAAAGTTTGGAGGAAAACAGGAACTGGGTAGTGCATTCCACAATTTGGTCGCCGTGTGGAAAAATGTAGATTGAGCCCGTTTAGTGTGACACGATGGAATTTTGAGTGAGCAATTAAGGTGTCAATGGTCAAACCGAGTGTTCCTAGCGAAGATGGCCTACGGAGGTATTATGGAGTGTATTTCGTAGCCACACTTGCCATGGTAATAGCGATAGAACAAGGAAAGAACCGAAGCTATTCTTCTATGCTCAAGAGACTCTAGGTCAGAAGTCAGAGACGGGTGATTTATAAGCTTTACAGCTCGTTTTTGGATGCGGTTTACTATATCAAGGGCGTATTGGGGAGCACTGACCCAGAGGTGGGAATTGTATTCCAGATGAGGTCGAATTTGAGCCTTATACAGTAAAAGTAGTTATTGTGATGTGAAGTACTGTTTAGATCTGTATAGAAAACCTAGTTTACGGGCAGCTGTTTTACTGGCTGACAAAATGTGGACAACCCATGAAAGGTCCGATGATACGGACATCCCTAACATAGAAATAGGGTTTGAAAACTTGAGTTCTAAGCCATTCATATTTACAGCAGGAAATGGTCGGTCTTTCTTAGCGAACACAAGGCAATACTGCGTTTGGACGGCGTTGAACGTGAGTAGATTATTCCTTCCCCATTCAAGGACACGTTCTAAGTCACAGTTGATTGAGGCTGCCATATTTACCTTAACATCCTGACTAGACTTATTGTTGTGGAAAAACTAAGAAGAACTACAATATAGAGTGCTGTCGTCTGCAAAGCAATGGATCAAATTGGTTGTTGAGAAAATGAGGTCATTTATGCTTAGCAGGAAAGGTGTGGGAGATATCACTGATCCTTGGGGCACTCCCGCGTTAACAGTAGTTTCTTTCGAAAAGAAACCATCGACGACAACGCGTATACGTTTTTTGTCAAAAAAGCTGGATATCCAATTGATGAGCGTATCTAACAAGCCGAACGAAGCGAACTTGGCAAGTAGGCACTCGTGCCAAACCTGGTCAAAAGCCTTTGAAATATCTAAAGCAACTACGACTGTTTGACCGGACCTCTCTGTGTTATTCGAGAGTTGGGTGACATATGAAAGAAGATCATCCGTTGAACGACTATGTCTGAACCCATACTGGTGGTCGTTTAGGAGTTTATTAGGCTGGAGGAACCAAAGTAGTTGTGGTTGATGGCTTTCTCCATGATTTTCGACAGAATGGAAGTGATAATTATTGGTCGATAGTTTGAGGCATCGGTTTTATGGCCCTTTTTAGGAATAGATTTTACATTTGCATTTGCGATGAGGGAAACTCACCAGGTGACATGGAGATCGAAAAGAGTTTGATTCAAGTACTAGCTCGGGGTAGCATTTTTTAAGCACGATAGCTGGAATACCGTCAGGGCCAGTAGCCTTGTTTGAGTCAAGTTTATTGATAATTGATTCCAGGAGCTTGTAAGGAAAGTGGATTACTTTAATAGCGTATGGAGTAAATTTGGGCGACGGCACAGTTTTACTAGAATCATGAGACATGAATTTGATGCAAAGTAATCAACAAGGAGGTACGCTTTTTCAGCAGGATCAGCTACTACGGCTCCGTCGCTAGAGGTCATGGGAGGAAAGGAATATGTACTAAGGTTTTTACTGGTGGCTTTAGCTAATGACCAAAATTTACGACCACCCAAAGGACATGAGACTAATTCTTTGCATTTACGTTCTTCAAACATCTTTTTGGCCTTGGTGATGATGCTTTGGTAACTATTCCTTGCGGTAATATAGTCGGCGTGATTTTCGATAGATTTATTTGACTTCCATTTGGTATAGAGTTTATAATTTTGCGATAACGCATCATTGCAAGCCCTATTAAACCAGGGTTGGAAACGGGCATGACCTACACGATTATGTATTTTGGGAATGTATAACTCCATACCCAACAAGATAACTTCAGTTATTGAAAGAGCAACGTTTGAAGAGGAGGACCGTTTAAAGCAATACTCACGCCTGGGAAAGGTTTCTAAAAAATCTCTTAGTTGGCTCCAGTTAGCTGATTTAAAACACCACATAGTTCTATCTGTTCTTCGAGTAACAGTGGGATTTGGTACAGAGGAAGTTATTTCGATTTGGCAGTGGTCTGATTGGTCAAGTGGGGAAGGACTTATAGACAAGTGAGTTAGTTGTAAGGAATAGGCCCAAGAGATGTGGAGTATGGTTAGGGTTGTCAGGAATTCTGGTTGGTTCGGAAATGATTTGTGTAAGATCACAGGATACGCCAAATACTTCTGCACTGTGACCTGCTGGATTAGTGGTAGATCAAAATTGAAGCCAATTGAAGTTGTGGGCATTAAAATCTCCTAAAATTGAAATATCGCAAGATGGAAACGTGATAAGAGGTAGTCTATTTTCAGACTAAGGTAATCAAAAAGATTTTAGGAGTTATTATCATTTGGAGACCTATACAAACAACAGTAGAATTTCACAAATTAGGGCCCAGAATGTTTGAACCAAATCGCATCAAATTTGTTGTTTTCCAAAGTGGACATCCTCTTACAACCTACATTGCCCTTGGTATACGCACATACTCTGCCGAGGTCGCTTGAGTCCTGCCCTCCCGGGCATCCGAATGAGGCAGAATTTTATTCCTTTCTCTTCTTAGTCTTGATTTTGGTATTGACGAATCCCCCCAGAATCCTTTGGACGGATCTACGAATCGATGTAAGAGTGTGGGCCTCTCGTCCTACTCACCTGGGGTATAGCATCTGTTTTAGAACTCTTCATTTTAAGGGTTTAGCCGTTAAAACGCCACACTTGTCTAGTGCGTGTTGGCGAGTACATAAGCAATGAAGGAGAAAGTGACTGGTAGCCCTTACCGAACTCATAAAATTGGACCACCAATATTAAGGAGCCCATAGTAAAGATGGTGGTATTGCACCGGGCGGCATGGGGTATACATACCTTCCACCTATGAAGTTGTAGAATATTAGAGCTGGAAAGAAAGCATTAATTAGTTTACATTGCATCATACGGGAAAAAAATGTTGTTGTCCGATTGGTGAATAAAGTACTGAAAACAAAGCAGGATATTCGTTAACCTAATTAAAAAAGATCGTGTATAAGTTGTATAGTACCCCAATCTGTTTATGGTTAGTTTCGTAGGTGTTGACAGCATTAAGATTGAAATAAATTGTTTACTTTGGTTTATAATTCAGGTTCCAACTTGCATATTATTGCCATTTTAGACTAGTCAAATTTGTTTATTATTGTGAAACTTAATTTTTCTATTATTTTACCTACTTTTAGGGTCAATTAATTACAATTAAAATTAAATATAGTAACAATGGTAAAAGTTCGATTAAATTTTAAATTTGCTGTCAAAGAAAAATATAATTTAAAATAATGTGAAATATAATGTTATAATTAAACTTAAAATTTAATGTAGTACCAAAAATAAAAGTTAGATTAACTTTTAAATTTGAAAACACTACCAGGTATACGATTTTATGGCTTTCAATAGTCGTCTGGCATAGGTTTAAAGGCACCGTATTTTTTCGTAGAAATTCAATGCTATAGCAATGCTAGATATTATTTACGCGCCTTTTTTAATTATTTAAAGAACCGGTTCACACGTTACAAAAATTCTACTGCTTTGATTATTATTATTTTGTTTATTATTAATATTCAAACCGATAAAAATCTATTCAAAAGCATCGTACTTCGTATTTAAATTAAATTAGATTGTTTCCTACCCGACTATCTTTCATTTATTTGAGAAAAGAAACAGTATTTCATTTAGAATTTCGATTACAAATTAGAACTAGTTATTTGTTAATTTTATCTATTTATTTGCCTTTTTTTATACTTTAGATTAGTTATTCATTTTTATCATTTAAGCTAATAAAATGATTTCAATCACATCGTATTTAAATTAAAGTTTTGGTTTTCGTGCTATTTACCGGACCTTATGTTATTAATTTGAGAAGGAAAATGATTTAATCATTTTTAATTTAGATTTTTGATTACGAATTAGAGCTAGTTATTCGTTTATTTAATTATTTATTTTCTTACATGTATAATTGGAAGTATCCTGACTTATTAAAGGTACCTTTAAGCAGCATGGATGCTCTATGAAGTAATTATGAACGGATGTTGTTATTACATATAGAAATGAGTCAAACAGAAGAACAAATACCAAAAAACTTTAATTTTAAGTAAGAAATGTAAAATATAAAAAATTTCGCGATCTTAAATCTCTTGTGTTTGAGAAACTCTTCATTTGAGAGAACAAAAGCATAGATAATCTCATAGTCTGTTTGTTTGATAATTACAATTTTATCAACGCTTGCAATAGAAACGAGATAATCGCGAAAAACGCAAATCCACCGCCGTTTTTCCAATATGGCGTCGCGACCGGAAAGTCTTCACGGTCGAAAACTTTACATGTGTAAAGATTTCTCGAGTTTTTACAAAACCCGACTTACTTAAAATCGCATGGTTATTAGACCTTACTTAACTCTACAAAAACAAAAGTTACCAAAATTAATGTAACTTGACCTAATCGCCAAATGTGCTGTATTTGCGCTTCACTTCCCGTTTAATTTTAATACTGTAGTAATAAATAGTGGTAAGTGGTAGATTTTTGTCTAAAATGTAGCTAAGCTGTACGGTCATTAACTAAAAGTACTAAAAGTCTAATAATGCCACTTTGTTACAAATGAAAACATAAAAACTTTTTCATTTCACAACTTGCACGTATAAAACTCGTAAAAAATGCGCTTTCATTTAAAAGCCTGAAACTTTGAACCACAAACCAGATTTTTTTTTATTTCTACGCACAAAGTAAATACAATCAAGTTGGCCGTGTATAATTATAAAATACCCCAAACGTAACTTAAATTAGAACTGGCATATTTAACTTAACAATTCGCCGACTGATTGTTTTATCCAGGCGATTAATTTTATACAAAAAGCTCCAGTTAAAGCATTCCCTACTGTTCATACAGATAAGCGGTCATTATTTTCGTATCAACAAGCTTTAGTAATTTAATAACAAACCCATCCCTTTTTACCACTATACTATTTTACATTTACAAAATTACTAATTTGACTGTATTAAATTGAAAGAAAAAAAGACGAATTTAAAGGTTTTTCTTTTTATTCGAGCTTAATATAAAACTTTCCGTAGATAATACTACCAGTTTTATTAGAGCACGATTTTACGCCATTATTGAAGATTAAATTATTAGAGGGTAGATTTAATAATCTAAAGATAGGTATATTAAGTCTCGCTTCAGTATACTAATTTTTTCTACTAGCATTTTATTAAAGTTAAGTTTCTAATTTGAAAGGAAAGCACCTTTTGGTTGAATCATTTTTCGCATAATGAAGTTTGTATTATCGTCTAAAGTTAAAGTTAGCCATTAAAAATTTATTTCATTTTTCACGAACAGCCTTTATAGACTATGAAAATCAATTATGCATTCTGTTAGGCCAAAAACAAACCGTATGCGTAACAATAAATAAAAAAAAACCCTGCTTGATACAATGTAATAAAGTACCACCAAACTATTATGTATCGTGTATTTAGATATAACTTTTATTTTTAGACAGTAATTGCAGCAATCATCGTCAATAAAACAGAAACGTATGGAATAGAGCGAACTATAATAATGGGATTTAAGGAACCCACTATTTAATATTGTTCTTCTTCCGTTTGAGGGTGTTTTAGAATGTCATTTTGTTACGTGCAAACCTTCACGATGTACCCAAACTTACAGTAACAGAGCGAAGATAGCCTTAGGGTGTGCCGGAAGCTCAGTCAAAGTAGAGATGGTATGAGTCCTTATAGTGACGAAGGTGGCAACTACAAATTAACCGTCCGATCGGTGAGAAGGTCCGCAGGGACTTTTTACTACTTTTATGAGTTCATAATTGTTTTTTATCATGCGCTACAAGGGTGTCGCTACACGTATTCCATAAAAACGGGATTCTGAATCGATTAAAGTAGGTTTCAGATCGGTTCGACCACTCGTTCGCGTTTTGTTTTTTTTTTAAATGGCATTTCTACGTAAACGCAGGTAGAAGGTCATTACGGACCTGTATATAAAAGAGCGGAAATAGTGGGAGATAATAATGAAATGTGTTTTTGAGCCACCCGCCAGCCAGTCTGAAACTACCGTTTGGCAAGTGAAACGTTACCTTTGTGCTTCTGCGAGTTTAGTGTTTCATTTTTTCAAGTGTATAATTTTGTTTTTTGAATATTTTAGTTCGGTTTATAAGCTAATTCGGTTTGTTTTTGTGTATATAATTATTCGTGTTTGTTTTTGTGTATTTACTACAGAACAATGATAGACGATGGTTGGGATCTTGTAAGTATGGTTATCAATAACACAACACGCTACCAAAGTTTGACTGCGGAGGAGAAACGCGAGGTCGACGCAAAATGTCAGGCTTATATGGGAGCTGAAATGAGCGACAATAAGGATCCTTTTGACGATGGTGATGTTCACACTGACCTTACATATCGACTAGAATATGATAGAGATGTGTCCGATGTAGAAGACGAAGAAAATGTGGAAATCAATGACGACCAATTCGATGAAGATGACAATGATCAAGTGGATGTGATTCGTGAAGAAGCTGGTGCTGCCATTTCTGCTCTTCCTCAAGTAGAGCTTGATACTGCTCACTTTATGTCCAAAAATGGGACGAAATGGTACAAAGATGACACACCAAGTAGCCGTATACGGGCTCACAACATCATCGACTACAAACAAAACATACCAGGGCCATCGAAGAGAATGATTTATGATCCACTGTCAATTTTTCGTTCCCTGATGTCAGAAGATATCGCTCGCATCATCACACGCGAAACGAATCGCAAGGCCAACCAGGTAGCTGCTACATGGAACCAAGAAAATCCAACGAAGCAGAAATAATGGAAAGCTTTGACTCTGAAAGAGTTTGACGCATTTATGGCGATCATTTTGGATGCTGGGTTGACAAAATCCAACACCGAACCTGCGAAGGAACTATGGGACTCAACTCCAATATTCAAAGCTGCTTTATCGTATGATCGTTTTGTGTCGATTACAAAATTGATTCGCTTTGATAATGCGAATTCACGGCCGCAGAGATTACTCACCAGCAAAACTGTCGCCATTGATGATATTTGGCTAATGTTACAGGCAAACTTGTGAGCAGCTTACACTCCGCACAGTTCACTAACTGTGGATGAACAATTATTTCCTTATCGAGGCCACACACGTTTTATACAATATATTCCTTCTAAACCTGCCAAATATGGAATAAAGGTATGGTGGTTGTGGGACTCCAAATCTTTCTACCCCCTCAAAGGTGTGGTTTATGGTGGGAAGGTTCCAGGTCGCGAACGCGAGATTAATCAAGGTCAGAAAATCGTGCTTGATTTGGTTAGAAACTACCTCGATGTCGGTCGCACAGTTTATGCCGACAATTTCTTTTCAATGTTAGAAGTGGCAACATTATTGATGGCTCAAAAAACTGCGTTTGTTGGAACGGTGCAACCAAACAAAACTTTCGTTCCACCTGAATTTTTGAAAAGTCCTGCGCGTCCTGTGTTGAGCTCATTGTTTGGTTTCCACAATGGCAATGTTTCATTGTGCTCATATGTGTCGAAGAAGAATAAATCGGTACTATTGCTCTCTACTATGCATTACACTTCTGAAGTAGATAATCTAAATAAGCAAAAACCAATGGACTACAATTCCCATAAATCGGGGGTGGATACAATGGATCAAATTCTTGGCACTTATACATGCAAACGTTCGGCAAATTGTTGGCCACTTGCAATGTTCTACAACATAGTTGATATTGCTGCACTGGCTTCCTTCATAATACACAATGAAATGAATTCACTCCGAAAGTCAGATAAAGGGCGTTCGTTTTTGCAACTGTTGAAAAAACAATTAGCAGTGCCAAACATTGAGGAACTACCAATCCACGCATAACGTGCTATCCCAAAATACGAAATGCTATGAAAGCATTTGATGTTGTGGTAAGTTGAAATAAAACACACTAAATATAAACAATATCTAGTCCTTGTGTTTTATTACCATTTCAGGTATTACAAAGACCTCAGCAAGGAGCTAAGCCTGAATTTGCACTTGGTCTTGTCATTTATGTCGTCAGCAATATCGTCGCCAACGCAAAACCCGATCCAAATGTTATACCTGCCAATTACCGGTTTGTACTGTGCACTCGCATCAAATGGCTCGCTGCGCTACCTGCCAAGCGGCAGCTGTGCCATCACCATCTACATAGAATACCAATATTGTCTATGTACTTTTTATCATTCGTTTTATTGCCTATGTGGCCAAATATACCAAAATAATACTTTATATAAATTTTAAAAAAATATTTTTTTCCGTGCCGTAAGTAACAAGAGAGAATTAGTCACTTTCCTAACGAAGTAACAGGTATTCGTAAGGATCTGGACAGTATCTTAAAGAAACACTACCACTGAAAATGAAAAAAAAGGTAGTATATTGCTTCTATTGTCGGTAAATAAAGTAAACTATATTGAACAAAACCAGATAAATCAACCCCAAAATTTAATGACTAAATTAATGTTCTTTGAAATTAAAATGTAGTGACAAAGAAACCAGATTAAATAATACAGTAAATTAAATTGAATTAATTAATGAATAAATTAATATCATTTTAATTTAGAATGTAGTAACAAAGAAGCCAGTTCAAATAAGAAAATAAATTAAATTGAATTAATTAAATTGATGCATAAATGTGGATTATTAAAAGCTATATTATGTTAAATGGAGCAATATTACCACTCTATCAAGCAAATCTGGACCTAGTACATAATACAAGGTGAATCCCCATGTAATTGTACAGGCCATCACTATGGCACATAAGCATATTATTACAGTATACAAATAATGTGTCAAACAAGGCAGTCAATATTACATTGCTGTAACAGATAGGCAATTACTTTTAATAACTAAAGATTAATGAGTATATAATTTCGCCACTTTAAAGCAGCAAGGTTGAACGCATTCACCCGTTCAAATGTTACTATGTATAAAATCTAAACAGATGAAATTAAAGCTTGCACTGTAAAAATTAACCAAGAGTACATATAAAGCGAATTGACTTTTGCAAGTAAATACTTAAAATCTATGTATAACACTTACATTTCTACCAAATAGATTAGGGTAGGTCTACACAATCATATACGTGAAGATTGTTCACATATACACAAATAAAGCATCAAAGAACAAGTAATACAAAAGCACAGAGATCATCGGTAACTTAGCTTTCAATATCCAAATATTCTTGATTGTAGATGGTACTGATTGTTCAAAAAATGTTAAAAGGCGCAATCATCCTATCACATCCATCTAGTATCAAATCGTAGCACAGTAACACATAGATTTTATAAGTTTCTACAGTCGTGGCTTGAGAATTACAACCAAAGATAGTTTACAGTTACTCGATACTACGTAAAGCAGTTACAAGGTTAATCAGTTACTAGGTTAGTCAGTTGTCGGTACTAGGTAAATTTGTTCAAAAAATGTTAAAAGGCGCAATCATCCTATCACATCCATCTAGTATCAAATCGTAGCACAGTAACATATAGATTTTATAAGTTTCTACAGTCGTGGCTTGAGAATTACAACCAAAGATAGTTTACAGTTACTCGATACTACGTAAAGCAGTTACAAGGTTAATCAGTTACTAGGTTAATCAGTTGCTCCGGTACTAGGTAAATTTGTTCAAAAATGTTAAAAGGCGCAATCATCCTATCACATCCATCTAGTATCAAATCGTAGCACAGTAACATATAGATTTTATAAGTTTCTACAGTCGTGGCTTGAGAATTACAACCAAAGATAGTTTACAGTTACTCGATACTACGTAAAGCAGTTACTAGGTTAATCAGTTACTAGGTTAATCAGTTGCTCCGGTACTAGGTAAATTTGTTCAAAAATGTTAAAAGGCGCAATCATCCTATCACATCCATCTAGTATCAAATCGTAGCACAGTAACATATAGATTTTATAAGTTTCTACAGTCGTGGCTTGAGAATTACAACCAAAGATAGTTTACAGTTACTCGATACTACGTAAAGCAGTTACTAGGTTAATCAGTTGCTCCGGTACTAGGTAAATCAGTTACTCCGATCTTTTAAATGAGGTAATAATTACAGACTATTAATACTAAATTCAGGCAATGTAGAATTTAAACAAACTCAAGTTCGATAACAGCTGATATCTGTGTTTCGCAAAGTAGTTTTACCACCCTCTGAAATAAATAAAGGAGAACTAGCGAAAGTTAATAGCTACACTCTTACCCTGAAATTAATTATTATTAATTAATGAAATTTTCAGGAAACGTGTATTTTATTCCTGTTAATAAACGATGAAAATTTTAGCAAGATACAAATGTTGTTAACGCTAATAATCCGTCGACACTCCTCTGTTCCTCACACATTCAGCTAGCCGATTAGGCATAGTTGAAATGAGTTAATCTATGCTAACCTGAGATATACCATCCCACGCTTCTAAAATCCGTTGTTGAAGGGCATCTACATTGTTTGGGAGTGGGTGTAGATCATTTATTCTCCATCCTACCATATCCCATGAATGTTCGATTAGTGATAAGTCTGGCTAACGAGAAAGTGATGGATGTAAATCAACATTAGCAATATTTAGAAACTCTACAGCACCCCTTAAGAAATGCGGCCGTGCATATCATTTCATTTCATTTCATTTCATTTCATTTCATTTCATTTCATTTCACTTCATTTCATTTCATTTCATTTCACTTCATTTCATTTCATTGTTACAACGACCACCACTACAGATACTACTACATATCTAGCAGTGACCCCAATAGATAAATTTGGTAGACATTTTCATCATTAAATGGCAATAGATAAGTTAGGCAAACATATTCATCATCACAATGGTGCTACGCAACAAAATGATGACCTTCATTATGAAAATGTTATTTCTTTCGCTGGAGTAGCCATTAAGAAGAGAATTTTATTCCATCTGGTGCAGATGACAAGTATATCTTTCCCTGTAATGATGGTGCCGTAGTGTACTTGCAAGTGGAATCATCCAAGTTATGAGCATCTCATAGATGGTAAAAAGTTTGTGTTGTCACTCTAAATAATTGGTTACACAATCAAAAAACACTGTGCTTCAAGTGACCATACGAGAGCTTGTATGTAACTCCAACGATTTTCACCATAGAGATCGTGTCTGCTCCCGCTTCGAGTTACTCGAACTCGTTTTGGAACAAATGGTCTTTTGAAGACTAGAAGAGCTACGCGGATTAACACCCGCAGTATATATATATATATATATATATATATATATATATATATATATATATATATATATATATATATATATATACATACCGTGTCCCAGATAAGGATGCCCACTATGGGGATTTCGGAAACGGTAAGAGATGGAAGGTCGGTTAAATAGAACAAAAGTTACGCATTTGAGAGGATGTATTTATGGTCTTTGTAGAACTCGAATATCTCTTTCAGTTCTTTAGATATTTTAAAAAAATTGAATTTTCGGATTTTCGTTTTTATTTTTTTCTGACCTTATTTGAAGAGCTATCAAGAAAAGAAGAGCACATTTTCATTTCCACTTTTCTGGCTCTACTGTTATTCAATTTTTGGTACAACGTTTCGTTTGTTAGCAACCATCATCAACTTTATTTTTTTAAATACACGAAAAAATTATTTTTGCCATATTTAAATTCTCTCCTTGATTCTGAATTCAGCGATATATCACACTTTATATTTTTGATACGTTTCGGATGAGAAAATTCATATTCAATGTCAAACATCAAAAACGTACGGTTAAAACTAATACTAGAAACATTAGAAAACCGTAAAATTATTATAAAATTATGTTTTGCAATTTTAAATGATAGACAAATAAAAAATAAATTTATTTTAAAGGTTAATAAACTCACAAAAGATGTTCAAAAAGATTCCCGTTATTCTCTAAACATAAATAGCATCTTCTAACTGTAGCATCTAAAACATTCTTCAGCATTTGAAGAGTAATACTAGCAAACGCTTCGAGAACTAATCCTTGTAAAATTTCTTCGTTTTCAATATCGTTTCCATAAATGTAATTTTTAATGTATCACCAAAGAAAAAAATCCAAAGTTGTTATATCTGGAGAACGGGCTGGCCACAGTACATTTGCATGTGTGCCAATACATCTTTCAGGAAATCTAACTAACAGGTATTCTCTGACAACTCTGCGTAAACCAACAACCTTCAACTTCTTGGAAAGGCAAATCATTCAAAGCTATCTCTAATTTATTTTGGAGTAAAATTTGGTAACATTCAGAATTTAAGGACTCGTGGTAAATGGAAGGACCTATAATTCGAGTACCTAATATAGCAGCCCACATATTAAATCCGAAACGGTGTTGGTGTTTGACCGTTTTGTACAGACGTGATTTACTCTTGCCCAATAATGAGCATTTCTACGATTAAAAATTCCATTATTATTAACCATACTTTCATCGGACCATATTATTTTATTCGGAAAATATTCATTGTCTTGAGATTGATGTGTATACCATTCGCAAAATATTCTACGTCTTTCTGGGTCACCTGGTGGAAGTCCTTGGCAAATTCTAAATTTATATGGATGTACTTTCTCGTTCTTTAGAACATAATGAGCTGTGGAATGGGTTATGCCTCTTCAATTTTCCCAGTAGAAACCTCTGGATTTTTCGTTACAGCTAATAAAACAGTATTGGCTTTTTCTTCATTGCAAGGTTTTTTGCGAGATTTTACAGCTTTTTGAACGCACCATATTCTTTTAGATTAACTGCTCATGGCGAAAAGTTCTTTTGTGAGGTTGACGCCTTTCTGGATATTTGTTTAAATACATTATTTCGGCTTCAGAACAATTACGTTGACACGAAATGTAATTAACTCAAAGACCACCAAACAAACGTAATACGGACAACAATCAACTATGACAGGTAGGTAAACAAAATGCAAAGGCAACTTATTTTTATCAAATGCATCAGTACGAGATGTATTTTAACTGTTTAATTAATAGTATTTTCACTAAATACATACTTGTGAACTATATTATTCGCAACAGGTATTAGAAAATGAGAAAACATTTTATAATAATTTTACAGATTTCTAATGTTTCTAGTATTAGTTTTAACTGTACGTTTTCGATGTTTTACATTGAATGTGAATTTTCTCATCCGAAACGTATCAAAAATATACAGTGTGATATGTCGTTGAATTCAGAATCAAGGAGAGAATTTAAATATGGCAAAAATAAAGTTGATGATGGTTGCTAACAAACGTAACGTTGTATCAAAAATTGAATAACAGCACTAGGTAGAACTAGATAAGTGGCAATGAAAATATGCTCTTCTTTTCTTGATAGATCTTCAAGTAAGGTCAGAAAAAAATAAAAACCAAAATCAGAAATTTCAATTTTTTTCAAATATCTCAAAAACTAAAAGAGATATTTCAGTTCTACAAAGACCATAAACACATTCTCTAAAATGCGTAACCTTTGTTCTATTTAACCGACTTTCCATCTCTTGCCGTTTCCGAGATCCCCATAGTGGGCATCCTTATCTTGGACACGGTGTGTATATATATATATATATATATATATATATATATATATATATATATATGTTGTACTATTATAGCAGACATATTAGACGCTTTTATTTAACTCACACTGTTTGTATATCGTGTGCGTCAAAATTTGTAATTGACTGGCCACTTCTAAAAGTCCAATCGACTTAAAACTCTACAAAATTACGTATTCCCAATGACAATACATTCATTTATTCATAAACGACATTTTACAAAGATAACGGCCATGCCTAGTTGAAATCACCGGTTCTCGTCCGATCACCGAAGTTTAAGCAACGTCGGGGGCGATCAGTACTTGAATGGGTGAATGCTTGGGAATAACGCGTGCCGTTGTGTTTTATTTTCGTTTCACTGTATTAATGATTTTTTTTTTTTTTAATAAATTAAACCATAACTAATTCTTTTAAACAGACTAAAAAGTAGAGAACAATACTATGAAAAAAGAAACTTTTTTGAAAAGCACGCTTTATTTATGCGCAGAAAGTGCACTAAAAAGGAGAAAATAATTTTTTTTTTTACCCAAATTCTTTACACCTAAAAATAAAAGCTTCGGGCGCTCATCATGATTCATTTCTCTCCGTCTCATGTTTATAATATATATATATATATATATATATATATATATATATATATATATATATATATATATATATATATATATATATATATATATATAAATAACTATTATAGCAGGCATGTTTCACGCTTTTATTTAATTAACACTGTTTGTATGTTGTATGTGTCAAAATTTATAATTGACTGGCCACTTCTACAAGTCCAATCGACTCGAAACTCTCCAATATCACGTATTCCCGATAACAATATAATCTTTTAGCATTTATGGTTCATAAACGACCTTTTACAAAGATAACGGCCATACCACGTTGAAAGTGTCATTTGAACTCTTATACAGCCCGGTTGTGCGTGTGCGTGTGCGTGTGCGTGTGCGTGTGCGTGTGCGTGTGCGTGTGCGTGTGCGTGTGCGTGTGCGTGTGCGTATGCGTGTGCGTGTGCGCGCGCGTGCGGGTGCGCGTGCGCATGTGCGTGTGCGTGTCCGTCTGCGTGTGCGTGTGAGTGTGCGTGTGCGTGTGCGTGCGCGTGTGCGTGTGCGTGCGTGTGCGTGTGCGTGTGCGTGTGCGTGTGCGTGTGCGTGTGCGTGTGCGTGTGCGTGTGCCACAACGGCACGCGGTGTTCCCAAGCCCATCCAAGTACTGACCGCGCCCGACGTTGCTTATCTTCGGGGATCAGACGAGAACCGGTGTTTTCAACGTGGTATGGCCGTTGGCTTTGCAAATTGTCGTTTATGAACCATAAATGCTAAAACATTGTATTGTCATCGGGAATTCGTAATCAAGGAGAGTTTCAAGTCGATTGTGTTAAAGGTTGTTAATAAGGGTTAAGAATGGAAGTATTAAATTAAACGTTCTACTGATTTTTCTGTTAAAGTATGACCCTGTCTATTTAATAATAACTAACTGAGTGTCGTGTATACATACATTAGTTCATATTTATTGATTCTAAAGTAGGACAGCTGAGGTATGCATTTAACACATTTGCACACAACACCTTCCCCATTAGATTTTATTAATTTTTATTAATTACGTTAATTACTTATATAACTTATTAATTACTTATATAACTTTCCTCCCCCTTTTTTTTTTTGTTAAGCTAACTTAGAACTAGCATTCACACAACACACATTCCTTAATCTATTTAACTCTATATAATGCAAAGTACTAAAATTAATGGAAAATCTTGCATGAGGTTAATAATAATAGTAACTTAAAATTATGTACTGGAAATGATTATACCGGTTGGTCGTAAAGGAAGGATAATTCAATATCTCGTAAGCCAATTTTTCAAAATCGTGACCCGTCGATTTTATTTTTAGCATATTTTGTGAAAAAAAATTTTATACAGGGTGTCTCAAAAGATTTGTAAAAATTTTTTTTTCAAATTAACCCAATTTTTTATTGCATTTTGATTGCTTACAATTCTAAACATTTGTCATGCAGCATGTGCTATACCTAAGTCAAGTTTTGGAGTTATTCGCATTCAAAGTTTAAAATTGAAAAAGATCATGAAGAAAACGAAAATAAAATAATTTTATAACGTTTTATTATATCGAAAACAAAGATTCGTAAACTTAAAAATAATTTTATTTCAGCAAATGTTCGAAATGTCCTCCGTTAGTCAACTAACGCCCGAAATGGTTCGAAATGTGCAGCAGGAATTTGTAGATCGATTAGGCTATTGTCAGTTGACTAACGGAGGACATTTCGAACATTTGCTGAAATAAAATTCTTTTAAGTTTACGAATCTTTGTTTTCGATATAATAAAACGTTATAAAATTATTTTATTTTCGTTTTCTTCATGATCTTTAAAAATTTTAAATTTTGAATGCGAATAACCCAAAACGCTTGGACTTAGGTATAGCATGCTACATGACAAATGTTTAGAATTGTAAGTGATCCAAAATGCAATAAAAATTGTGTAATTTGAAAAAAAATTTTTTAGCAAATCTTTTGAGACACTGTATGAAATTTTTTTCGCAAAATATGCGAAAAATATAAAATCGACTCCGAGCGATTTTTGAAAAAATTGTGCTTACGAGATATTGAATTTATTCTACTTTACGACCATTATATATATATATATGTATGTATATATATATATATATATATATATATATATATATATATATATACAGGGTGTCCAGTTTAAGATGAAATGCATGGGGATATTGGAAACCGTTAGAGATACAAAGATGGTTAAATGGAGAAAAAGTTGCGTCATTATATGCCCAAGAAGTAACCATGGTTACATGTCAAAAATCCTTCCATTTACTAGACACAGGGTGATAACTGAAAATATGCGTTTTCTAAAATCGCTATATCTTGTTTCTTGCAAGAGATACATCCACGATTTTTTGCAGGATGGGGTAACAGGTAGCGAGGATTTCAAAATGATTTTGAAACAAATCTAGGCCTACTAGATTTTGAGATAATGCACGCAACTTTCGATTTTCTTATGGACGCCATATTGGATTTTTGCATTTTGAATTCTTCATAAAATGATTTTCAACCATATATCATATGTTTATAATCTGCCAATGAGAAAGTGTCAAATTACACAATTAAATTTATATCAAAGCAACCTTGACATATTATGTATTTTAATTAAATGAAAATTAATCTACAAATTAAACTAACTATTGAGAACAATATTATTGATTATTAACATAAATCATAATAATAAAAGTGACAAAAACAACAAAAATAAAATTTAATATTATACTGAATTTTACTATTAAGTAATCAAATGCTCGAATAAACCTTCATTCTCCTGCAAACACCATCTGCATCGAGTTAGCACTGCATCACAAGAGTTCTTATCATCTCGCATTTTGAATTCTTCATAAAAATGCTTTTCAACCATATATCAGATGTTTATAATCTGCCAATGAGAAAGTGTCAAATTACACAATTAAATTTATATCAAACTAGGCCTTTGCCAATCAACCATCTATTCAATTATTGCAAGAGAATGGAGGTTTATTCGAGCATTTAATTAATTAATAGTAAAGTTCAGTATAATATTAAATTTTATTTTTGTTGTTTTTGTCACTTTTATTATTATGATTTATGTTAATAATCAATAATATTGTTCTCAATAGTTAGTTTAATTTGTAGATTAATTTTCATTTAATTAAAATACATAATATGTCAAGGTTGCTTTGATATAAATTTAATTGTGTAATTTGACACTTTCTCATTGGCAGATTATAAACATATGATATATGGTTGAAAATCATTTTTATGAAGAATTCAAAATGCAAAAATCCAATATGGCGTCCATAAGAAAATCGAAAGTTGCGTGCATTATCTCAAAATCTAGTAGGCCTAGATTTGTTTCAAAATCATTTTGAAATCCTCGCTACCTGTTACCCCATCCTGCAAAATCGTGGATGTATTTCTTGCAAGAAACAAGATATAGCGATTTTAGAAAACGCATATTTTCAGTTATTACCCTGTGTCTAGTAAATGGAAGGATTTTTGACATGTAACCATGGTTACTTCTTGGGCATATAATGACGCAACTTTTCTCCATTTAACCATCTTCGTATTCTAACGGTTTCCAATATCCCCATGCATTTCATCTGAAACTGGACACTGTATATATATATATATATATATATATATATATATATATATGTATATATATATATATATATATATATATATATATATATATATATATAATTGCTTTTATACTATTCATGAAAACTATTAATAAACATGTAATAATAAATGCTTAATATGCGTTTAAGTAGTATAGGTATTCGTATCTAACAGTATCATTACCTACTTTAAAAAAATTATCGCACAGTCAAGCAAAATAATTATTATGCATTTTTAACTTTAAATTTATATTTATCTAATTGGATCCAATTTAAATATATCTAATAGTTAATAATAATAATGTTATTTTAATTAAAAAGGTAATAAGTAGAAATACCTATAAGTAACTATATTGAATCGCTTAGTAATATTTTCTTAGCCTATTTTTATGGACTACTAAATATTTTGAATTTTGGTCCCTTAAAGTACAGTTTACATCTTCAAAACTAGTTACTGTATATGGCCCTTTATACATCGGGTCCAATTTCTGTCTTGCTTCATTAGATAGCAATACCAAATCTCCTATATTTATATTGACATAAGGATTGATTTTCGTATCAAAGTTTTCCTTCGTTTTATGTTTTGCGTGTTGCAAATACTTTCTGGATCTAACTAATGCGGTTTGTAATCTAAATTTCACTTCTTTGGCATAATTTTCTATATTATAGATTGGTGAAATAGCCTTATTGGAGGAGAAATCGCTCGGTAGATTTGGAATCTTTGCAAAAACAAGTTCGAAAGGGGTATAATGATGTACTGTGGATGGGGTTGTATTGTAGCAATAAGTAGAATAAAGCAACCACTCATCCCAATCAGATCGCGAACCATTAATATACATCCTTAGGTACTCATTCAAGACTCTGTGATTTCTTTCCACTGTTCCAACTGTTTGTGGCCTATAAGCAGTAGAAGTTTTTTGTGAAATATTTAATAAATTTGTCAATTCAGTTAAAGTTTCATTTACGTATTCGGTACCCATGTCGGTACGTAACTCTCTCATAGGACCGTAAATTAAAATGAAATTTTCGAAAATTGCACGTGCCTCGGTTTTAGCTTCTTTATTAGAAGTAGCAACAGTGATGAGATATTTTGTTAAATCACACAGAAGTGTAACCGCGTAAGAATTTCCAGAGTTTGTTTTTACAAAGGACCCGATTGTGTCAATGATTACTGAATCAATGGCATTCACGGGTGTTTCTGTAATACAAACTGGTTCAATTATTTTTCTTCCTGGTTTATTCACTTGACATTTATGACAAGTTTTAACGAATTTTGCGACATCTTGACGCATTTTCTTCCAGTAAAATAGGAACGAAGTTTAGCTAAAAGTCTTGTTTTACCACAGTGTCCACCTTGTAGAGGATCTGTATGAAATTTGATAATTAGATTTTGTTTTTCTTCGTCAGTTTTTACAACTTGAATTGGTTTTGTCAAAAGTATGGTCAAGTTCTTGAGCATTGAATTACTAATTCTTTTAAATTCATATAAATTAACGAAATTGAAAATATCACTGTTAAGCTCGAGCTTTACTTTATCAATTACCAGCTAATGTTTCAAGTTTGGAAATTACCTGCTCTAGTGCGGGCTTTCCTAAGTAACTATGAGAATTATACTTAATAATAACTTTAATTTGGGATCCCTTAATGTTTATATTAGTATTATTTAGTGCACTTTTTATAACTTTAAAATTCAACTTAGGAATTTTATAAGCTTCAAAATTTTCTAGTGTTTCGTAGATTTTATATGTAGTAATTTCGTCTCTTTTTGGTTCATCTTCGGTTTCTTTGAGTTCCTTTTTGTCTATACAGTCATTCTGTTTAGCAGTTATTGATCTTGTCTGAACGGAGTATACATGTGCTTGAGTCTCTTTCAATTGTTCAATGTCAATTCTCGAAAGTGCGTCACTTCTTACATTATCTTTCTTGTTTGAAGTTGTACGTCAGAATTTTGAAAACTATCTTTTAAAAGAGATATGTCTGCCTCTGAATCTACTAAGAATGTAAAACATCCAAATTTTGTTAATAAATTTACGAAGTTTGAAAATGATAGATTAAGAATGCTTATTGGTTGTGGACTTCCGTATACCTCATCCTCATCGGAGGGGACACTAGCGAGTTTTCCGACTCGTATGTCCTCACATTTGCTGAAAACTGGCTATTCGCAAAACCTTGACGTTTTCCAGCTCTTGAATCACCGCGATCATTATAATAAGGTCTGCTAGTATTATTAGTACCATGGTAATTTTGGCGTGAAAAGTTACCGCGATTTCCATTTCTTCGGTTAAAATTTCCACGATGATAGTTATGGTAGAAGCGATTAAAATTGCCTCGTCTTTTGGGGTTTCCTCTCATTGAGTTGCTAAACATAATTGTCGCATAACTGTTATCTGAATCAAGACTAAGATATTTGGTTAGAGCATCCTGAACTGTTTCAAACGTTTTTGAAATCAAAGTTTTAATTACTTTATTTTTCACAAAAGATTGCGCTGTGTCTTGACGAACTCCTTCCGAGATGTATGCTTGTTGAAGACTTTCTGCTAATTGATCAATCTGTTGCGTAAATAGTGACGTATCTCTGCCTTGTTGTCTAAGATTTAATAGTCGTGCTTCGATAACGTCGGATTTATCACCCCTGCATTTGAACTTTAATTCAGTAATAAGTGTTTTCAGATCGGTAACCTTATCAGTAGTTGCAGATCTAGCTTTTCCCGTTAATCGCGTTTTTACTAAGGTTAAAGCATTATCCTCGTTGCCCGTGCAATTTTTGCTAAGTAGTAATAATGAATCAATAAACGACTCTAATGCCGACGAATTACCGTCAAACGATTTCGGAAAAATTTTATCAGCTAGATTAATAAAATCTGATAACGAAGTCATAGTGATTATTGTTTGTGAAAACGATTTTTGAAATTCTTGAATTACCAAATTAATATTTAATTTCTTTAATTTAGGAGGAATTTCGAAATCCAAATCAAGTTTCGAAAACGCATTGATTGTACTCTCACGAATTTTGTGAAATATAATATTTATTATGCCTTGATGTTCCAAACTGCATTGGCTCCAAGAAGTAGTTGCAAGTGTAACATATTCATTGTATATATTGATAATTTCATTTAATATTTCAAATCTAACTTCTTCAGTTTTTGGAACTAACCTCTTGATTACTCTCTTAGTGTGTACTTAATGCTCATCTTGCAAACGTTTTAAATTTGCCTCTAAGACTTTCCACAGGATTGATAACGCTAATTGTTAAAATTAAAAATTACATCGACGTTTGACATCATTTAGTATTAATTTAACAAAATTTTTTTTTCTTTCACACTATCAAAATTAGAATTGCAATTGACAAAGTGAATATGAAAAAAAATATTTTTTGTTTTTTGCTAATTATTAAATAAATGTTCCCATTTGACAATGAATACGCAATATTGCATGTTTACGAATTTGTGTATTAAATCAATTACCTACTGTTAGCAGCAATTCTACGTTGTGCCGTTGTTGATTGCTTCGACTGGACTTTGGTGATATCTTCCATATGTCGAAATTGATCCTTTTGGTTATTTCGACTTCCTTGGTATGATTTGCGATCTCGAATTGTCTGCACTTTGCGCTCACTCAGTAATTTATCACGTTGCGACGCCAGCGATTTGTCGATTGTTCGTCGTTTGTCGTTTGTTAATTAAACTACATTTGCTGAATATGCTGCACGTCTAAGCGTTCTACGCTTGATGTGACTATTATAAGTTTTTACGATTTTAAAATAAAGCTTACTACCACAATTACGAATATTATGTAGAACATACTTTTTACATCACTAACTAAATTTATATCAGATGTCTGCGTAATAAAATTTGCATTTACCGCACCGTTTTCAGTAAGCTCTTGATCGGCATGATGACTTTGAATCTTACCCATTTGTTTATATTTGGTTTTAGATTTAGTGGTAATAAGTTTTTCGTGATTCACTCACTATTCCGGTACTCGCACTCATATTTATTTTACGTACACTGTCACGGCCGCCATGTTAAAGGTTGTTAATAAGGGTTAAGAATGGAGGTATTAAATTAAACGTTCTACTGATTTTTGTGTTAAAGTATGTATAACTAACTGAGTGTCGTGTATACATACATTAGTTCATATTTATTGATTCTAAAGTAGGACAGCTGAGGTGTGCATTTAACACATTTGCACACAACAATTGGACTTGTAGAAGTGGCCAGTCAATTACATATTTTGTCGCATACAACATACAAACAGTGAGTTAAACAAAAGCGTGTAATATGTCTGCTATAATAGTTATTATAAATATATATATATATATATATATATATATATATATATATATATATATATATATATGATAAACATGTTACGGAGAGAAATGAATTATGATGAGCGCCTCACGCTTTTGTTTTTAGTCGTAAAGATTTTGGTGTAAAGAAAATAATTATTTTCTCCTTTTTAGTGCACTTTCTACGTATAAATAAAAGCGTGTTTTTCAAAAAAGTTTCTTTTTTCATAGTATTGTTCTCTACTCTTTAATCTTGTCAAATATTTAAATCGATTTATCAACCATACATCTATTTTTTTTAAAACCAAGATCTATAATTTAATACTTTCATAGTTTAAAATAATTAGTTATGATTTCATTTATTTAAAAAAACTACAAAAATCGTTAATGCAGTATAACAAAAAAAAAACAACGGCACTCGGTGTTCCCAAGCGGTCACCCATCCAAGTACTGACCGCACCCGACGTTTCTTAACCTCGGTGATCAGACGAGAACCGGTGCGTTCAAGATTGTATAGTCGTTATCTTTGTAAATGGTCGTTTATGAAGCTTTGTATTGTCATCGGGAATACGTAATTTAGGAGAGTTTCAAGTCGATTGGACTTGTAGAAGTGGCCAGTAAATTACAAATTTTGACGCATACAACATACGAACAGTGAGTTAAATAAAAGCGTGTAGTATCTCTGCTATAATAGGTATTATATATATATATATATATATATATATATAAGTAAGTGGGTAATCTTGACTGATAATGAATATTATATAAGTTTATTGGGGAATGCAGTCAATTATGAAGGCCAAAAGTAAAAAACCCTTTGTTAATGTGCCAAGCTTTCGGAATGCTTTATTCCTTTATCAAGACAAGCTACTATAAATACAATCAAATTATTTATAAATTAAATAACAATAAGAAACATACCTAACGTGAGTTAAATAAAAATAAATTTTTAATGCTAAGACAAGATTGGTTTTCATCTTAAAAGGATGTTGTGAGTGATAAGGATAACTAATGAATCGATTACTAAAAAAGTTTTTTCTATACCATTCTGTACGTAATATGTTGTGAAAGACTCTGTGGATCAACATATCTAAGAATGGTATGCAATTGTTATCATCTCTTTCATATGTGAACTGTAAATGTTCATTGTAGTTATTAAAGATTGCCAAAACTTCGTCTATTTTGTCTTCTGTTACAGATAGGATTAAGTCATCAACATATACTTTTTTAGTAATCGATTCATTAGTTATCACTAGAGAGCGGATAGTTAGGCAAGAAAAACCCATAAAAAAAGCAGGCAAAAAGGCAACAAAAACAGTCAAAAAAGGCAAGGAAAAAGGCAAAATTTAAATTCGAAAAAGGCACACAATTGTTTAAAATAATTTAATAACTACTTACGTAAAATGAATTTACAAAAAAAAAAAATAAAAATAACAAAACATTTAATCTACGTTAACATTATTATTCTAGGCTGTAATTAAGTACTGCTCCGTATGGTCAGGTAACAAATTTGCCCTGGTATTGCTGACAATTTGCTTGTATGTCGAGAAAGATCTCTCGACATCACAGGATGTAATGGGGGCATATTTAATTGCAGCGACTTCTTGAGGGCTTGCATCCAAGCCAATGGCCTCTTCTCCTTTATGTACATTTACAATATCTTTTATTTTGTGAAGATTTTGGATTCTTTTGTAACACAGATAATATCTTTTCATTTACTTTTATCCCACTAGCACCAGGTACCCGTGCGATTTCATTTACCACATCGTCCACTATCCCTAACGCTTCCACTAACGCGAGGTTCCTTGCTTCGAGTTTCTTTACAGTTTCAGTAGGTAGCAGAAATGGGTGTTTATATACATTATACCTCGACGGACGTTTTCATCTTCAAAACTCCTTGAGCTTTTGTATAGCAGCAGCCGTGGAAGGGTGAAATGAATTCACTACCTGTAAATTATCATATCATTTTGCAGAATTCATAACAGATTTTGCAAACATGTGTTTACCTCTTTAATTGAGTTTCAATGAAGCGCGTAAAATTACACGCCTCGATCCAGGTACCCCATCTGGTAATCACAGGTTCAGGAGAGAGGAGAGTGGAACAGATGGCAGCTTTTCTTTATACTCAGAAACTCGTAATGGTGCTTTTACAAATACCTGCAATTTTAAATCGTAATAGCACCACACAGACAATGTAATGTTTACCTTCTTCACGGAAGAAATTAATTTATTTACAGCACTAAATTCCTTGCGAATGCATTCACACACTCTGTGCAGTGCGTGTGCTAGGCAAGTAACATGCAGTAGTTTAGGGTAGAATACCTTTAGGGCCCGTGCGGCTTTTAGCATGTAAGGTGCCGCGTCGCTTACTAAAAGCAATATTTTCGATTCAGGTATTTCGTTAGGAAATAAAATACCTAAAACAAAAACTGTATATTAACCAAGTATGATAGACTTAATAGTGTATGATGAACGGCTTAGAAACCTGGTGAAAGACACAAAAGTAATGCGCGGAGCGGAGTGTGGATCGGACCACTTTTTGGTTGTATCCAGAGTGTGTTTAGGGCAAAAGTGGGTCTGGAGAACGAAAGCAAACGTAGTGCGAACGTCCAGAATTAGGGTTGACAAATTAGTGGATAATGGTGCGAGAATGAAATACGCAGATGCTGTGAGTAAAGAGTTGAATGTGAATGAAACAGTGTGGAACGGACAAATAAAAGACACCGACGTTGAAAGTGCATAGATAAGCTTGAAAAACTCTATTGTCAATTGTGCCGTGCGAATAAGTGGAAGAGTGATTGTAGGTAGGCAGAAAAAATGTGCTTGGTGGAATGAGTCGGTAAAAAGGCAGTAAGTAAGAAAAAGATGCATACATGCAATGATTGCTGCAAAAATGAGACTGAGAAGAAGCGATTGTATGAGGTGTATAGATTAAGAAACAAAGAAAGGAAGGAGGCAGTGAGAATAAGTAAAGAGGAAGTGATGACTGTGGAAGGAGAGAAAATGCAGAATGATTTTGAGGGAAACAAAAAACTCTTCTGAAAATGGGTTAAAAACACAAAATGTGGCCCAAAACAGAACGCTGCAGGAGTTATGAATGCTGGAAACGAAATAGTATGGGACGATTGTGAAGTGAGGGAATGCTGGCAAGATTATTTTTCGGAAAGCTGTACAGTAGTGAGGAAAGTAAGGCTGAAGGGTTACATAAGGAGAATATAGAAGAAATGATGAATGAAACAGAGAAGGATATTGGAATAAATGAGGTAGAGAAAACGGTAGGAAGGTTGAAAAACGGCAAAGGAGCAGGCGTAGATGAAATCACTGGTGAAATGCTCAAGTATGGTGGTGCAAAGCTTATACGAAGACTGCGTGAATTATTCAATGTATGCCTTACGTGTGGAAAAGTGCCAAGTGATTGAAAGAGCACGATCATTGTACCATTGTATAAGGGTAAGGGTAACAAGAGTGATTGTAAGAACTACAGAGGAATAAGCTTGCTCAGCGTACCTGGTAAAGTATTTGGAAGAATACTGATTGATAGAGTACGAGAAACTACACAAACTAAGCTGTGGGATGTACTAGGTGGCTTCATGCCAGGGAGAGGATGTGTCGATCCGATGGTTGCTCTCCAGCAGGTGATCGAAAAGTGTTTAAAAGTAAAAAGGAAGTTGTACTGTGCGTTTGCAGATCTGGAGAAAGCATATGACAGAGTGAATAGAGAGAAGCTGTGGGAAATATTAAATGAATATCGCGTAAATAAAGGTCTAATAAATGGAATAAAGGCAGGATACAACGGTAGTCGGGTATGTGTTAGGGTGAGGGGACGTGTGAGTGAATACTTCAATATTGAGCAATGAGTGCGACAAGGTTGTGTGATATCACCATGGTTGTTCAATGTATACATGGATAAATGTCTTAGACAAGCATGTACCGATACAAATGGAGTAATGGTTGGTGACGTAAATGTACGACTTCTGGTGTATGCAGATGACACAGTCTTATTAAGTGACAGTGCGGATGAGCTGCAAACCGCTCTGAGGA
Source organism: Vesta saturnalis (assembly GCA_036346205.1). Taxonomy (NCBI): domain Eukaryota; kingdom Metazoa; phylum Arthropoda; class Insecta; order Coleoptera; family Lampyridae; genus Vesta; species Vesta saturnalis. Next base: position 7,316,481 of record JARFJB010001218.1, read on the forward strand.
AGTTTGATACAGTCTGTGAGAGCATGGACCTAAAGGTAAACGTGAAGAAAACTAAGATTGTGGTGTTCAATCGGGAAGGTGGAAAGAAGAGTAGAGTATTTACTAAATGCCGTGGGTATGAGATTCCTGAGAAGCGCATGTGGTAAAACGAGAAGGGACAAGATAAAAAATGAATGCATAATGACGGAGTGTGGTGAGGAAAAGACGATGATGGATAGATATAAAAGTTGTACATTAGGTTGCTTTGGTCACATTGAGAGAATGAACAACGCAAGATTAATGAAACAAATATATGTGGGTGAGGTTACGGGAAAGGCCGGCCCTGGTAGGCCGAGTAAAACTTGGCTGAATGTAGTAGAATCTATGATAAAGGAAAGAAAGATAAGCAGTTTCAAAACAAAAGGGCATGTCAGAGACTATGTATGAATCTTGTGGAAGCTAGGGAGGTATGCGGAGATAAGATAAGATATAGATTATGAATGAAAAATAAATAAGAGGCAGGGATTGTTTTGGCTACCCGCAAGGGAATGGCGTGAAGGTTAAGTTAAGTTAAGTTTATTTTTTACGGTTCACTTAAAACCACATTTTTTCAATTTTATTAAAATAAAAAATCGACAAAAAAGGCAAAATCCCAAAAATGTCTTTAATAAGGCAAAAACCGCCAAAAACATCAAAAAAAGGCAAAGTAAAAATTGCATGTTTGGAGTCGTCATGTCTTAAAACTTATAGAAATTCAACTTTGCCTTTAATATCCTCATTAATTCAAAAAAGGCATTTGCCTAACTATCCGCTCCCTAGTTATCACTCACAACATCCTTTTAAGATGAAAACCAATTTTGTCTTAGCATTAAAAAATAGAGTTATAAAACTTTCTCATATTAATTACCTTAAAAATGGTCTTAATACACTTAGAAATATATTACTAGAAAATTCTTTTCCTAGATATTTACTTAATAAACTTATTTTCAATACACCGCATTGTATTAATTCTAAACAAAATTGCAAACAAAATACTAATGTTAATCATCATGACAATAATAGTATGTCGTATGGTTCATTGCCTTATATACCTTTTCTCACACCTCAGATATTAAAAGTTCTCAAGGTACTCAATGCCAAGATAGTCACAAGTAACATCAAAACTTTACATAACTTATATACTAAAATTAAATCTCCCTTAACAACTGTAGAAAATTCAAATGTAGTTTATTCTATCCCATGTAAGGATTGTTTTAAGGTGTACATAGGGCAAACATCTAGAAACTTATTAGGGAGAATAACATCTCACAAAAGTGATTGTAGAAGGAAAATTGCTTCATGTAGCTTAGCTGAGCATGTCATCCAACAAAACCATGATATGAATTTTAATGAAGTTACTATATTATACAAAAAAAATAATTTAACTAAACGTCTTTTTCATGAAATGGTCTGCATTAATGAAAACAGCAACACTCTTAATAAAAAATCAGATATTAGTAAACTTAGCATTATTTATAATTACAGCTTATCTTATGAACATAGTTTTAATCAAATTTCTACTAATAGTTAATATATACAAAATTTTTGTCTCTAAAATGTGGTAAACTTTTAGTTAATATTGTCCATTCTTCTAGTAATTTTGTTAATGTTCTTTTTCCTTTTTGATAACATAACACTTACCGTTGTTAATGTTTTTAATACGTAACTAACCATTTGTATTATGTCACATTCGATTTAGTTTTACTATTGACACACTGTCAATTAAATTTAGTTTCCTGCAAATTCCTATTGTTAGTTCTGTTTTTAACTTTATTATTTAACTCACGTTGGGTACGTTTCTTATTGTTATTTAATTTATAAATAATTTGATTGTATTTATAGTAGCTTGTCTTGATAAAGGAATAAAGCATTCCGAAAGCTTGGCACATTAACAAAGGGTTTTTTACTTTTGGCCTTCATAATTGACTGCATTCCCCAATAAACTTATATAATATATATATATATATATATATATATATATATATATATATATATATATATATATACTGAGATGTTCAGAAAGAGGTAAAGGAAGGATCGTACAGTTTGAATGACAATTTAGTAATAAAAGGGTGATTTCGAGCTCGATACATGTGCGAGACATTTTTTATAGAAATCTGGTTCACGATGTGGTTAAAATAGATATGTTGTGTATAATTTAGTCTGAATATTATTTACATAGTTTGGTTTCATCATAAAAAGCATTGTGCTACCAACAAAGATGTCAAGAATGTTAAATACACCTATTTTCGTAAAGTCAATTTAGCATTTCATTTTTTTCAATAAAACTCAATTTTTGTAGGGTATTTTGGCAAGTGAACACTTTACAGGTGTCTAAACATAAATTGTATAGTTAGGATTATGTTAAGGATATTGTATAATTAGTTTTCGAAAGCAGGAAATGTAGAAATTTAATAAAAGGGTTATCATATAGACATATTAGACATTTTTCGCAAATATTTCTGGAAGCAACTAAGTGACGAACATTGTGATTTAAGTTTAATAGCAAGAACAATGCTTAAAACAATTTAGCATAAAGACATTCATGGTGATATACATTTTTATAATAAAAATTTCAATAAGTGTGTTAGACGAAGAGACTTTTTTAATGCAACAATATATGACTCTATGCACTAGAAATATATAGTGAAAATAATAAAGACAAGCATTACAAACCTCGAACATGACATTTTGTGTGTTGAAAACATTTTTAAATATGTGTTATTTCCAATTTTAGATTTAAGTTTGGTTAGGTTATAATTTCTAGGTTTTTTCCATAATTTTATAGTTTTTTCATATTATTAGGCTTTAATTTTGCTCTTAAAGCAATTAATAAGCGCCCTTTGACAGTATCTCACTGTTTTTATAAGGATACTTTGCCTTTTACCGCAAAATTGTGTGAAATTTTAGGTAAATCTAGAATATTTTTACATAAACTCAAAATTCTTTTAAATTCAATATTTCTAACACTAAAAGTATGTTTTCTTATGTAAAATTGCCTCAGAATTCCGTTTATGTTATTAGATTAAGTGTAGCTTGTAAGTTTAAATAGTTATAAGCATATTCAGCTTAGAGTAAGTGATTTCGTATATTAATCTTAGGAACCATAGCTTGTTAGGTGTCTTTTTGTTCAAAATTTTATGTAGTTTTCATTTTTGTTGTTAGTTTTTAGATTCGATAAAGTATAAGAAAGTTATGGCCAAATTTCCATTTTAGTCCAAATTTGTAAATGTTTCGACCAATAAGAGCCTTAGTTACTTAGGTAATATGGCTGAAAAAAAATTGAATTTTTAGTAACAACCAAAAAGGTATAAAAGGAATTGCCCTGGACTCTCTAATCTCTCTCTAGTTTTGTTAAAATTTAAAATAAGGTTAAAGCAGTGTTGTGCATTTGTAAAAAAAAAGAGTAAGTTTTCATAACCTGATTAAACCATCGTAAAGAAAGTTACGTTTTACGAAGAAAATAATTCGAGAGCAATTGTTTTTATACCGGCGGTTAAATAAAATAGTTCGGTCTCCGATACCTGCTGATTTTCGTAAAATAATTATACGAGTTGATTTGTGTTACGTTTTTTTTTTGTTAAGAATTTTTCGTGTTATCGTATTTAATTTAATTTCGTTTCTACCAAATTAAAAGCATATTTATTTGGTTACTGGTGTTTTATTTCTACGTACAATTCCTTCTTAATAAAATAAATTTGATCCGGTACCTAAAATAAAAGTGATTATAACAAAAGTTTGGATAACATTTAAACATTTCTTTTAAAATCGATAACAATCATTAAGTTTTTAATCTATTTAAATAAAAGTTACCAAATTAAAATAAGTGACTGGAGTGGCGATTTGGAAAGAAACATCATTTGCCATTGCTGCTGTTTCGACAATCCAATTACCTGCATCAATTTGGAACTATTCGAAGACATCCACCTGCATTGAGGACTGTATATGTGAGTCACATTTTTTTTGCATATAACCCTATTTTATTGTGGACATTTGATTGATAAATTCCCTGCAATTCATTATTCATTAGATATATGTATTGGTATATTATTTCAAACAATTACTTGTGTAAACACTTGTAAAGTAATCAAAATTTTTAAATTAATTTCATTGTTGAACTTAAACAGTAAATTTCTAAATTATTTGACAATTTTCACATCATTAAATTCATTCAATCACATTACAACGCATGTGTTGGAGGTAAATTATATACAGAGTAAATTTTATACAGTTGTAGAAATTTTATAAAGTGTAAATCTTATACACACATTCACATCTAAATATAAAGTTAATTTTCCAAACTAAATACCTTTGATCCCTTTCCCCCAAAGTTAAATCCCTCAATATAATTATAAAATTTTAAATACTAACCATTACAAATTATATATATATATATATATATATATATATATATATATATATATATATATATATATATATATATATATATATATAACTATTACAGCAGAAATATTTACACGCATTTACTTAACTCACACTGTTTGTATGTTGTATGCGTCAAAATTTGTATCTGACTGGCCACTTCCACAAGTCCAATCGACTTGAAACTCTGCAAAATTACGTATTCCCGATGACAATACAATCTTTTAGTATTTATGGTTCATAATGGTCAATTTACAAAGACCTATTTAAATTAATCTTTATTTTGTGATATTATACACTGTATTAAAGGAAATCGAAAAAAGGTTCCATCAAATAACAAATCTTCACACAATTTTTGATTTTGTGAACGACTTAAATCATTACGTTAAAACACGGTCTTTAAAATGTAAATCTTTAGAGAACATACCATTTGGTCCATCTAAAAATGAAAAAAGATACTATTACTCAAGACGTATGCAATGAAATTAATAACATTGTTAACACCGTTAACTATGAATACAAATTTTCTTTTAATATTCCGCAATTAAATTTTGTCGAATGATAATTCATTTTGTATTGTTATGCATCTGGAATGGAAGAGCTACAAATAAGCCTTTTATATTAATTCAATTTAGAAACAGAAAACCGCTAACACTCAAATAATAAAATTTAGATTCTGTTCAATTAATACTCAACTAGCAAAAGTAAAACGAGCACCGTCACTGTAAATGAATTAATTTATATCTTAAAAATTTGTATTCTATATAATGGAGGTTTGACCATAAAATACACCTTGATTGAATTTTATTTAAGAGAAAATAAACACCTGTTAATATCAATTAGATTAACATGTTGTTGCCGTTGGCGATTGCGGTAACTGAATACTTAAATTTCAACCGCGACGCTTAATTACTTTAGAGAGCTCGTATTTATTAACTAATCATCCATTTAATCAACGTAATTGGTGAACGATCCGTGTTTGTACAGTCGGAACTGTGGCCTTTGTCTACTTCCCTAACCGTCGATCGTCTGCAATAACTTAGTTTTACGAACATCTTACTCTACTAAAGTACCTGGATCAATCCCTTTGGGAGACCGTATATTGTCCAGAATTGGCCCAAAAGCCAAGGTCGTAGTATCTTTCGGGTGGTGTCCGTGGCACATTTAACCGTATCAACCCCATGGAACCGGAAGCCGTCCTCCGTATTCCGTACAGAAGATGAAATACCACACGTAAACTTGTAAATATATAAATAAATTTCTTTCTCTAGTCGCCCTTGGTGGTGAAAGGTGCTTCTCCACTCAAGCTAGGTTTTGAGTAAATTGCATTTCAAGTTCTTATGTCTTGGTAGATTAGCGTTTTAATTGGTTATAAAAAAAAAATAAAATCAAATTTAACGTTCAAATCTAACTGTATTCATTTTGAAACTAAATACAAAGTATTAACTAAAAAAATGTATTTTGTGCTATTAAAATAATAATTTTCGGCTTAGGTCTATTCACTAACACAGTTGTTAAATTTAAATTTGTAATTTTGTGACTACCACTGTTTATAAAAAGTTATTTTAAGAATAGTAAATTTGAAGTCAAATGTTAATTTCATCATCTGAAGAATTTAAACGGACCTCTTCAAATTTTTGTGAAACAAGTGGTAAGCTGCAGGAATGCATAGGGAACTGCACAGTTGAAGCAGACTGTGAAGTTTTTTTTTCTATGGGCAAAGTCTTCTTATAAAGCACTTCAATATTATTTTTTAACACGCTGCCAGTTCTAGAGGTACTCCTTTTAACCAAAAGGGATTTAAGTTCTGGATTAGAGACCTTTTCTTTATAAAAGATTCGGGTATGGTCTCCCTTTCTGTACTGTAACCATTTGATCTTAAGCCAATTAATAGTGTCTCCATTTTCATTTTTATTTCTATTCTTAGTCACCATAGAGGAAAAATGTTTGAAGTTTAAAACTCAGCATAGTTAAGCGTGACAACTTTATAAAATGGTTTTTTTTAATTTTTGCTGTGCGTACCAACCATCAGGTGTAAAAATGTCCATCTTGTTACCTCTAGTTCAATGCTGGAATGCACACTATCGCATTCCATTTCAGAATGCCTAGATTTCATGAATTATTTGTTAATTATTTCTATTGGCAATTCTGAAACAGCTTTAAGAAGCATTGCAACATTAATACAATTTCTGTTTGACCGGAAGCGGTATCTGAATAAACCTTTACACAGGCCTCAAGATTTTGTAAAGTTGCTGCGTGCCTAACCACCTCACGACGCAATACGGGAGAAATTAGTGAGCCCGGCTAAAACTCAATCAAACGATCCGAAGATCGCAGAGCACTTGGATTGCATGGGTGTTTTGGAGGTATCGATAAAGTAGGTCATATTAGAATTTGGTTAGTGAGAAAAGAACCGAAGTAGGCGCCACAAGCTTTAAAGAAAGAAGGAAAAGAAAATAAGTTCTTGTTCCTTGGAAGAGGGAGAATCTGTAAAGCTTGAAACAGGGAGTAACAGGAACAGTAATTATGTGACAATTCCCTCAACAAACGTAAATTTATTTATTGTTTTCTTAAATTCCCAGCTAAGGACGCAATAAGCCAAACGTTATTGTATAGCTATATAAATATATGAATGATACATAAAATAAGCTATTCACAGTATATATGTTATCCCCATAAAGAGAAACTGCTATATATCAAACATTGAGAAAAAAGTCAAAAAATATGTAGCATCATGCGGCATATGTCAGAAATCAAAGATACCGAACCAAAAACATGGTTTCATGGAAAACGTAGTGGCGAATCGACCGATGAAAATAGTAGCTGTTGACCTTTTTGGACCTACCTACGAGAGAAAAAGGGGGGGTTGTACATTTGTTTGTTATGATGGACGTGTTTACGAAGTACGTCAAAATATACCCAATCAAGAAGGCTAATACGCGCATTCTGGTAAAGAAAGTTAAAGAAGATTTTGTACCATTCGTTGGTAAACCAGGCATGATTTTGTCGGACCAGGGAAGCAAGTTCATATCGGTGAGATAGGGGGAAGAATTGAAGGAAATGAATATCCAGGTAAAGATGACCTCAGTCTACTACCCTGCTTCAAACCAAGTAAAGAGGGTTATGAGGGAGTTAGGGAGATTATTTAGGACATATTGCAATGAAGATCATACGAGTTGGACAAAATGGGTAACGCAAGTGGAGACATGGTGTAAAGATCCAGCGTCCTTTACGTATGTTTTTTAGAATAAATTATTCGCGGACCACCCTATATTTCAAATTACAAAAGATTACGCGATATTACACCACAAATAAGTCATTAATCACCGCTGACGTGTATTTCTAAAAACCAGTAAGTTTTTGCACGTCAGAGCAATTTAAACCAATGCAATAACGGCATCCCCGCACGGTAGCCACGAAGCCGCCCACAGATGCACCTTTATAAACCCGCGCCGCGCTGCAGAATACGAGACCAGAAGAAGACGAGAATAACCCCCAGACCAGAAGAAGACGAGCCCGAGACTAGACACGTAAGTTGTAGAGTCATATAATCTAACAATTTACAACAAATCACTACAGAACGTAAATAACGACGGGCTTAGTCTCCAGGAGTTATAACGTTAACATTACACTACCACATACACAAAGAGTGTAACGCAGGGTAGATCCCGACGTCACTCGCAAACACCTGAGGGTGAAGGTTTGATACAGGGCTGTAAAGACCTACGACCTTTTCTTACTCAAACAGGTTAGACAGGCAGCTGCCTACAGTCTACTGTTGGAGCTAAGGCCCCCGCTTACGATAAGACAGGACCGTAAATATATATATATATATATATATATATATATATATATATATTTGTTCACAGAAACGACTTGCACCCAATAACCAGGCCAGAGCAGAAGGAGCCTGATATCCATTACATTTAGTTTGAGTTTGTTATTAATATTATTGTAACATTATAAAATAATATACGTCTTAAACCGCTTTAGTATAATTATTTAAAGTGACAGTGTTCAGCCCACTAAATAGTACGAATCCACACCCCGTTTAGTAAGAAATAGATAAACACGACTGAGCTTAACCGAGCCAAAATAATATATATATATATATATATATATATATATATATATATAATAACACTCCGACTTCAAAGGAGGGGCATTATAATGAAGAAGAAAACTCATCACCAAATTGAAAGTATTGTGCGATTTTCACAAAGAGAAGATCTGACAGTGGAAACGAAGATCGTGTTAGCTAGAGACAGGTTGAGAACCAAAGCAGAACAGAGAAAATCGAAACATGATGAAAAAATTACAAAACCAGTGAAATATATTCCAGGAGATTTCGTATTGTTACGAACTCATCACAGATCATCAGCATTAAGTAGAGAGATTCGAAAGTTTTTTCTTTTATACGAGGGGCCATATGAAGTAGTACGTGCAAATTGTCCAAATGCGTATTTATTAAAGAACCCACAGACTAATGATAACAGAGGAGCCCATAATGTAATCAATTTAAAAAGATACGTGAACCAGAATTAAATGAGTATAACGTTTAAAAAAAATTGTCTTGGTTGAATCTTGCTAGGTGGTTTCTATGTTTCTTTTCGAATGAATGTTATTAATTCAAAAACAAAGAGGGGGTACTGTAACGGGAGCATTAGAAAAATCAAAATTTCGCGTTAAATTATACATTAGATGTTTATATATTATTTTTCTGGATAAAGAAATGGTTATTGTTTATTTGTATTTGAATGTAAATAATATTAAGATTAAAATCTTGAGTTTGTTTTAATAAGTTATCTATACATTCAATGTGAAAATATTTAAAATACGCGGCGTTTGCAAGAGCATTAATGTGTTGGGAGGAAATGACGTTATAATAATGATGTACAGTTTTTAAGTCAGTCGCATACAGTGAGCGATTAGAAACAGTCGCGATAAGTAAGCGAACAGAAAGGGTCGCATAAAAATAAGCGATCAGAATTCGCAGTGCACACTCACGCTGCCCTATAAAGTATTAAAATTACAAATAAGAATTAATTAACGGTGATAGCGAAGAAGTAGAAAATTACCTTCCGTATTAAAATAATAAAAAGTGACGTAATAAAAGAAGGTAAAGCGTTTTGTGTGTCTCAGAACCATAATCAATTGTGTTTAAATAGTGAACAATAAATATAATAGACAGTAATCGACCCAAATTGGGAAATCAAAGTATAAAGGACAATATCTCGAATTTATTGATGTGTAAAAAGGGAGCATTCGCGGGTTGTAAATAGCTTGATTTGTTGCGTAGGCTATTTGTAGTTAAAACTGAACGATTAAGTAAAAACTGTATAGTGTAAATATATCGAACAGTTATTTACTAAAATCATTACTTGATGAAAAAAATTAGAAGCGTATTCAACTACACAAAGGTATAAGGAGAGGGCAACAATAGAAAAACGGTGCCAGAGTGCCGCCAAAAAAATGAGCTAGTCGTAAGCTTGTACATACGCCCACAGTAATTTATAATTTGTAATTATAATACCAAAAACAATAATAGCCCTTCCGTCCGACGCAAGATCTTACGTACCTTAGCCTGAAAAGGCAAATTTAATAAACCTATTAAATCAGTTATTTACAAGAAAGAAAAATTAATTAAATAATTCAGCTTGCCTCTTGTTTAACAAAACTGAATACAAACCCCTTTTTGACTAAATTGCATAAATACAATTGGAAAAGCTTGTACAGTCCACTTAATTTATCTCGAATAAACAAAGAATATTAGTAATTAAACAATTTAAACTAGAAAAAGAAATTGGTCCGAACAACCTTATCCATAAAACGATAGTGTAGATTATATATTTAAGCTACGGAATAACATTTAAACTAGCACGAAATCTCGCACCAAACTCGACATTATTCAATATCACGATACACAAAAAGTTACATATGGTATAAACATAAAAGTTGCAGCAAAGCTACTGCGCACGACCACATAAACAACAGTACAAAATTAATTATCCCCAAAATGGAGGTTGTACATGAGCTCGCTAATTATTCAAAATGTTGAGTTGAGTTAAGTGTGTGTCAAATATTGAAGAATGGTTTAATTAACATATATCAGTTCTACATGAGAGAAATTGTATTAATATTAGCAGACGTCAGGTATCAAACTGACACCGAACTTATACTACAGGTAACATGTTTAACAAATACTCGTTGACAGAATTAATATAAATGTATTTAATTTCGTTGTAGGTAATCGTGACTTGCTGAAGGCAATTTAGGTACGAGATGTATTCGTGGGTAAAATATTTGTCAAACACCTGTTAACAGAAATAAAGTAAATCTACTTAATTTCGTTGTAGGCTATCGTAATCTGCTGAAGGCAATTTAGGTACGATAAAAGAAAATAACTGACCTGTGTTTCCGAAGGTTCAATACAGGTGTAACCTCAACCATCACGCAATCCCAAGTAGGTTATACACAGCGGACCGCAGTGTATGAGCAGTACAATCGAAATAATAAGCCAAGAGACACAGAACGGTTAATCTTGTTACATCAATAAAGACAAAACCAAATGTAAACATGAACTTTGATGTAATCGTAATGGTAAAGTTACATGGGAACTTAAGTTATATGGATGAAAACGAAGTTTGCGTGTAGGGGTATCAAATCTTCTCCTTCCGTTTCTTAATTGGTGGAACTAAATTAAACGAGATTTTTTGTGAGTGGTGGGATTCAAAAATCCAAGATGGATTTTTGGTAATAATTTGGGATTCTGAAACTGGCCGCGCTTTGAGTAGTAGTACTGTGACGTTTGTTGTTACGGCTTAAGGGGTGGTTTAGAACGTTGATATATTGGACCTTTTCGTGTTTAACGAACGAACTTTTGTGTTATGAGGGTAGTTATCTACTTTTTGAAGAAAACCTGTGAAGGGATTTTAATTAAAATTGTTCAATCACAAAAGGATTAGACCTAGTGCCGATTTCGATTTTACGTAATCAAGTTACCTGGAGATCACCGTCGTGTTATATTAGTGCTTCTGTGAACTCATTGGTTTATATCGCTTTTGCGGATTTATTAAATTAACGTTCTTGAAGTGCCACTTAATTGCCGTGTATAGCGTGTCGAAGTACAAAAAAACTTTCGCAGTATATTAAAATTACTTTTATTTAAATAAAGTTAATGCACTTATGGATTGCTAGTGTAAATAAAACTATTTGAAAGATAAAAGTTAACAAGCAAGTTGAGCGCACAAATTATTATTTCAAAAGAAGTTTTTTTGTTAATGCAGTAACATTTTACCGAGATTCAATCAAGAAATCGTTTGTGTACAAAAGAATAATAGTCAACATTTTCATTCTTCATTTTGCGTCAGAGCAGGGAGATTCCGTATCCGTTATAGCAGTAATTGGTCACCTGGTTCATTTTCGATTGTTGTAACACAGAGAAGGTGCTAATTTAGACATTAAGGTAGTATAACATTGTGTTTTTTTTTAAGTATTTAAAAGATTTCTTGTGTGTGTGTATCGAATTATTTTTTTTGTTGACGAAGGTTTGAAAGCGGAGTCGTGTATCTTTTAAATTAAGTTGTTGCTTTGGTTTAGTTGTTGTAAATAATCATAACTCTGACGCTCCGCCTTCACACTTTTCATTTTAGTAGTAAAGGGCAATTGACCCTGTAGTAATGTGGTTATATAATCCACGAAATATATAGGTTAAGCAATTTAGAACGGCGTTACGCAGGATTCTGGCCAGACCTCCTGTCGCCCATTAAGAATTTGTTATCTTATATACGCATTATCGTGTGTTTACGTTTATATTATTTTTTTATCTTATTATAGCTTTGTTTAGGTTTTATAAATTTGTTTTAATTCTGTGAAAACCCCTTTTGTGTTACATAAAAGTTTTTTTTGCGAATTGCAAGTTTACCGGTAGTTTAGAAGCGCAAATTTTAACGTAACGAAGTTACAGTTTCTTTATTGAGTAATAGCGTTAATGATATTCAGTGTTTTATTTGATTTCTAGTTGAGTATTAATTCATTTAGAGTGCATTCTATAGCTTGTTTTTTTTGTCAGGCGTGTAGTGCTATTTTGAAGCCCTATTTCAGGTGGTTTGCTGAGCTGTTGTCGAGGACAATTGGGATTGATTGCGGGTAGGTAAGCGTATGTTTTTGTATGTTTAGACACGCTATGTACTCGTAATTTTGGCACGACGTCCCTTATTTTGACTACCAAACATTCTGGCGCCCTAAACCGATCTGATCACGTCTTCATCCCCTACTTTGACTTACGTACGTTTTACTATTCTGGATGCGCAAAATTTATCAACATCATACCCACACCCATACGCTGACTAGTCGGGGCAAAAAGGCCAATTTTATCTGTAATCCCGTTCTACCACCCGTTTATACCGTTACAAGCAATGGCGGTTTAGAACAGAAAGCCAACGCCTCAACAAGCAATTTTACAACTTGAAAAATATTCCTATCAATCATAGTTACCACAATAGCATTTTATGTATTGCTAACAGAATAAACCGTTATTTATACAGTGTATTTATTACCAAAATAATAGATCCTATTTCAGAGTTAAGTATACCAATCACCAGAACTCCGTACATCTCAGAGATGGCGCTATAGGTATTAATTGAAATTAATTTTTATTTAATAAATGCTAAATAACTATAGAAAGCTTTAATACGTTAAGATAGCGGAACTAAAACGAGTAAACTTTTGAAATACAATGGTGGATACGAAAGAGAAATAATTTTCGTATAATGTAGAAACGTACACGTCATAAAAGAAAATCATGTGAAGGGGAAATTAGCTACAGTAAAGGAATTTTGTATAAAGTAGAAACGTAAGCATGCTGAAAGAAACCATTTAATCTATCATACTCATTAGTAAATGCCGTAAATACTGAATGTTTATATCACAGATACTTATTTAAGGTAGCTTTTAGAAACAGTAACCAGATAAAATAATACAATCCATCCTATATAGATTTTTGCACGTTACAAAGTGTTCCACAAACAAGTCGCAATTTCTGAGGATCCTATTGGTCTTACACCTTCCTGCCACATATAATTAGTGGCTTCAGAAGTTGTTAAGTTGTAAACAGTAAAATTAAAAGTCTTTAACTTTTGAGCTTAATATAATTTATCAACGTTAAGAGATGGTGTTAAAATAACTTTTTACATGTCCATCGCATAACAAACAAAGCTGTTGTTTACTTTAGATCGTTCGTTGTCGTCTCTTTTATGGTTCCTAGCTTCTTGCTTTATAAATACTTTTCCTGTAGTGCTAACTTTTCTTGTTCTCCTGAAGAACCAAATTTTGTGCAGAAATCGCATTGATTTTTCTTCGGACGATGACATCACATTTCTATAAAAACTAAGTGTTTCAGGAACGACGTTTCGCTCTTGACAAAAAAGTTTGTAGTCTTCATACAGTAATTTTTCAGAAAAGTAGGATCTGTGTGTAGTGCTTCGGCAGTAGTGTGACGAAACTGTAGGAATCGATTTAATATGATGTCTGATTACATTTTTTACATTTTCGAGTCTTTTTGAGGACTTTTTTGCCACGCAAATCTGGTTGTGCCTCTATCAGTAAGTTTACTAAAAGAGGTTCTCACTGCCTTACTACAAATATTAAGAGTGGAAAGAAAAAATTTTGACAAACTTGGTGAGAAACTTGATTCGATGTTAAATTGTAGAGAAATGTCTTGGATTGTCTATCATTATTTTCACTATAACGCAGCTTATTTGGAATACACGAAATGTGCTTTATGGTAAAATCCCATTTAAGCTGTTGAGTTTTTAACTGAAGAAAGTTTGCGAAAATATCTCCTCATTGTTCTTTTGAAAAAAATTATTGACACTAATAATGACAACGACATTCAATATATGCCACCGATTTAGCTGCTTTTTGTGTATAGCACTGTTTTCCGTCCAATCTTAAATTTTTTTAGCATTTCGTTCCCATGAATTTGGATCTCTTTTTTTCGAGTAAGCTTTTTAACCGCATCTAAATCGTGCTCCTCTGGTTAATTCTCGGATTCTAAAGACTTTTTCAAGTCACTGTTGGATGGTTTGTAACTAGGATCTGAAGATTTTGAACTTACTGACACTATCGTTTTTAGATCCAGAATGTAACCTGAATGTGATGGTTCAGTATTAAGAAGAGTATTTTTCAATTTCTTTTCGCCTGAAAAAAAAAACATAAATTATAGAAGTACCTACATATCATAATGTTTCTATAGGCGATGACAATTAGTATCATCAAAAAATCTAAGAGTTTTAAAGAATTATCACTGAATCAACTTCAAAGGTTTTGAAATAACAATTCTTACCTGATAATGGCACAGGTGTTTAACATTGTAAAAACCAAATCATCATTTTTACTATTGTCCTCGTCGCCGTTCTGATTAAATGATAGCTGAATTAGCAGTTTATTTCTTGCACTCATTTTAAGTACTAGTAATAACTAAGCACTAAGAAACACCACTGCATTATTTCGTACCGGCTAGTCTATGACTTCTACGACTGTCACAATAAAAAAGAATCCTGTTTAAACTTGTAAAACGTGGATTACACTGTAATAAAAAACTAATAAGAGGGTGTAGCAGTTGTTATAGTTAATAATAATTCCACCCCTAATATTACTTATACTCTTAATCATAAATAGAAGATTTTGTGCCTTCAGCTCAGTCAGTGATTAAATGGGCCATGTTCTTAAATTTTGAGTTGCTTTAATTAAAAATGTGTGTATGGTTAGATATGTTCGCTATGTAACTTCAACCAGTAAATAAATGTTAAAATACCTCGGACGCCAACTTATTTGATGGAAAACAAGTAACCGTAAATGTAATAAATGTAAAATTGAAAACAATAACAAGGTTTATTATACAAATAACTCCAGTTATAAAGTGGAAAAGCTTAATATAAATGTTAGTAAATCTGTAAACTTAAAAATACCTCATAAACTAATGATCAGAAATGAAATACCTGTTGTACTTTAAAATTTTGGATATCATTGGTATTCTGTTAGTGATAAGATATGCAGACGAAGCCACGCTTTCAATTTTGGTTGTGCAATTAATCTTGAAATGGATATATAATAGAGTTTTGATATTCGTTGATCACAAATAAGTAAATTCCTCTACAAACAGCCAAACTTGGTAGATTTAAATGGGTTTATGTACCATTTATTTATAATTTTCTGTACAGCAACAAACTTCTATTGCAATTAAAAATATTGTTAATTTTATTAAAAACATAAATAAAAAGTTTACCTCGAGTAGGACTTGAACCTACGACCTGTACTTTGCTAGAGTACCGTGCTAACCAACTGCGCCATCGAGATTCAAGTTACTTATATTAATGGAATTTGAGCCTGCAATATCGCAAGGATTCACACATACCAAAGCAACTTTAGTAATATTAAATTGTTATAAGTTTTGATTGTAATCTCATTATATTTCGAATTTACATCAGCTCTACATACATAAAGACAAAATTTACATCGATTGGGGCTTGAATCTCGATGGCGCAGTTGGTTATCACGGGACTCTAGCAAAGTCCAGACCGTAGGTTCAAACTCTACTAGAGTTAACTTTTTATTTATGTATTTAAAAAAAAAAAAATAATTATTTTTAATTACATTTTTACCTTTGAACTTATTCGTTCGTAATAAAAACTTATAACAAACTTCTATTGCGTCATCCTGGTTAAACTGAAACGTAGTAATACAATGAAATTACGTAAAATGAAAGTTTAACGTAATAAAAGTAAAACCGAAGTAAAATAAAAGTGCCTAAAAAGGATAAAGGACAAAGTAAAATAGGTTTAGTTAGCTCTTACCGTAAAATTTACGACACTTTTTAATAAAAATATTCAAGGGCGAAAATGGACGCCTTTTGCTTTCATTTTCGTAACAACCGACCTCAAAATCATGTCTGCGCACTAAATCAATGTGCAAAACGAAATGGGCGTACTATCCCACTTTAAAATATCTAAACGCATACTTTTCAGCCACTAAGGTATGCAATTCACATGACACAAAAATGAAGGAAGTTGCCTAAATTATTGTAAATTTTAACACAACTTAAAAGGTTTGTTACAACACCTGTTCACTGCTATTAAACTATATTTGCAGTACATATGTTTCATAGAAGTGAAAATTCCTCAGCCGCTTAGAACTCTTGACCATAAGAGACTTGTGGCTTTTAACTTTGCAAACATGTCGTAAACAAATGAAATATCGATTTGTGGCTTAGATGTTCACAGCAATAACAAATTTGAACCTTTTAAACTAAGTTAACAGTTACAGCTCAAAAATGATAATGTTGTGTATTAGAACCTTTCACAACTAGGGCGACGATAATATAGGTGTTAAGTAGTATAAATGTCTATTGGTGTTAATTTATCAATCAAAGTTTATTCTAACTTTTTTGTATGTATTGTATTGTATTAATAAGTAAAAATATCTATTCATGTTAATTTATGATAAGTTCCTGCTGACTTATTTTTCAGAAATACAATTTACTTTCTTCACATTTCCTGTATTTTATTTAAGGTAAAATTACTTCAAAGAAATTATGGTTAATCAGAAGGGCGGGAGAATTTATTTTCGCACACCTTAGGAACGGCCCTTTGTGTATGTGTTTGATGTTTTGGATTAAGATACATTAAGATTATTGAGAAGAAATTTGACGTACTATTTTAATATGAAAGGGTGTTGTACGTG
Source organism: Vesta saturnalis (assembly GCA_036346205.1). NCBI lineage: Eukaryota > Metazoa > Arthropoda > Insecta > Coleoptera > Lampyridae > Vesta > Vesta saturnalis. The sequence goes on from JARFJB010001218.1 coordinate 7,333,623, forward strand.
TTGGATGTTTGGGATTGAACTGTGTATGATTTTATCGAGTAGGCTACAATTCTATCTTCCACATTCAGATAGGATTAATTTAATAACTCCGGTAGGATTATTTCCGAGAAATTTTAGCTTGTTGTGGCGCCTAGTCACTACTTTCCCAGATTGCATGTTGTTATTTGCTATATCAAGGTAAGTGTAAGGTGCCTTAATGTAAATTTCAGCCCGAAATTAACTAATGAAGCGTAAGAATTAAAAATTATTATTAATTTTATTAAATACATAAATAAAAAGTTTACCTCGAGTAGGATTTGAACCTACGACCTGTACTTTGCAAGAGTACCGCGCTAACCAAATGCGCCATGAAGGTTCAAGCCACAATCGATGTAAATTTTGTCTTTATGTATGTAGAACTGATGTAAATTCTAAATATTATATTTAGAATTCACGTCAGTCCTACATACATAAAGACAAAATTTACATCGATTGGGGCTTGAATCTCGATAGCACGGTACTCTAGCAAAGTAGGTTCAAATCCTACTCGAGGTAAACTTTTTATTTATGTATTTAATAAAATTAATAACAATTTTTAATTACATGTTTACCTTTGAACTAAATGTAAGAATTAAAGTTTGATGACAATATATCGCACAGTTAAAGTAAAGAACGTTACATATTACGTTCTTTGGTTAAAGCAAAGAAGAAATAGATTTTAATGTCCTTAAAGTAACATGCCTAATTTTTATGTACAACGTAATATTAATGGAACATTGGTTTTGTGAAATAATCATCGCGTTATTAAATACATATTTATAATGAAAGTGGATGCGTAATTAAAATGCACTAATATGAACAGGTGTGTATGGTGCCTGCAGTATGTTGCAGCGATCGTATGATAGTAATATTTAAGCAATTATCGATCAGTGACAAGGTGAAAAAGAAATTATTCAAGTGGCTCTCATCTATCTCCTTTAGAAGATATGAGTTAGTAAAATCACTTAAATCAAGAATTAACGAACCTAATTTCAAGTAAGAATAATTTTCTTACATTGCGTAATTATAACAATTTGTATTTCATTTTCGTCTTTCATTCGTGAAATTCAATTGAATTTGTGTTGGAACAATTGTGTTGAATTGCATTTACATGCTTTACTGTTTAAATTGAATTAGTCAGGATAGAATATATTAATTTTTTAAGACATTGACGATTGGACAAGTTGTTCAAAGGCGCATTTAAGTTAAGATATGAGCATGAGTACACATAGAATTAATGGTGTAAATATTTCTAGGGTGATATAGTTAATTCGCTTGCACTGTTTCCTTTTCTCGTTCCTTTGTGTATTGGAAGCGCTTCGTAAATAAACATTTGGACCAATTGACATCCACTTGTGTTAATAGTAATTAATAATCATACACTCATAAATTAAATGCCAATTTAAGATTTAACAATTGATTAATTAAATTGAATTAAGTTAGTTACTAACGCACATTTAGTTTAAAGTTAGGAGAAATACAAAAATTAAAGCAGTTCTTAAGACAATATAGAATATTTCATTATCGTGTGAGTTTTAAAATTTTAATTAACTTTGTCTGTTGACTGCGTATCCGCTCATCACGTTCGGCTATTTAAGCGAATGCTGGGGTAGTAACTTCTCTCTCAGAACCCTAAATCTCTTCCTTACGATCCTATCCTGACCGCACCATATCCTTAATCTACGTATATCTGTTGGGAATCCATCATTGTGACTGAAGGAGCTTTGAAACCACAAGCAGCCGATCCTCCTCCATCGGGAGGAAATGAAATACGTTAGTTTTTCCTTTTCCTACATATACAATTACATTTATTTATCGTATTCAAACAAAATTTATCTACGCACCAGCCAGCGGTGGACAGAACTAGATAATCGTCCCGGGCATAATTACTTAGCCCGGCCCAAAGCTTTGGTAAAATAAATAACTACAAAAAGAAACTAAATATAATTTAAAACCTTTTCGTAAATTAACTGTGATTTGCAAGTTTTGTTATAATTGTATTACCTATATTGCTACAATATTTGAACTCCATATTCATCAGCATGAATGCCTATAATTTCTGTTTTGAGAAGCTGCGCTCGCATGAAACTTGTGTTATTGGCAGTGGTAAGCAATACTTGTAACAAGTGAAGATAACGCTATATCCTTCGGAATATAGGTTACATTTTTGTAAAATTAGATAGCAACAGACTAGGAAATCTCTGCATGCCTTAGTAGATACAGAACAATCCTGCCCTTCCTCTTCGTCAAGATTTTCACTATTTAATTCCGAATATATTTCGCCTTCCTCCTCATTTAGATCACTCTCCTGAATTGTTTGCTTTAGTGAATTATATTTTGAAGCAAAATCTATTAGTTCTTCACGAATTCTTGGTGCTGTGGCATCTCGGTTAAATTTGATAACTCGTTTGCTCATGGACTCAAATGCTAAATCGAGGAAAGCAGGGAGTTGGTCAAAGTTGTTAGGATGGAACCATGCAATTTCAGCAGCAATTACGCCATTTTTTTTTAATTTTCGTTTCATGCTGTTTGTTATCAAAGATCTGATTGTGTACTTAAATTTTTCATTTGCATCTATTAAGCACTCGTCAGTTGTAGTTTCCCCTGGCATCAATTTTCTTTTTCTTGGTAGTAGTACGGGTAGAGAAGTATCAAGAACAAAATCGTAATTCTGTTCTTCAAATCGCTTGTTTACATGTAAAACAAAATTTGTAGCAGCAACCTCTATAGCTTTGTAGTCGAGAGAGATATTGCCTAGTGTTTCACAAGTCTTCTCCATCATTTTATGTGCTTTTAGTATGTCCAAGCCCTTGGTTTACAGGTACTTGGTAAGAAGCATTGTATATTGAAATATTCTTGAAAATATTTGAGCAGTTAATATTGTTTTATATGACAATAACGTTGTTATATAGGACGTCGCCTTCAGTCTGGCGTCGCCATTAGATGTGTTGTCTTTAATCTTAGATAGAGCAATGATAATCGTTGTGAATAATGACTTTGAGGGATCATTGATGTTTTGATTGTTTTCCCATTTTACACATGTCATTAATGTATGAATGTAAATTTTCATCATACTTCCAAACTAGTAACAAAGTCTCTAAAAAGTTGCCGCGGTCCAGACCTGTATCTAATAGGAACTTTGCACTTTCATATCGCTTGCCTCTGTAGCTTAATCCACGATTTGCAATCAACTTTATTACGTCGATAATGATGGACACAATATGACGTTTCTTTGAAATTTGCTCGCTATGTATTGTTCTCTGCTTACCTAACAAAAGCGAATCCACATTTTTCTTTTTGGCGAAAAGCAAATGAGCGCTAACACACTCGTTGTGAGATGTAGTCAATTCAAGCTCCTTGATACTATCGTAAATGTGTTTGATGCCGCCAATGGAATATCCCGGCGGTGACGAAAACGTCGAATTTTCCATGAGCCAGATAAATAGTACAAAAGAGAGCAGGTCTTTGAACACAATAACTTATCCACTTCCTGATTATGCCATCATTTCTCAAAACTAGCTTCCTGGCATGTCTGATTCCATTTATTTGTGTCGGTTATATGGGATGATATTCAAAAAAGGAATTAATATTGTCATTCTTCAACGGTCTGATAAACATGTCTAAATCGACAATGACTATTTTTAGATCGACTACTTCATCTGGAATGCATGTTCTAGTGCGGGATGAAGGCAATGATCTTGCTTCTATTGCTGCCATTGCTGTTCCTGTAGATTGTATTTGTGTAGATGCATTGGTTAATTCTGAAATACTGGTGTTTTCCTCAATTAACTCAGCTTCATTCGCTTTAACAAACATTTTGATTTTTCCAATTTTCGTTCCTCCTGCATTCCAAATAAGTCTTGGATGTTATAACAACTTTTTGCAGCAATGCCACGATCTTTTTATTTTTTAAGTTTTTCCGCTTCACTCATTTGGGCACTCTCACCACTCTCTTTGCGCTTACTCATCTTTTGCGAATGAAATTTACTAAACAAAATCTTTTCGCAAAAAAATGTTAACGTACAGGGATAACTACAATTTAAAAAATACACACGGGTAATAACGTTTAAAGTATATAAAACACAACAAGACATTTGTAGAATTACAAATCAAATCACAGTTCAAAAAACACTGGAACTGAACACAAAAGCAAACAGCATCAGCTAGCAATCGTTGTAAACAGATAAAGTGTAACACCCTAAACGAGTGTACGATAACTGTTTTACTAATTGCCCTGATTTGCTAGCTCAGGATCACAGGGGAGGTTCAGTTTGCAATTTTCAACACTCTAATGTATGTTGGGTTGCCTGGATTTAGAATCAAGTAACACAATGTATTAAGAATATAATTTGTGAATTAAAACAAAAATATGATACTTTTAAATACTAAAAAAAAAAACAAATAATTATTCTGGTTTATAAACTATAATTAAACTCAGTTCGGTAGTTTAAGTTGGACGTCGGGATCTGGCTTCGGGTTTGGTCGCAAGCTGTAACAAATGTCATTAAGCAGGTGTCTGTTATTCTCCCCGTGTTTTCTTTTAGTAAGTGTGATAATAACTAATTAACAATTATAACTTTCGGTCGGGTTACTGGGGGTGTAAAGATAAATGGACCGAGTGGTTTTTATGAAAGTGAAATAACAACTTCAATCAGGTAAGACAGTGATTCTATTATGTTTCTTTGCGATAATGAATTTGTGGGTGATTACAAATATAGGGGTGAAATCAGTGTGACTTAGAGGAGGTTTAACCACTTAAATATAATTGTTTGACATTGATGAGAAAGTTGCGGTACTTAAACAGGTTAGGATAATCCTTGACCTACACTAACATTTGCAATTGTTATAATCAGCTGTTTGTTAGTGTTGTAGAATTTGGGTGTTTGGAATGTGACTTGATTTTTAATGGATATTATTAAAATAGATTGCACACAATTGTACTAAATGAGCTATGTATAATACAATGTAATTTATTTAACTGTTCTGGTGTATTATGATTAATCGGGTAACTAAATGGAGAAATTGTAATATAAACTGTAAATCATGTGAAATGGAAATATGGTGTACTAAATTATGTTTAATAATTAGTACTGGGGTTAGACTAAATAGAATTATTGTGAAGTTTATCCTGGGTTGTTATCTTGAAATTACATGACCATGTGAGAGGATAATTTGGTTTCGATATCAGGTGGTAGGAGTTCGGACAAGAGTTTAAGAGGGTGTGTAACAGAGAGAGGATATAGGGGTAAGTGGTATTCGGATAAGTGTCTGCTGACGGTATAAGTTTTATATTGGGAATCCGGATTAAATGGATATCTAATGACTTCTATACACCCTTCGTGGTAGTAACACCGAACAGATGTTAAATAGGGATCAGGTTTATACAAGGGTAATAGGGAAAACTATAGGAATATGATTTATACTAAGCTGGTAACGGTATGAGTATTAGATTGAGAATCTGGATTAAATGAATATCGAATGATTTCTATACACCCTTCGTGGTAGTAACACCGAACAGATGTTAGATACGGATCAGGTTTATACGAGGAATATCGCAGTATAGGATTTCCTTATAATTGGTGTCAAAACCACCATTAATAAAGCAATACTGTTAACAATCTTTATCTATCCTTCGAGGTACGTACACCGATAGGGCAGATTTGAGATTGTTTCTCGGATACTAGGGTTAGACAGGAAACGGGCTTCGTAAAGTAGCCTTATTTCTTGGGGCCGAAACCACCAGTAGTAGAACCACGTTACTGGGTAACTACTTACTACTCCTCGTGGTACAAACACCGAGAAAGTGCAAATAGCTACTTACGTTTCTGGAGAATTATTTTGAACTGGCACTAGGATATCGAGAGATCAGGAAGTATGTCAGTCAGGTTAGAATGGACCTGCAGGTAATTTTACTGATTAGGATCTCTAGATCAGGTTGAATCAATGTGAAGAAAAAGGAAAAGACCACGTATTTCATTCCCTCCCCAAGGGGGAGGGCGGGCTGCTTTAATATTCGTTTAGAAAAACAATATTCTGATTACTGTGTCGTGTAATTAACTTTAAATAATTTTTTTTGCATTGCGTGTTGAGATTAATTTAAAATGACAGTGAAATTTAATAATTAGAATACAACCCAATGTACATATAAAATTTCGTAAGGTTACAATCTGTAAATAGGAATTAATAGAAACACAATTGTGTAATCTCATTTGATAAAATAAAAATGGGTCCTAATACATATTAATAAACACAGCTTAAATAAAAATCTTTTCCAATCAGAACACGTGAAATTGCCTAACCTCCAGGGGTTGTACTGCCCTTAATATGACCAAAAGGATCTTAATTAGTGTTAAAAAAGGCCACCCGAAAAGAAGGCGGCACCCCCGCCCCAACCCCAAGTCCAAGACCAATCCCAAGTCCAACACCAAGCTCAAGATCTAAATACCCTTCTCACGTGAGCAAGTACAAAAAAAGGCATGGCTGTCAAAAAGGCTCTTAATATAACATTTAAATTCTATCAAGGGTTGAAAAAGACCCCCGAAAAGAAACCATAGGGGTATAAAAAACGTGTCCTACACGTGGGCGGCCATAAAATATGGGTGAAAAACGCGTCCGACGCGTAGGCGAGTAAAAAAACAAAAATAATTAGGGGTTGAAAAGGGGTTGAAAAAGGCCTTCGAAAATAAACCATGGGGTGGAAAATACGGTCTCACACGTGGGGATCCGTGGGAAATCCCAAGGTCGAATGACGTCACAAAAGTGAAAGGCGAGGTATCGCTCTACTACTTATCTGTAATAGGCAAAACCATAACACCTTTGATAGTCGTTTTAATAGAAATTTTAATCCTAAAGCACCACCAAATCAGGATATTTCACTTAAACAAGGAAATTATGTCCGACGTATTACTAATCAAGCCTTAAATCAATCCTATGATACACCATCTACTAGTTCCGCGTTAAATCCACCCAATCCAAATCAAAATCCACCAACACAAATGTTTGAAACCTTTAAACGGTCACTTGATAGATGAATGCCGGAAACGCATAAAAACGCCGATCACAAAACCCGAACAATTACAATTCCCAGAAAATTTACATTTTAATACTTTTGATAACCAAGTCATAGCGACATTTGGTCCGGAAACAAATAATCACGGGCAGCGGCCATATCCGAGACTGCAACTCAATTTCACGCCGCATTTTTACAATAAACCACCATGCCATAACCACTTATGTCAATCTAAACTTATCAAAAACAAAACAACCCTTAACTTCTTTACTTTTGGATATTTGTTTAATAAAAATCGATAAATTAGCAAATAATACAGAATATTTTCTAGACAAGAAAATATTTTAACGGGTATAGATGATCCATTAAATCCATTACAAACGTTAGGTTTTTGCTGTTTAGATATATTTAAAGACAAAACATATAATAGTATATTAAAACATTAGTTTATAATGTAAGCAATTATAACAAAAACGACCATCATTATCGCACATTATAAACGAATGTTTTACGCTATTTTGTAGTCGAGTAGACGCAATGGAACATCAGTTAAATTTTGCTTTTATATTCATCTTAACAAAACTACGAAAAATACAAAGTTGCAAAGTGTGCTAGTTGCTATGGCGCTTTTTCCAAACAATTCAACTCTTTCCCGAAAAACTACAATAAAAAATGGAAGCGTCATCATTAAAAGACGAAATTAGTAAAAAAGCGGAATAAGCAGAGCTTAGTTTGGTTCCCAGAAGATCTGAAACCGCTTACAACAAGGAATTTGAAAAATTGTCGTCGTGGTGAAGACAAAAAAGTGTGGAAACTGTGACAGAACAAGTTCTACTTGCTTACTTTTTGGACCAGGTATTACGAAACCTTTTAATTTTGCTCATATCTATTCTTTTTTCTTTTATTAGTCGAAGGTGTACAAAGCCTCATCTTTATGGTGTACTTTTTCAGAGTTGAAATGTATCCTGCGAATAAAAACATGGATATTGGCAGGTTCCCAAAATTGATTGGTTTCATAAAAAGTCGTTCGATTGGTTATGTACCAGAAAAATCGCAAGTATTTTCAAAAGAGCAATTAACGGAGTTTTTGACAAAGGCGCCAAACGAAAAATATTTGCTTTTGAAGGTACGATTTCTATAATGTCAAAGCTGCTGTGGTTAAACTAATATGATTGTAGGTGATTGCCATTTTTGATTTGCTTGGGGCGTGTAAAAGAGTAGAATTCTATAACTTATGCACAAACGATGTTGTAGAGGAAGGCTCCGTTTTGATTGTTCATGTTAAGGATACCAAAACCCATCGGCCCAGAACGTTTACTATTTTGAATTAATCTGGAGGAATAGATTATACTGAATTGATCAAAAAGCATAGAAATTTGCGGCCAAAACATTGCAAAATTCAAAATTTTTTTTTGTTTTATAATAACGGTAAATGCACCGCAGTAGGAATCAACACATTTGGACAGATTCCTAGGAATATTGCAAAGTACTTGGAGTTACCGAACGCTGAACTGTATACGGGGCATTCATTCCGAAGGACCTCTGCAACAATTCTGGCAGACAGTGGTGCCGATATCAGGGTGCTTAAAAGACACGGCGATTGGAAAAGTGACGCAGTAGCAGAGATATGTGGCAGATTCGCTAGAAAATAAAAAAAAATGCCCGAAGACTTGGGTCATCGGATGGAACCTGCAGTACTTCTACAAGTGAATCGATTGTCAAGAGCTCAAGTTCTGGACTTACAATTACCGAAAATTCAAATTGTACATTTTATATTAATACAGTATAGTACAAATATGCTTTGTTTGTGTTCTATCTTGGCTGTTGTCATGGTGCCTTTATGGCACGATAAATCGTGCTGTAATGAAGATCGTGCCATAATTATCACATAAACAATTTTTAATGTGTCAACGAGGCAATTATAAGATTACTCGACGACAAACATATTTTTCAATGGCTAAAATCGAATTTCCCTTTAGATTACGATGAAATTATCGGAAATAATTACATAAAAAATACCAAATCAAAAGTATTAATAGATAAAGATTATATATCCTTGGATCACGTAAAATCAAAGATTACTAACAGAACTCTGTTATTATTAAATCAAGGTCTGATTGTTCAAATTGATATTATTAACCCAGATATAGGACAAGGGCTACTTAATAGAATTCAAGTTCTCGATGGGCTATTTATGTATCCCAGCATTGTACGGGTAATGTCAAATTCGAAGGTAATAACTTTAATTCTAAACACCACTGAAAAACAAGTCAAAATTAATCAAATAAAAAGTTTTTTTCTAGAATCCTTCCTTCTAAGACAACCATCCGATTTACTCCTTAAACTCTAATCAAATACCAAATCCAAATTCAAAAAGGCTAGATCAACTCTCTAAATCATTAAGAATCTCTTATTTCAACGAAGTGGAATATAAATCACTTATTGAAATTTGTTACGAATTCAACAAACTATTTTTATTGGATTAAGACGAATTAACGTACACCAACGCAGTATCATTGCATTTCCACTACAACTAATACACCCATAAATGTAAAATTTTATAGGTATCCGGTAGTACATTTTCGAAGATATTTGAAAAAATCTTTTATATCAGAATTTCAAAGTTTATCAATGAGCGTAACATACTATCTCCTACTCAATTTGGATTTCGTAAAGGCTACAGTACAGTTGACGCTATTTTAAACGTACTAAGACACATTTTAGAACAATTAGACTCCAAGAATAAGGTTTTTGGGATATTCTACGATTTAACACGCGCTTTTGAAACTATCAACCACAATGCGCTCCTATACAAGTTGGACAAATACGGAATACGAGGTAATGCATCCGAATGGTTGAAATCGTACTTATGCAATAGACAACAGACAGTTAAATTTAAGATAAGACAACGTTACTTCACATTCAACTGAGAGAGTCGTAACAGTAGGTGTACCACAGGGTAGTACACTGGGTCCTTTGCTTTTCATTATGTTTATAAATGACTTGTCTGTTTTTGAAACATGCTTATTAACTCTATTAGCAGATGACACGTCAAGTGTTAACACAGGTAAAAATGTAATAGAACTCATTGAAAACACAAATAGTAGTATTATTAGTTTCATAACGTATTGTAAAAATAACGGCCTGATTGTAAACCCTAACAAAACTCAATCCATAGTATTTTCAAAAAATTCTGTGGATTACAGTTTAAGGGTAAAAATTGAGGGTAGACCCATTAATCAAAATAATAGTTTAAAATTTTTGGGGATCCATATCGACTACATATCAGAAATGATCGATCTAAATGTAATTAAACAGTCTACTTCCCCTTGGAATAGTCCAGTCTTGGCAGTTCCGAAAAAATCTGATCCTTCCGGTAAAGTAAAATGGAGGACTGTCATTGATTACCGTAAATTAAATGAGATAACGATAGGTGACAATTATGCCCTTCCGGACATAGCCGAACGCTAGTAAAACTGCATTTTCCGTTCCCTCAGGACATTACAAATTCTTGCGAGTGCCATTCGGTCTCAAGAACGCACCATTAACGTTTCAGCGCATGATGGATAACGTCCTCGGGGAGGCACGAAGTCATGTACCTTGGTCACCTTATCACAGAATCCGGTGTAGAACCAGATCACAATAAAATTAAGGCGATAAACGATTTTCCATTATCTAAATTACCTAAAGACATCAAGTCCTTAGGATTTGCAGAGTACTACTGACGATTTATCAGATCAATTCGGAAAGAAAACTCAACCCTTAACTAAACTTTTAAAAAATAATACTTCTTTCGAATGGACTAGTCTTCAACAAAATTCATTTGAAGCGTTAAAACAAGAACTAATTTCTAAGCCAATTATTCAGTATCCAAATTCCTCCTTAGAATTTAATGTAACTTGTGACGAAAGTAATTTCGCAATCGGGGCGGTCCTTTCGTAGGGAAATGTTCCTCAAGACCTTCCCATCGCATTTCGCCAGTCGCACTCTAAATCGGACCGAGTCCAATTACAGTACCACTGAACGCGAACTCTTGGCTATTGTTTGGCCAGTGAAACATTTTCGCCCGTATTTATTTGGTAGGAAATTAAAAATCTTCACAGGTCACCGACCACTCACATGGTTATTCAATATAGAAGATCCAGTGTCTCGGTTAGTTAGGTAAACTCAACGCTAACGCAGACTTTCCAAACAGACTCGTGAAAATCGCAGTAAAAAATCCAGTTAATTTCTTATAATAATGAACCTCAACAATCTCTATCTTTCGCCGAATTCGAACAAAAAGTATTATTCTTAATTCGTGCTTTACGAAATAAGAAAACAATATTGCTACAGCAAAAGGTAATCTAGCTTCCTGCGTATCTAGCGCCTTCCAAATGTCAAACGAATCAATTTTACCATTCCACAGCACGTTTAAACATTTATCAGAACTCCAGTCACAAAAATTTCTAAAACACGATTTAGGAGTAGTGGTATAGTATATTATAGTATAGTATAGTAGTAGTAGTATAGTAAGATAAAAACAATTTTGTGGAAAAAATAATTTCACAAAATTGTTTTCAACATTTTTAACAAATTTAAACGAGAGCTAAGTACACACCTAGACCTAAATAAAAGTACAGTTCGCAGCTTTATTTAAAAAAACAAATTACATCCTTATCATATCGAGCAACATCGAGCTTTAAGTGAAATAGATTTTCAAAATCGTGAATCTTTCTGCCAATGGGTAACTACTAAAGTCAATGAAGAACCCAATTTTGTTAATAACACTCTATTTACGGTTAAGTTTTCTTATCAGTTACAGAATTTATTTGCCATTCGTATTTTCGTATTTGCTGTGGATTTTATTTTATTTGTTCTTGTGTATGCCAATATTTTCAAATAAAGCGTCAATATCTCAAGGGTCCGTCTTATGGCTATAACACCTGTTATCAATTAGTACCTACTTTTCACGAGAAATCGAAACGAGAAAAAAAATATATAGGGTGTTTCATTTTAAAAAATTACATTTCGCGTAAGCATTCTGTATAGTTTTACATGTTTTCGAAAAATTTCCTAATTTGTTTGTTAGTAGACTATTATTAGTAGTTGGTGGTATAAACAGATTTACAAAATCATGGTAACAGCGCTCGCATCGTGGTTCCAAAGTTAACCCTATTTTGGTACTAAAGTGACGATATCTGCAGAACGGTTAGTGATACAGATACAAATTTCTATACTTTTATTCTAAATGTAACAGTGAATCCAAAAAAATATATTTTTTTCATTCACCCTGTATATACATAAATACTTTTAGAATGTAGGTCTAATGATCGTATATTACCACACCAAAACTGGTGGTCCGGCCACGCAGTAGACACTCACCCTGTATATATCTTGTCCTATTTCAGCACTTGGATATGTGTGTCGTGGATAGTGGATGTTGTGCTGTGCCAGTTGACTCCATTGTTGTTAATGCTGTTGTAGTTGCTATAGGTGATGTTGCGGATTCTTGCTGGTTCGGTGGATGTGTTTTGTGGTATGACGTTGTGTTGGTGTGCCGGATGTTGCTGCTGTAACTAGATTGCTACAGTACGGTTGTCGGGTTAGTATCCCTAGGTGTAAAACACTGTTGGTGAAACGGTATTGTTAAACAGCACATATCAATCGATACCGTATAATTAACCTTGGGCACCAATCTACTCGTCGGACCTTTGTATGAATACCCGAAAAGAACTACCACCACCTGATTGTGCGTGAGGATTATTCTCCACATGTCAGTCACAGTATTGGCCTGAGCGAGCGCCGCTGCCACCTTGATGATGACAGCTAGGACCTTCTCCACATTGTGTCCTCCGCCTTCTCAACTTCGCCTGCCGTTGCTCGGGCGTAACTGACGGCGATACAGAGTGTGCCATTTAAAAAATGAGAAAAATAACATTAAGCGTAATAGACCACCCTGTATATGTACAGAAAAAAGTTTGCAATCTGAATGTAGAAGTTAAAACTACACAAATTTGAAAAACAAATCCCAAAATTTCATTCCGATATCTTTCAAGATAGCATAACAGGAGCCTGCTTAATTGACTTTTTTTTTACATAAAAATGTCAATAAGTTAGGAACCGTTAGTCGTAGACCCATAGTACCGCATATCATTTAGCCCATCATTTAACAGAGAATTTAAATATATAAAAATATATAGTGTTCCATTAAAAAACCATAGTTTAGTGCTCGAAAATGGGCCATCCTGTATATACAAAAATATTGTTACAAAACGCTCCTCGTTGTTGACTACAATAAAATCCGTTATAAGATTTTTTTTCAATCAACAGTATAGCGTAATCTTCCACCCCCAAATCGTTAAGACACCCTGGATATATATATATATATATATATATATATATATATATATATATATATATATATATATATATATATATATATATATATATATAAGTGTGTCACTAATGCAACATAGAATTTTTATTAATCGCTCGTCCAAAATACAGGTATTGCCAAAAGTTGGTGCATGTTTGATAACCATTTTATGTGCACGTAGAATGGTTCCAAGTCAAACAGTATACACGGTAGGTCAAAGAATATAAAAATTGCACAAGAATAAAGTACCCTTATTTCAAAAAATTCGGCAAAATGTAATAAAGAAATGTTATTTAGAATTAAAAGTTATACCCGAATACCAAAGCGTGGTCCTCTAAGTAATTTTTATTATTTTTTTTTGAAAAGGTTATAATTGCTATTTTTTGCATTTACTAAAACATGTTGATAACTTAATCAAAATGAAATCAATCTGGCACAATTTTATTAAAACTCGAGCCTATATGAAAAATTAAATTAGATTTTTAATATTTTAGGCAATCACTAACTTCCTGCTTGCAACGATATTAAACATAAGTTTAAAATTTCGAAAAAAAAAATCTTAACATGGTAAAAAATCAGTAATCATAATACGCATATTTTTACCATGTTAAAAACAAACATGAAGTTAGTGATTGCCTAAAATATTAAAAATCTAATTTAATTTTTATACAGGACAGTTTATAATTGCAGTTTATAGTATCAACATTTTGTAAAATGCAAAAAATAAAATAGCCAAATTAGTAACCTTTTCAAAAAAAAAAAATTATTGAGGACCAGCTTTGGTATTGCATAACTTATTTCAAACATTCCTTATTACATTTTGCAATGAAATAATACTACTTGTGCAATTTTATATTTTGACCTACCGTGATATTTTGACGGAACCATTCTACGTGACCTAAATGGTTATCAAACATGACAACTTTAATACCTGTATTTACGAGATAATAAAAAATTCCATATTTAATATATATATATATATATATATATATATATATATATATATATATATATATATATATATACACAGGGTTGGGCAAATGTCTGGAAACCCCTTATTTCTGGCTAAACTATTGATTGTATCAAAAAAGACCTTCACAAAAGTTAATGTAAATTTTATGATCTATTCAGTGGCGTACTAGGATTTGCAGCAGCTACGCCAATGTTCGAGATATGACGTCATCGATGGTTTTTTAAATGGGTGACCCTGTATATTTTCGGATTTTCAGATATACCGTTTTTCTCCAATTATAATGATATATGGTTTGGTAGTTACGCGACTTGTCGTTTTTTAAATATTAACTAAAATAATACAATGAAGAAGATACATATTATTTAGTAATTTTAATGAACTTTTGATTTACAACAAAAATTGAGCACTTCATATTGAAAAAATATTCATAGTAAATGCTCAAATTGGATGGCTTGCTGTGAGATTTCTTGCACAGCCACCCTAATCCGGCCTTCCAGTTCTTCTAACGACTGAGGTTTGGTCTTATACACAATAGATGTTAAATGCTCCCCATAGAAAATAGTCTAGAGGAACTTAAATCTGGCGAACGCGGTGTCCACTCAATATGTCCTCTTCGACCTATCCATCTTCCCGGAAATATTTCATTAAGATATTGACGCACGTCAACTCTATAATGAGGCGGAGCTCCATCCTGTTGGTACCAAATTTCATTTGAGGGTCGTTCAGGATTCACCTGGTTCGGAAATAAACGAACTAATGCTGGAACAATTTGCTCCTGCAACAACAGTAAATACCGATTAGCATTTAAATTGTCTCTCAAAAAGAATGGTCCAATTATGTGTCCTCTGATAATACCCGTCCATACATTTAATTTTTGAGGATGTTGGGTGTGATCTTCTTCCATCCAGTTCGGATTGAGGTCAGACCAATAGCGACAGTTATGTCGATTGACACAACCATTCAGTTGAAATGTTGCTTCATCTGAAAAGACAATATTATTGAGAAAATTGCCATTCATTTCAATGTGATCAATCATTGACTGGCAAAACTGCATTTTTCTATCAGGATCATCTTCATTAAGTTCTTGTACTAAATGCATTTTATACGGACGGAGATGATTTGTGGACAATATCCTTCTTACCGATCTACCGCTAATATCGTGATGTAAGGTCAGTTTTGGTACTGAAGTGATCGGTTCAACTTGCACATCAAGAATAATATCAAGTGCCATATCTTCATTTGTAGCCGATTTACTTCGACCTGATTTTGGCCGATTTCTAACACTTCCAGTTTCGTGAAATTTCCGCACAATGTTCGAAACCGTTGATTTGGAAATGTGAGGATTTCTCTCCGGAAATGTTGCATTAAAAATAGCACATGGATCTTTTAAAGATCTCTGTCTGTCTCCAAATCCAACCATCATTAACTACGAAATACGCTCACGTTCACTTAATTCAACCATGATTAGGAAACAATACTAATACTTTACACCGAAATTATCTGACGGAGTTAACAGTAACTGACAATAATACAAAATATTTGAACCATGTTACCATGGCAACAACAAAAAAAAACGAATATTTTTTATTAGATAGTACAGCGACAACGATCTCTTATTTTATTATTTTATTTAATATTTAAAAAACGACAAGTCGCATACCTACCAAACCATATATCATTATAATTGGAGAAAAACGTTATATCAGAAAATGCGAAAATATACAGGGTCACCCATTTAAAAAAACAATCGATGACGTCATATCTCGAAAATTGGCATAGCTGCTGCAAATCCTAGTACGCCACTGAATAGATCATAAAATTTACATTAACTTTGTTAAGGTCTTTTTTCGATACAATCAATATTTTAGCCAGAAATGAGGGTTTCACACATTTGCCCAACCCTGCATATATATATATATATATATATATATATATATATATATATATATAACACACATATATATATATATATATATATATATATATATATATATATATATATATATATATATATATATATATGACATTTTTCTTGTAAACTTATGTAAATAAACGCACAAATTAATTCAACCTTTGGGAAACGTCCTTTGTTCCCTTTGTCAAGAATTTATTTTGACAATTACAGAAATTGAAATAAGGTAACTATTTTTAACAAGTATAATCAGAACATAGCTATGGAACCAATGCCCCCTCACCCCACTAGTATATGGATAGGATTACCAACGAAGATGTTTGTTTATTGCGACATCGTTGAACCGCAAATTGTGGGTGATGTTTTATCTCCGCTTATGCGCATAATAAATATTACTTCAGAAAACTATGCTTACGGGAGTCATAAAGATGTTGTTTTTTCGCAGGCACACTACATACCGGTGATGACACGGGAATCTGAAAACATAGAGATTAATATTAAAACAGATACGGGTGCAGCAATGCCATTTGAGTTTGGAACGTCGTGTCTGAAGCTACACTTTAAGAAAGTACAATAATGGTTTGCCCTTATCGGTAATATTACATGAATCAGACCGGTAACGGTATCGGCTCTATCTACAGAGGTGCGCCATATCAACGTGGTCTTGGAATAGGAAGCTGGTTAGGTGGTATATTTGGTAGTATAATAGCGTTATTTAAGTCTGGCGCAAAAGCTATTGGAAAAGAAGCTCTTAGAGTGGGTGCTAATATTCCTGGTGACGTCATAGAGGATCGACTTATTAAGGATTCGTTTCAAGAAAGATTTCACGAGGCAGGTAGAAACCTTAAGCGTAAAGCCGACGAGAAAATCGACAAAATGATGGAGGGTTTGGGTTATAAAAGAGTACGTCTGTCCGATAATAACCGAGAGCTGTTGCTAAGAATAAGCCTACTTACGACGATATATTTTCAAGATAATGGCTTTTCTACATGCACGATCGTGTGAATGCGTCAAGTCCGAATTGGATTTGTTCGCTTTACCGTCGACGCAGACAAGTATCGAGAGTGGCGAATGAATATTTTACAAACCCTTATCAGGTCTGAGTGATGACGCCCCAATAGAATTTGTAGTCCCCGGAAATGGAAACGAGTACATAGATTTAAGCCAGACCATGTTGTACATCACAGCTAAAATGCTAAAGCATGATACATCACTTACAGACGCTGATGTTGTAGCACCGGTAAACAATTAGATGCATTCGCTTTTCTCACAGGTGGAGGTTTACTTAAATCAGAAGATGGTGTCACAACCAAACAACACCTACGCCTACTGTTCATATATCGAAACGCTGCTAAATCATGGAAAGGAGGCCAAGAGTTCACATCTAGGATGTACCTTATTGCACAATGATACAGCTGGACAGATGAATACACTGGGAAACGCAAATAACGGTTTCTCAAAACGTAAAGCACTTGCGGCTACCGGGAAACAGATAGAGTCTATTGGTCAAGTGCACTCGGATTTGTTTAATCAAGAAAAGCTTCTCATAAGTGGTGTTGAGTTAAAGGCTAAATTTTTACGATCAAGAGATACCTTTAGCCTAATGGCGGCACTCGCTTCAACTTACAAGACACGAATTATAGACGCTACTTTACTGGTGAGACGTATGCGAATCAATCCAACTATTCTAATTGCGCACGCTAAAGCTTTAGAAACAACCGCCGCAAAATACCCTGTTACAAGGACCGACGTAAAAGTGTTAACTATACCTGCAGGCATACAACGAAAATCATTGGATAATGTTTTCCTGGGTCAGTTACCTAAACGACGCATCGTAGGCTTTGTAGCAAATAAAGCCTTCAACGGTGATTACCCCTCAAACCCATTCAATTTTCATCACTGCAATATTAACTACTTGTCGTTATATATTGACGGACAACAAATTCCTTCGAAGGCCTTACAACCAGACTTTACAGCTAATGGTTTATATGTAAGAGCGTACCACACCTTATTCTCAGGTACGGGTATTCGTTCCTTTGAATGAAGGTAACGATATATCGAGAAGTGATCACCCCAACGGCTACTGTTTAATGGCCTTTGACCTAACACCTGACTTGTCTGCAAACGCTAGTACGCACTGGAATTTAGTTCGACTGGAAGTCGGGTTTGAAGAAGCGATCACCGAAATCGTTAACTGTTTGGTGTATGCAGAATTCGATAACGTGATCGAGATCGATAAACATCGGAACGTCATTGTGGATTTTAACTGTTAAAAGTGGTAGCTCTAACCTGCAATCTTCAATGTTCAGCACCAGCCGAAAGAGGATGGACGCATACTTGGACGTGCAAGGGTTTAGTGGTGTTAACAACGAATTCATACCGAAAGAAATTGCCGTGGTTACAGATTATGGTCGTTTATTGTTGATGCTAATAAAACCACCTCGAGGTTACTTTACATCAAGATCCATGTCACAACAGATCAAATTTATGGATGATAATTGTCATGGGATGAAATGATGGTCAGGTCATGTACACTACAACAATTTCCGTGAGGAGTTGATGAGAGTGTTGCGCCCCTTTAACAAAATTCACTTTAAGGGCAGTGAAAAACAACTATTTTTAAGGTTTCTTAACAAACCAATAGTAAACCTGGAGGAGACTGGTTTCCCGTCGATTAAAAAATTGAAAAAGGAAGCAAAAGCATATAACTGTTTAAACCATAACATCACTGGGCCTATGTGTGCACTGGAAAATGCCTTACTACTGCGGTACAAGTGTTGAAATGTTTGAAATCGATCCCCAGCCACAAGAAGAATGTGTTTCGGCTTGTATGTGCTTCTAATCAACTACTGAGACACGAACCTAGACCGTGTGCAATTATTGTAAACACGGATCCTGCAGACAAACCAGGTCAGCATTGGACCGCTATCTACATTAATGATAATGGTAACGGAGAGTATTTTGATTACTTTGGCCGAGCACCTCAAGGGTATCATTTACGTTTCCTAGAGAAGAGTTCTAGATGGTTCCGTTACAATAAAACAATACTGCAGGATTTCCATTCGAATGTGTATGGACTTTATACGTTAACGTTTCTATATTGTAGATTAAATAGTTTGTCAATGATTGATTTTGTAAAAAACTTTTTTAGTACATGTTTAATTGTAAATGACGAGATAATTAAATTATTGGTTAACGCCTGTTACCCAACCATTCTATTCTGATAAATAAAGTGAGTTTTTAGTACCTTACTTTTTTTAATTAAGAGTTGCGAAATATCAGATGAGTCTATTGTTTTTCTTTCTTTTTAATTCAGCATGTGTGTTTTTAAAAATCGTGTTATAAAATGTATGACTTTAGCGTTTTAAGGAAAGTGTTTTACTCGGTTGGTAGATTATTAAAATTAACAGGTTTATATAATTCCACAGTAATTGGCTAAAAGTAAACATGAACAGTGGTTTCTAACTACATATTGTTGTGGAATTTAAAACAAGTAATTATTACATTCCAAACTTTTAATGCGGTTTTTATAAACAATTTGCGAGTGTATGTATTTATGGACAACATATAATATTTTGTTCAAACCGCTTTGTTATTAATTACTTTAAGGGAAAGGTAAATACGAGTTTCAGTAAGTGTGATAAAGATAATTAGGTTGTTTGTATAAATCAATAGCTAGTTTTACATCAACTATTCATAAACGTAAAACATAGAAAGTGCTTTAGTTTGATTAGAGGAGTAACACAATGCAGTGACTATCACTCGTGAATCAGTCCCTCAAAAATGTTCTTTCAATACAGAGCTGGTAAGTGTGCTGTTAACCTTTAATTTATTTTATTTACTTGTACAGATTTTTAATTACAGTTATAAAACACATCTAAGTTATAGGTAACAACAAGTTTCTTTAAAAATATTAAGGTGTACAATATATAACAATTTAACGAGCGGATGGATATTAAAAATATTTCAATACAATCAATTCAGGTAAAACAATCAGTTTTAATATTCGTTTAGAAAACAATATTGTAATAACTGTTATGTAATTAATTACCTAATAAAAAATTTTTGTTTCATTAGAGAATAATCTGAATGTCAGTAATTTTTCTTTATAACTCACTGAGGCTTTCTTAATTATGATATTTACAATAAAAATAAGTGTTCTATAATTAAATTTTACTGTCATTCAAATTCCCCACGCAAGATCAAACTCTAACACAAGTTCATACACCTGTCTTACAAGATAGCAATAGTGTCACCTTGTTAGAATACAAATTCAAATTTTACTTCAAGGGTCAAGGGGCTAGGTCCCAGCAGTAAGTTGCGAAGCCCTATATCAGCCTTACAAGATAGCATTAGGCCTCCTTATTAGAATACAACCCCAATGTATAAATAAAATTTCGTAAGGTTACAATCTGTAGATAGGAATTAAAAGAATACGCACAATTGCCTAACCTCCAGGGGCTCCCCACCAAAATGGCTCTTAATACAAACAAAAATAATCAGGGTTGAAATTCCCATCAAGGGTTGAAAAAGACCACCGAAGAGAAACCATAAAATTAGGGTGAAAAATACACCCCCTCAGGTAAGCGAGTAAAAACAAAAAAAGGCCTTAATTAGGGATGAAAATTCCATCAAGGGTTGAAAAGGACCTCTGGAAAGAAACCATAAAAAATAAGGATGGAAAATACGGTCTCCCATGTGGCAGGCCCTGGAAAATTCCCAAGGTCAAATGACGTCACAAAAGTGAAAGTTGAGGTGCCCCACTTCTAGTGTTGTTGTAGCTGGAGAGTGGCGAGCCCATAGGTGCTCCTTGAATTTGCTTGTAGAATTGTATGTAAAATAGGTTGAGTGCATGCAGTGGTTTATCAATTTGAGTACATCTTGGTTTATTGAGTGTTTTTCTTCGTGTCTTCAATAGGTATATTGGTGAAAAGTGACGTTATGTCGAAGCTAACTAGAATGTCATTTGGAGTCAAGGGTACAATTTTGAGTTTGTGTAGAAAATCATAAGTTCTTGATGTAGGATGCAGCATTTTCACAAATCGGTTGAATAATTTTTGCCAGATAACGAGCAAGGTCATGAGTCGGAGAATTGAATCACTGATGATAGGGCGTAATGGCCAGTTTTCCTTACGTATTTTTGGGAGTCCGTATATTTTGGGGATTCTTGAACTCTTCTCTCTTGGAATTAGTTTCTGTTTTGTTTCTTTGCCTAATTTTGTAGAATTAATGATAGATTTTGTTGTTTTTTTATGTAGGTGGTAGGATTGTACTGATTTTTCTTATATTCTTAAGAAGTTAACAGTTCAGACATCTTGTGGTGACAGTCTTTTGAGTTGACAAGTTGACAATAACAGTAGCGTTCCTTTGTCAGCGGTAGTATATATATATATATATATATATATATATATATATATATATATATATATATATATATATATATATATATATATATATATATATATATATATATATATATATATATATACCTCATCAGACCGTCTCGGTTCTGTAGCGAGACAGGATGCATCCGGATTCCCTCGCTGATTGCCTTCCCCTTCGTAAAGGCGATATGTACAGTTCACGGGAGAAGGCGGCCCAGTTCCTCCTCTGACGAAGGATTACCTTCTACCTGGTGTCTGCTGCGGTCTGCGTCATCGTCATGTCCATTGCTGCTCGGCAATCGGTGTACTCCTCCAGTGGCTGGAACGTGCTGTCCGGCGGGGCCACGTTGGTGGGCGGACGGGCGAGGTCTTCTTCGGCCTCTTCTTATGTATCGCGAAGTCGTCGAAGCTGTCGGATCCGTGCGCATCCTCTTCTCTTCTTCCATCTGCGATGCCGGTGGCGCTTGTGGCGACGGCGATGGACGTCGACGGGGCTGCTGGCTATACTTCGGATAGCCGGGCGACGTATTCTCGTTACCCTGGTCGTGGTGTCTTCTTAGGGAGTCGTCTCTTCTGTGTACAGACGGCCTGTGTTTGCCTCGCTGCTCCTTGGTCGGTATGGAAGGTAATAAGCGACGGTATTTGATGGCTAATTTGCGGAATCGCTTATGATTAGAAGGAGGAGTCCTCTTCGGAGTTGAGAGCAGTGTCGCGAAACACAAATTCTCTCTCGAATCCGCGCGGCATTGTGAAAATGAGGTCGGCGTTGCTTTTTTTTTCAGAATAGAACTAGTCGTGGATTTTTCACTTCGAGATGCGAGTTTCGAACGCGATTATATTATATATTATTATAGTCGCTTATATTAAAGTTGGCGCCCACTTGCTCTTTCTTGTAGCGGCTCAGTTTGTTACAACTAAGGGCTCATTGCAATCCTCTGCTGGATTAGGCTATCGGCGACACGCTAGTTATTATTTTACAGGTTGCCAAACAGAACTTTGTTGCAGGCCGGCTTTACTACAGTGGAGAATTCTGAACATAACAAGTAAGGTTGAGCACGTTAAACAGTGAGCCAACAGTTTGTGTCGGTGATGGTTTCAAAACACTCGTAGGTGGTGTTGTGAAGTAGCTTGATGTTATCAGCTATAACTTTAGGAAATTACAGGATCTTACATAGTTTTGGCTTCGTTAACATTTTGTTTTTTCTTTAAAATGTCCCAAAGGCTCAAACTGTGGTCTAATTTCCTTCAAATATTTGTAGACGTTGGATTAATCGTGTTGCTTGACATCAAGATTCGACTTATGCGCAGCATCTATAATGTGTTTAATAGATGATAAAAACATAGTAGATTAGTGAGAAACGCGCAACATTAAATGTTAACATTATAAATTGCAGAGCCCTCTTATAATTTATGTAGAAACAAACAGAAACTATAAGTGATAAAAAATTCAGGTGTATCTACTATTATAGCCATAAAGGTGTATTGCAAAATTGATTATTCTTGTAAGCATAATCTAAATATAAATTCGAACGTTAGCATAATTCAAATCGAAATTATTAACCAACTTTTAATTAGATTCGATGTTCATCACCCAGAAAATTATAAAGCGGTAAGATTCTGCAACTGCTTAATTATATTTTAATTAAACAATTAACGAGACGTTTTAATTAGTGGATTTAATATCACTTAATAAATATTCACTTCGTCTATTTTTAATATCATTTCCTAAAACTAGAATATTTATATAGTGACTTGGACGGAATAAAAATATGAACTTTTCTCGTTTATCTGAATGTCACTTATGTGATGGATATGTTTGGAAACCTCAATCTTCTGCTTAAGAAAGGAAAATCAGTAATCAGAAACATTTACGTACAAAATCGTTTTCATATTTAAGCTAATTCGAGGCAATTTGTAAGTTTCCTGAGAATGATATGTAATATATGTGATTAAACAATGAATGCAGATAAACTGTAAATAGTAGAATGTTTGATCTATTAATTATTTAAAAATAATTCTAGCAAGTAACTTTAGAAAATATTAATCTTCCGTTGAAGAATAGCATATAATTACTTTTTTGACTTCAGTCAATCAATCTGAACACAATTTTTCAGTAAAAAATAAATTAAAACTTTAGATAAAAGTAAATCAAGGCAAGTCGTCGTGTTGAAAGTTTTATAGATCTTAAATTAAAGTTGTATTTGAACAACACAATAGAAAATTGAGAAAGTTCTTTATTCTAAATTACAATGTTGTAAATTCTTGCTTTATAAGTTTTTCGAAAGCTTGTACTTCAATTGAAAATTCAACTTAATTGAGGCTACTTAAAATGGTTGCGTGGTTAAAAATTATGGTAAAATGTAGTAATTAAGTGGTGGGTCATCAACTAATAGTGGAAGTAATCTTTTGCTATGGTATTGTCCAATGTCTAAAATGTTTGTAATTTTATGATTACATAAATCCTTTTCTTCTAACTAATGCCTTGCCAAAGCGGTTTTAGTTTAACCTTTACATCACATTTGTGCTGTGTAATTCTGTTACGTAAAAGTTGCATTGAAGTACTAATATATATTTTGGCAAGACGTTCGTTAGAAGGAAAAGGAAATGCTAAGTTGATCATAAATTCAACAAAATTCAATTAACGCACTATTTAGGAATATCAAAATGAATAGTGTCAATGCATTCTTACAGTAAATTACATTAATGGAGCAATTTTTTACTACGTTAATGGGTGTTTCATTTAGGTAGTGTGCCAATTTCCTATACGTTAAATTGTTTAGTTTTTTTTAACCATGTGCTAAAGAAGATACATGCAATTTTAGAATATTTTAGTAATTAAACAACATATATAGTGCGTTCAATATAATCGGACACACTCAATAACTCTTTTGTATTGCGTTTCACAAAAAAATGTTTAAATAGTTTTTTATTCATTTACAAATACTCTATTAAGTGCTTGGTTTAGATAATTTTTAAGCTTCCGGTTTGACCGAAGCACATAATTATTTTTTAAATCACACTGTATATATATTTTGCATTTTGCATTGCCTATTTTTTCTCAATACATACGTATAAAATTCTTATAGGGTTTTATAAAAAAAATTAGAGAAAATGCCATCGAAAGTTTTCAATTTTATTATATGATTAGAAAAATTAAACAAAATCAGTTATAATTAGCGAATAAATTGTTCAAAGTTGCCACCATTCTGTTCTAGACATGCTTCTAATCGTCGCCTGAGTTCATGGTAAGTTGCTTTTTTGGTTTGCTGCGTAGTTAAATTAACACATGCAGCTGTAATTTTATTCTTTAAGTCTATAACATTTAAAGGTGGATCGGCATACACCACTGTTTTTAAATGACCCCACAAGAAAAAGTCTAACGGTGAAAGATCCGGTGATCTCGCAGGCCATTCTACCGGGCCGTTAGTTCATTGAACGTTTGATTAAGATATTCTTTTACTATCAACGCGTTGTGAGCTGGAGCTCCATCTTGCTGCAAATACAATTGTTGTCCCAGAAACAGAGGAAACTCATCGAACATTGTTGGTAGCACGTTATCTAAAAATTCAAGATACCTGTTGGCGTTTAGATTACCATCATAGAAATAAGGCCCTAGTAATTGGTTTCCAATTAAACCGCACCAAACATTAGTACCCCATACGGTTTGATGGTTTGTTTCCATTGACCAATGAGGATATTCGTCAGACCAATAATGATTGTTTTGTTTATTAATAACTCCATTATTTGTAAACTGATTCATCTGTCCATAAATATGATCTAAAAATAATGGATTGTGATCACAGTGCTTAACTATCCATGCAATCAAATTTAATCTCCGATCAGAGTCTTGAGGCCAAGTGTTGAACCAAATCGACTTTATACGGCAGTATTTGAATTTTTTAATGTCCTGTGAGTTGAGTCAACTGATACACCTACTTCTTGCGCTACATGTCTAATAGATGACCGTGGATTTACTCTAAAATAACCCAATATTTATACTTCAATATCTTCGGTCAAAACATTTCTTTGTTGTTCTAAATTCTGATAATTTACTCCTGGTAATGTTCACGCATTCTAAGCGATTGTTTAATTTTTCGTATGTAACTTTCGGAAGGATGGTATCTATTGGGATATCTTTGTGCATATAATTCTACCGCTCGTCGAGAATTACGTTTACATTCACCGAAAATTAACTACAGGTCAACTTTTCACTACTATTCATTTTAAACAATTATTTCGATTGAAATCAAATTAAACTTTATCTGATTGTCAATTGCATTATACGAAAAACAATTGCGATGCGATTTTGTTGACGTACGCTGCCTACGGTTTTGTTTGATTCTTCTAATCGTATAATAAAATTGAAAAACTTCGATAGCATTTTCTCTAATTTTTTTTATAAAACCCTATAAGAATTTTATGCGTATGTATTGGGAAAAAATAAGCAATGCAAAATGCAAAAATATATATACAGTTTAATATACAGGTTTAAAAATAAAATTATGTGCGCTTCCGGTCAAACCGGAAGCTTAAAAATATCTAAACCAAGCACTTAATAGAGTATTTGTAAATGAATAAAAACTATTTAAACACTTTCTTGTGAAACGCAATACAAAAGTTATTGAGTGCGTATAATGTTATATATTAATAATAATAAGTATATTGTTTAATCGTCAAATAAAAGAGATTATTATAGTATAAAATTTCCTATATTTCAATTTATGAAATTATCTACAGGGCAGATAATAATAATTTAAAAATCTTCTGAAGATAATTTCACCCGAAATGTAATATAACAATTTTATACAATTAATCTCTTTATTTGACGATTAAATAATATATTTAAAATATTATTAATTTTATTAAATACATAAATACGTTTACCTCAGTAGGATTTGTACCTACGACCTGTACTTTCTAGAGTACAAGTTGTATGTTGTTATTTATGCATTTAATAAAATTAATAATACTTTTAATTACACATTTACCTTTGAACTTCGTTCATAACAAAAACTTATAATAATATACTTACTTGTTATATATATATATATATATATATATATATATATATATATATATATATATATATATATATATATATTGACTTCTATAAAATTGCAACACCTAGAATTTATTGAACGATTTTATTGAAATTTTCGTCAACGATGTCTTTCATTAGAACAAAGATTTGAAAACAAAAGAACAAGAACTAAAAATGTTTTTCAATAATGAGTTGCTCCGCCACGATTTTTAATGCACTCATTTAGACGGCGTGGCATTCAAGTGGTCTATAGCTAAGCTGCCTGTGGTATATCAAAAGCTTCCTGAATCCTAGCCGGAGATCGTGTGTTAGCCGGAGCGTGTGGTAAATTACACAGGCGCTACCGACCTCATCCCATACATGTTTAACGGGCGACAAATCAGGCGACCGAGCAGGCCATGGGAGCGGCATGTTAGTTTCTTTCAAAAACGTGTTGTAGCACTTGTCGTGTGAGGCGCGCATTATCCTGTTGGAAAATGATTTTCCAGCTGAAGATATGGAAGCGCAACGGGTTCTAGAATATTAACAATATAACCAGCGGCGTTTAGTTGCCATCAATGAAGACCAAGGGTGATCTGGTATCGTAACATATTGCACACCATATCATCACTCCTTGTGTGAGGGCTCTGTTGCGTTCCACAAAAATGTTGGATTTTACGTTCTCCACGCATCTGTCCGACCCTCCTACGACATCGTGGGCCCACAAGCAAAATCGGGCCTCTTCACTAACACAATTCGATGCCATTCTTGCGCCCATAAGACCTTATCCAGCGATAAACAGATGACGTTGACATTCTGGGTCCTACACCTCTCATCCAATCATTGAAATCGATCGAGTTGTTGAAAATCTGTCTCTTGTGGCCAAACATCTTAAGCGACGTTCTTCGCTATCTGTAGTCCTGAGCGTCCAGATCCAGGGCGACGTTGTTGCACCTTCCTCGGACCATTTGGACCAACATCTCAATACCGTTGTAACATTTCGGTTTACACGACGAGCAATTTCTCTTAGCGAAAGTCCGGCCTCTCGTATCAATAATACGTCCATGTTCAAAATCAATCATTTGGGAAAAATGTCGATGTTGACGTACTCTTGGCATTGTCAAGTTCAGAACAAATTGTGAACAAACAATTTGGAAAATTGATTAATTACACTGATTGGTTTATTTCTTCAAATTTATTGTTACTAAGTATAAAGGAAAAACAAAAAAAACTACTAGCTAGATTTTGTTCAAATTCTAATCGTTTGTTCGTTCTAATGAAAGACATCGTTGACGAAAATTTCAATAAAATCGTTCAACAAATTCTAGGTGTTGCAATTTTATGAAGTCAGTATCTTTATATATATATATATATATATATATATATATATATATATATATATATATATATATATATATATATATAATGAGCCAGAAATTCTACCATAAGTAGAGGCACCTTAGGAGATTATCAAATGACCATTAAAAATGTCTTCTTGTTTTGTTTATTAATATACAGGGTGAATTATGGATCTTCAAAAAAACAATGTTTCGTCATATCTTTTCAATGATTAAGTCGATTTGTCTCATTTTTGGCGAAAGTGTGTATTCTTGTCTAGTAACTAACTGACATATTCAGAATTAAAAAAATCCAGGACCATCTTCGTGAAAATTTGTGGGACTGCTTCGTATACAATACTTCACCTTGTATATGATTTCTCCAAAATCTGATATAATTTTTTCAGAGCGCATTAATAGACAGTTAAACCTGGCTATTTGAATTTTTGTTACACTTACCTCACATTTTCAATTAAAGATTAATTTTATAGTCAAATTGAATATTGGTAATTGGTTTATGTTAAAGAAATCTTTAAAATAAACAGTAACGACACACACTGTGCTCCAGTATGGTAAATACCATAATTTGAATTGATTTACAGGGCCGGATTTAGAAATCTGGCATATCTGGTTCATCTCAAAATTCACCTGTATGTAACTTTTTCCACCTAATAGACAAAAAACAGATAAAAATGTTTGTAATAACCTAGTTTTCTTATTTGTTTAAGAAAAATTATGTGTATTTATTTTAATCGGAATGAAATGAACAAGCCCAAGAAATCTTTATTCATAAATTAAGAAATAAAATAAATAAAATAACCAAATAATAAAACAGTTTTAACAATGTAGAACAAAGTAAAAAACAATTTAATAAATATTACGATTATAAAAGATGTTCAAAATGAAATCCATCTGCCTCAATACACTTTTCTTGTCGTATGTTTAAATGTGTAATGGACTTTCTTAATTTATGAATAAACATTTCTTGCTTGTTCATTTCATTCCGATTAAAATAATTACACATGATTTTTCTCAAACAAATAAGAAAACTAGGTTATTACAAACATTTTTATCTGTTTTCTGTCTATTACGGGTGGAAAAAGTTATACATGCATTTTTAGATGAACCAGATGTGATTTCTAAATCTGAAATCAATTCAAATTATGGTATTTACATATAACATGGTGCGTTATTGTTTATTTTAAAGATTTCTTAATAACTAAACATTATTATACAGTAAGATATTTCATTATTGCCAATTTTCAATTTGACTCTAAATGAATCTTTAATTGAAAATGTGAGGTAAGTGTAAAAAATTCAAATACCCAGGTTTAACTGTCATTAATGCGCTCTGAAAAAATATATCGATTTTAGAGAAATATATACAGGATGAAGTGTTGAATGAAGTAGTCCCAAATTTTCATGAAGATCCTGGATTTTAATTTGAATATGTAGATAGTTACAAATACAATTTACCAAAAATGAGACAAATCCACTTAATCATTGAAAGATATGACGAAGAATTGTTTTGGTGAAGATCCATAATTCTGTATATTATAAACAAAACAAGACATTTTTAACTGTCATTTGATAATCAATAAGTTTGTGATTATGTTAATATATATATATATATATATATATATATATATATATATATATATATATATGGAATGGACAGTGCAATATCTCGAGAGCGGATGAAGATTTTTAAATTATGAAAATATTTTTGTAAATATCTTCCAAGGGCGCACATTTGTTGGCACAAAGATTTGAATCAACGCCCATCACGCCAGGTGGCGCTATCACATTTTTAAATGCAATGCCCTATTTTTATTTCATTTTTGGATTCTATGACATATTTGTGATGACTTTTATTAAGACTCCTACCAACCTATCTTTTGTAGTTTCTGAGAAAAAAATAATTTTTGGAATTTTATTAATTGAAAGCATACAAATTAAATTAAATGTTCAAATGTTTCTCCATCATTTTCACACGTTTGATAACGCCTAATTAATGTAACACTAGTTGCCGCTCTTAAAGTTTCTCGTGGTATGTTTGCACAAGCAATTCTAATTTTGTTTTGTAACTCCTCTACATCTCTAGAAGGTGTTTCTACACTACACTCTTTAAATGTCCCCAAAGAAAGTACTCTAAGAGATTAAGGTCAGGAGAACGAGCTGGCCACATAATGGGACCTTTGTACTATCCATCGTTGGAAACACTATTTAGATAATTTTCACTATTGCGCTATTGTGCGCCGGTGCCATTCTGTTGAAAGTGCATCACTTGCCGCAGATATACACTTACATCTTCAAGCAAAGGAGGTTAATTTTCAAGAAAATCCAAATAGGTTGGCCTGTTAAGGTACCATTAAAAAAATATGGGCCAATCAATTTGTCATCTATCATTCCGCACCATACATTTATGTTCCATCTCACTTGAAATTGGTTGCTCTTACCCAATGAGGATTTTCTGACGACCAGTAATGGAATTGTGGCGATTAACGATTCCATTGTTTGAAAATTACTTTCATCAGACCACGATACGACCTAGAAAATTAGGGTCTTGGCATAATGTTCCATAAAAACTCCGGTGATAAAATTAAGTCTGCGATCTTGATCTCCTGCATGCAGTCCATGTACCAAATGAATTTTAAATGGTTTGTATTTATTAGATTTTAATATTTTATGGACAGAACCAACTGATACGGCACACTCTTCAGAAATAGATCTCACAGACACATGAGGATTATAAGCTACACCTGCTAATACACCGACGGTGTGTGCTTCATCTGTTGTTGTCTTTGTGCGATTCTCGCACTTACGGTGAGGAAAATGACCGGTTCCCTCAAAATATTTGCTACACGAAGAAATGTATTTTTCCGGGATGGCGTCGATCGGGAAACCTGGCATACAATACTTGTGCATTTTTCTACATTCACCATAAATTATTACCATATCAAAATATTCTTCGTTAGAAAACGTAAACATAATTATGGAATTTGAAGATGCACAGACGATTTTCAAAACTGAAACTGTAAACTAACAGAAACTTGACAGACACTTCATTACCCGTTTGTTTTCATGGCATGATAAATGTTTCACATGATTCTTAATCAACGACTGTGACAAGTTGGTCCCCTTACAATTTCGTGTACAGCGTATCGCATTATTTCGGCGTTATCTGCATTATTTTTGTGGAAGAACAATCTTTTATCTCTCATTTGGTATAAAATTTGCTATTTTGTCTGTATCACTCAAATGTTATGAGCACTTCCTGAAATTACGTTTTGTGCTAAAATTCCAAGGATTATTTTTTCTCAGAAACTACAAAAGATAGGTTGGTAGAAGTCTTAATAAAAGTCATCACAAATATGTCATAGAATCCAAAATGAAATAAAAAATAGGGCATTGCATTTAAAAATTGAAGTGAGATAGCGCCACCTGGCGGTGATGGGCGTTGATTCAAATCTTTGTGCCAACAAATGTGCGCCCTTGGAAGATATTTACAAAATATTTTCATAATTTAAAATCTTCAGCCGCTCTCGAGATATTGCACTGTCCCATTCCTCGCTGAACACGCTGTATATATATATATATATATATATATATATATATATATATATTTGTCGTATAAGTTTATGGATAGTTGTACGATATCTCATACACTCCTTGGTTTTCGTTGGGAATGTTGAGTTTGGGGATTCTTAAAAGTTAGGACAAAGTTGAGTGTGGTTTGAATACTGGTCTAAAGTCGTTTTTGGTACATTTCCTTGCTATTCTTGTAACAAACCTTTTGAGTTGTATTAAGATATATCATAATTTAGGCAACTTCGTTCATTTTTGTGTTATGTAAATTGCATACCTTAGTGGCTTAAAAGTATTTGTTTAGATATTTTAAAGTGGGGTAGTACGCGCATTTCGTCTTGCACATTGAGTTCATGCGCAGAAATCTATTTTGAAGTCGTTGTTGTTACGATATGAAAGCAAAAAGCGTCCATTTTTGCTCTTGAGTATTTTTATTAAAAAGTGTCGTAAAATTTACGGTAAGAGTTAACTACACCTATTTTTCTTTGTCTATTATATTTATCCTTTCTAGCACTTTTATTTTAGGTTTGTTTCACTTTTATTTTTACTATTATTACGTTACATTTTCCTATTACGTAATTTCATTGTATTACTACGTTTCAATTTAACGAGGATTACGCAATAGATGTTTGTTGCTATGAAGAAAATTATAAATAAATGGTACATTAAGCCATTTAAATCAACCAAGTTTGGCTTTTTGTAAAGAATTTATTCATTTGGGATCAGATTTTATAATAAACCTTGTTATTGTTTTCAATTTCACATTTATTATATTTACAGGTTTACTCGTTTTCCACAAAATAAGTTGGCGTCCGAGGTATTTTAACATTTATTTACAGGTTGAAGTTACATGTTTTTTGTAAAGCGAACATATCTAACACACACATTTTCTTATTAAAGCAAATCAAATTTTAAAGAATATCGGCACAAAATCTTCTATTTACTATGAGTATAAGTAATATTAGAATTATTACTATTAATAACAACCTGCTACACCTATTAATTTTTATTACATTTTGTCTAGAATTACTTTTATATAAGTAACAGAAATCTTGTGTTCATTGTTTGACAGGTTATTATCTCAGGGTCTTCTTACTTCGTTGGTAATTTTCAATATATCTTGATCTTTGTATCCATTTTGATGTAATATTTTATTAGTAGTCTTCATCTCTAACGTTTTAAAATTTTCGTCAGGTAAGTGGTCAGAGCGGTATATCAAAGATTTCATAACGCTATGTAATTGATCAGAATGGTCGTGCGCTAGAGAGTTCAGGTATCTATTCGTATGAGTTGGATTTCGATAAACTCTGTGTGTAAATTTACCGTTAGAAAGTCTTTTCAGGAGTGAATTATTTACTTCCACTTCCAAAGTAAACTTGATGTTGTCGTGAATCTGGTAAATGTGTACTAGAAAAGTATTCAAGCCTTCTTTTACATAACATAACTAAACCAACATTTAGGTTTTGAATTTAAAGCAAAATGTTCCATACATACATTCGCAAAAGCTAGAGATAGTGGCAAACCCATAGGCGCTCCTTGAATTCGTTTGTACAATTGTCCCTCGTAAGTAAAATAGGTTGAGTGAATACAGTGGTTTAACAATTTGAGTAAGTATATCTTGGTTTATTTAGTGTTATTGAGTGTTTGTCTTCTAGAAATCGCTATGTAATAGTAATTAGTTAATTTACTTTTGATTGTAATTGGTCGAAAACTTCGAAACTGAACTGAAACCGAAACTATCCGTTTTAAGATCACCTCAGTCCAAAATAGCGATTTTTGAAAAATATAAAAAATGTCTGTATGTACGTGTGTACTTGTGAGCGAGAGTGCGTGTTTGTGTGAGTGCTCGTGTGTGTGAATCTTTCGGACGCGAAAGCACTCAAGCTTTATATAATTATTTTGACTTAGATGTCTAGACGGTCTAAACGGTTGTATTTAACACCTAAATTTCTACAACCACTGATTTTCTTTTCGTCACAATAACTCAAAAATTGAATATCATTTTAGTCAAATTTAACAAAAATGTTTAGCACCTAAATATCTAGGTATTTGTGATTTTTTGTGGAAGTGGTAGGGAAAGACAGTGGTGGATTTGCTTTTTCTTTCAGCCGAAATAACTCAAAAACTTAAATGCCGATTTCATTAGAACTTGACATAATTTGTTAGATCCCAGTGAAATTTGTTGGAGATCAATTCTGAAATGTTATAGTAATAAACATCACCAAACTCACCTAAATTGGTTTCTGGCCTTGTCTAAATGTTATTGTTTTTAGGT
Source organism: Vesta saturnalis (assembly GCA_036346205.1). Taxonomy (NCBI): domain Eukaryota; kingdom Metazoa; phylum Arthropoda; class Insecta; order Coleoptera; family Lampyridae; genus Vesta; species Vesta saturnalis. Next base: position 7,367,497 of record JARFJB010001218.1, read on the forward strand.
GAATATAAAAACTCGTTCGAAGTTGGTAAGGAGCAATCATTCTTTATTTTAGTAAACCTTGTATTTAATAGAACTGCAGTTATAAAGAAGTCGTTGCGTCGTGTATGGAAAATGTACCATTTTGAATTATATATAGGTTTATTTAGTAAATGTCTTTGATGCGCAACAAAAATACAACTTCTAACTTACGTAATTTTGATATACATCCCTTTTTTCTTTTGATGGAAAACTGCCTTAGTCCTTATTACATGTGTACACACAGGGGCGCGCCGTCCACGTGTCGAATGTGTCAGCGAACACAGGCGCCAGGAGGCCAATGGAGCCGTAGGCGCCTTAAAAATGTATATAAATTCAAAATTCGTTATAGGTTGCGATTAAAATAATTCAATATCGCCTTATTTTATTATACCTTATTTATGATCTCAGTGATTATTCTTGTTCTAACATGAATAGTTCGTATAGTTGTGCTAATATTATGTATACAATGGACTCTTCATATTAAATCGCCGATGGATATATAGCCGCGGGGGCGGGAGCGCGCGGGCGACGCGGCGGCGGAAATTTGTCCACGCACGAATTTACAAAATGAAGCGCAAGCGTTCTAACTCGTTTAGTCTTGTTAAAACATGCATTACTTGAAATCGTCTATGATTGAACAAACATATTATTTGCTACATTCTCCTTCAGCAAGCAGTATTGCACTAGTGTAGAATTTATGTACCTTGTATTTTTAAAATATTTGTGAGTGAATGTGAATTTAAGAATGTCAAGAACATTAAAGATTAAAGGTAAGCTATTTTGCATTTAAAATAAACAAACATACATAACAATACGCATTTCCCAATATGGGTAGCGATCATGTTTGCAAAATTTAGAAAAAAAAGTAATAAAAGCGAAATTATTCAAAAATGTTACTTCATACTTTCCTATAATTAAAGCAAAACTAAAGCAAATAACACAAACAAGACTTTTGGTAATAGAATAATTACATTTATAATTTATTGAATATTTTATTTAGATGTCTCAAGAAAGAAAGAAAAAGAAACTCTCGGGCATCAAAATTTAATTAATAAAAAGACGCCAAGAAGAACAAGAGAAAAATTCTACAAGATTAACACAGTATTTTACGAAACAAACGACCAGAACTGACCAAGATTATCCGCCAGATTCAATTAGGAATCAGTACCCGGTTGCAGTGTAGATGAATTCAAAATACAAAGTCAGCCAGGACCAACTCCCAGTGAAGATAATCAAATCGTTGAAGAAATTACCCCTGTTTTTGGATCTGGGGACTATACTGAAGAGACAGGTACAGAACAATAAATAAATGTGCATTTGATGACCCAGGGCTTTGGCCGGAACCAATATCTTACATATCTAGGCAAGCTATTATAAAAACGGGTCCTAAACAAATAAAAAACTTTAATTTTCTGCGCGATTTGTTGGGTCGGAAATTTTCTGAATAAGAGAAACTTAAAAAAATGGTGAAGAATGTAATAGAAATTGGTTGATTTACTCAATTACGAAAAATAATGTTTATTGCTTTTGTTGTAAACTTTTCGAACTTCTCAGCAAAACAAATTTATTCAGGATTTAATGACTGGCATCATATAGCAATGTACCTGAACCGCCATGAAAAACTTCCACTCACTTTACTAACTAAAAAAATGGACAGAGTTGCTTCTATCGTTCAAAAGTAAAACTACTGTTGATTTTTACAGCAAACAATATTAGATATTGAAAGTAAACGATGGTATGAAGTAATAAAGCGAATAATTTATGTAATTCAATTTTATGTAAACAAAATTTAGCACTTCGAGGCAAAAGCAATAATCTTTACAATCGCAACAATGGTAATTTTTAAAATGTATTGAAATGCTAAAAAGTTTGATCCTATTATATCGGAAACACACGACGTATAAATAGCGATTCTGAATTTCACAAAGTGCCAACATATCTAGGAGACAAAATCCAAAATGAAATACTTTCCTTAATGGCTTTTAATATTAAAATCATATTATAAATTTATGTCGACAAAATAAATATTTTTCAATAATATTAGATTGCACTCGGATGTTTCTCATATTGAGCAAATAAGTGTAATAATTCGATTCTTTCATTTCAATTTAGCATTAGGATCGACTGAAATACATGAACATTTTTAGCATTTTATCCAATTTTAGATGTTACAGGGGCTGGATTAACAACATTTCTTATTGATCTATTAAAAACATTAAATTTAGACATAAATAATGTAAGAGGCCAAGGCTATGATAATGGCTCTAACATGCGCGGCAAAAATAGTGGCCTACAAAAAGAATTTTAGATTTGAACCGGAGCTTTTTATGTTCCTTGTGCGAATCACAGCCTGAATCTAATTGTAAATGATGCTTCTAATATCAACCATGAAACAATAAATTTTTTAATATAATACAAGAAGTATACAAATTTTCTCAGCGTCTACTAATCAATGGAATATCTTAATCAAGCATGTTACTAATTTAACTTTAAAGCCCTTATCCGAAACACGCTGGTCAAGTAGAATTGATGCCATAAAGCATCTCTATAAATATTTACCAGAAGTTTTGATGCTTTATTTGAAATTTGCAATGACCACACAAGAGTCGACGAACAATCTAAATACCAAGCAAAATGTCTGGGAGAAAAAATTCTACTTTTACATTTATTTGCTCCGTTAAAGTGTAGTATGATATTTTAAATCAAGTAAATTTTGTGAGTAAAATGCTTCAATCTCAAATTACAAATTTGCAACTTGCTTTGGATGCATTAAACAAACTAAATACATTTTTAACTAATTATTGATCTGATGCTAGTTTTGCAGAAATTGTTGAAAGTTCCAAATTAATTGCAGAAAAGTTTGACATAGAAACTGAATTTCGTAGTGCGAGGCCATTAAGACGACATAAAAAATCTACTCAATTTGATTATGAACATGAAGATCAACCTATAGTAAATCCTGAAAATTCATTCAAAGTAAATTTTTATTTCTGTATAATAGATCAAACTTTAATTTCGTTACAAGACAGATTTTCTTTATTAAAAGAACATTCCAATTTTTATATTCATTAGATAATTTACAAAATAAAGAATAGGTACCTATTATCTTGCTGCAAAAAATTACAAGCGAAATTAACTCATGAAAATCAGTCCGATATTGACGCAGATGATTTATGTGAAGAAATTTTACAATGTCAAGTATTTATTACGAATTCAAAAAAAGATATATCCCAAATAATTCAGTATATTTATTCAAATGATTTAGTAGGAGTTTTTCCAAATTTTACTGTAGCACTCCGTATTCATTTATCATTACCTGTGTCAGTTGCGTCCGGAGCGGTCTTTTCGAAATTAAAAATCATAAAGAGTTATTTACGCTCCACAATGGCGCAAAATAGATTATCAGATCTCGCAATAATTTCAATTGAGTCTGACATACTGGATAAACTTGATATTCATGATATTATCCAAACTTTTCTTTGCTAAAAGCTAGGAAAGTAAAATTTATTTAATGACTTATTTATATTGTTTGTATTTAATTTACCGTAATATGTATTATGTTTATATTATAAATATTATATTTTCATTTATTATTGTTGTTTATCTGTTTTCTTGTGTTTCTAATTTTGTATTTTAAATAAAAAGTTTACACAGACTATTTCAATCTTTGTGTGTTTTTATTTCAATGCGTTAAGAATATTACAAAACAGTCATTTAAATGTCCCTAAACATAAGCCTAAAAATTATAGTATTTCAAATTTATTATTCATTATTTTTTATTCATGTCGTATTACTTAAAAATGCTACTAGAGAATTAAAAATTAAAGTGTCCGAACCTATAGTTGTTGGGGCTCTTATCACTTAGGCATGCAAAATATTTATAATATTAGTTTTTGATACAAATGTTTTTAATTAATGGGGCGCCATAAAAAATTTTGACACAGGCGCCGCATGCTCCTGGCGCGCCCCTGTGTACACAATTTTTAGAAAACTACGTTTTGATTGTACAGAGTTGTAATTAAAATTTAATAAATCTATGAAAGTATCTTATATTTTAATGGCACTAATGTTACACATATAATTAATATAATTCCACAATGTCATATATCAATAAATATTTCTCTTCAATGCAACATGTATCATTATCAATAGAAAAGATATAAGTAAAATAATAACAAGTAATTCTGGTAACAAATCATTCAGGTAAAACAGCAAATTTGATGTAGTGTAAAGTCTAATTCTATGCTTAAAATTTCTGTTAAAGGTGAGCCTATAAGACTACCTATTGATTTGTTATAGGTACTTTCTATTTATGTTTTATCTTTATTATTACAAAACTAAAAATTTTATATCGTTTTGTGAAGTCTTAAAGTGATTATTTACAATAAAACGTTTGGCATAATTTGATTTCTCTGTGTGTTTATATTTGTAACATCTAATGTGTTCCTTGTATCTAGTATCAAAATTTCTAAGTGTTTGTCCAATACAAACAGAATTACAAAATTTGTTGTTCAGTTTATAAATACCCAACTTTAAAATGTCCTTAGTTGAATCTTTGCCATTAAATAAATGTTCAAGAACATTGGCATATTAGTATTGAGAGCTGCCTTGTACTTCTTGTTCTTTTGTAATACATGAGCTACTTTTTCTGATATTTTTCAAAATATGAAATTGATATGTGTTATTTATGTTGATTCTGTGTCAACTAGGTAAATGTTTTTGATAGATAATTTGTAGTCTTGATTTTTAATTAAAGTATCGATTTTATTTGAAATTAAGCATTTTCTTGTGCAATTTGTTTTATAATTGATATTTGTTTTTTGAAATTTGTTTAGTTTAATGGTAATGATATTCCTCTACTGAATATGGAAGACTCAAACTTGTTGTGTGCATTAACTTTTACGTTTAAATCTAGAAAATTAATGGCTCTATTTTGTTCCTTCTGTAGTGTCAACTTTATGTTAGGATGTAAATTATTAATATTGATTAAGGACTCATCAATAAAATCTGGTGAACTATCAAAACAAGTTAAAATATCGTCAACATAAAGAAAGCTAAATGCAATCTTATTAGAAACATTTACTTCACAAACTTGATCTAAATTATCCATAAACGTATTACCTAAAATAAATAAGTAAATAATTTTTTTTGTAAATAAATCATACTGTTGTATCTATTAATTAGTTCTAAAGAATTCTTAATTCTTAATAACATTTGTACTTTAAATTACTAATTATTATGTGGATTAGTTTATTTGATATTATTAGGTGTTTGGATGTAAGAAATTACTGATGCAATGGACATATTTGGTTTGAGGATTGTTGTGAGACCGTATAGTTTTAGAGTTGGTGGGTTCTTGTTTAAAATTGTTTGTGTTTCTATTAAATTGATAAAGCAGATATTGCAGTTTCGAAGACTTTGTTACACCGGTTTCTATTTAACGTTTCCTAAATTATCGTTAATAATAAAATCATTAACCGCGTATGAAATAATTACTAAAGTATTAACTACAATATATATATATATATATATATATATATATATATATATTGTTACATTATTTTAAAAAGAAATTTACCCATATTGATCTACTTTGCGTTGCATTATGAATGTGTTGTCCCAATAAAATTTGTGCTGAATTACGCAACTTTACACTCTTAAGATAAATGTAAAATTACAATAATGTATTGTGTTTACGAAGGTCTGATAATTGTTCACGGCAATATAAAGTGATACACCATCTTTTTCAGTAATAATTAAATAGTAAATACCACCGAGATCAATTATATTAATCTTCACATGCGTAAATCAATCATGCATAACATTTGATTGATGAAATACAGCACAAATTTATGATCAAATCATTCATGTAACTTAATAATGCCTTTTAATTTAGTTGATGGTTAAATTTACTCTTTCAGTTTATTATAATTTTTTTTTACTTCAACGATTTGTAGATATAGCAGTTCCTGCAGAACTGGTTTATTGCATTATAATGCATGATTTTTGGACGGCTAATGGCCAAGGTTTAGTTTTTTCAAGGTTCTGGAACTACAACAAACGTAAGTAAATAAAATCGATGTAATCATCAGTTGGTAATTAACATTCAATTATAAGTACTTAGATGCTTGCTTACCTTGATCATTATTGAATAATTAAGGTTCATTCTAACAGGGACGTTACGTTAATAATCTGGATATGCCGATTTTCCACGTTTTTATACCAGTGGTATTTGCATTAGGTTGGTGTAGTGAAATACTAGTTAATTAAAACGATAAAAAGAACTACGGGCTTCGTATATCGTAACATCATCAATGAATACAGAAATAGGCAAAAAATTTTAACAACTGACACGGGTTGCTCTAGTAGTCAATAAACTACTGCCGAAATTAGGTGAACATATAGTCAAACAAGGAGCGGTAAAAATTTCTGTAGAAAATTCATTCCTAAAGACCATGGCACATACCTGAACAACACTATACAGTAGCCCCTTTCATGCATAAAATCGAGTACAATGTAGAAAGTAACTTCGAATAAATTTTATTTCCGTTCCATCAATAATCGCAAAAATGCCGAAACAAGTATTTTTATGCTTGCTCATTTTGACTTACCATGCAAGTTCGTGACGTCATCAGATTCTGAGTGATGACGTTCATGCCTTTTTAAAAATAATGCTACATTTTTAATTTTCTTTTTGAATAGTACTAGGCGAGCTGAGTACGGATGGGTTTTCGGACCTAAGCCACCCTGAAATGTGTTATCATAGGTAAAGCCCACCCAAACAAATTCTAGATTATTCCAAAATTAAAAAAGAAAAAGAATTTTCGTGGCAAATTTAATTTGGGAAACTAGTTTGTGCTATTAAAGAAACTAAATGATAGTTTTAAAATGGTTTATAATCTGTTTTTTTTTACTACATTACACTAATTGCTTACCACTTATTTATGAAGGCAAATGCCTTGCCCTTGCGACCTGGATATTAAGCCGAATTCCCAAAACGCCGTCTTTATGTTTTGGTGGTCCAAAATGCAGAAAGTTGACTAAAACGCTGACGGCCAATCTGCCGAATTTTAGAGTTGGGCCATTACTCCGAGTTCAAAACAACGACACTATATTTTAAAGGTCCCAAACGCCGACGCTTATTCTGCTAGGTCATTACTGCAACAGAGACCAAAACGCCGAAGGGGAGTTAGGACATTCCGACGAATGCTCAAAACGCCGGCAGTAGGCGTAATAGTCAGACATTAAAATTTTGCAGAATAGGTGCATTCGGCGGAATGGCCATCGGAGTTTTGGTCACATTCGACATAATGGTCCAATATTGAAATTCAGCGGAATACTCGATTTAATCGCCGTGAATTCGCACAGTAACACCTAAACTTAATTTTCCTTACGCGATCAAAGCTAAAGGTGAAAATTAATGGTTTCACCAATAGGAGGTTTATGTAGTCGCTGTAGAAATACAAACGCGACCGCTTGTAACTTTTATCTGTTTTCACCTTTACTATTGCCAAACATTGCACACACTACCCTATATCGTTACCTATTATCATTCTGACAGCGTGATTTTTCGGTCTATAATCTTTATATGTGACTACCTTAGATTGCACGTGTTACTGTTTAAAATATCTATCATTTTTGGTGGTCAATTTTGTATCTTTACTATGTGTGAGCTCATTTGACTGTCCCAGCACAACTGCCTGTTCTTTCACCGCTTCATTTCCTACACTCGCAAGTTTTACCATATATATATATATATATATATATATATATATATATATATATATATATATATATTAAGAATTATATATATATATATATATATATATATATATATATATATATATATATATATATATATATATATATACTGGGTGGTTCAAAAAACGTTCCGCTAATTTCTACGGTAAATAGAATATTAAAAAATAACATTAGTTTGGTTAATAAACATGTGTCCAAAAATGCCTTTTTAAGAAGCTACGGCCCTGTAAAGGTGGCCCCAAAAATCCTTTTTTTTAATCTCTGAAACGGTTTAAGATACCTAAATGAAATTTAGATCATAAATACCTTTAATCAGGTCATAAAAGATAGTGCTGACACATGTTTAATGTTTTATACAGGAGCGTCGCTAGGGGGGGGGGGACACTTTTATTATGAATAATCTTCGCTATTTTTACCTACGCGGCCGAGATATGAAAAATGCAAGTTATAACTTGTTTCTATAGAGATCTGTATATTCAAGTACTTGGAGATTTCAAATTAGCTGCAAGTGAACGTTCTTGTGAGATACTTCTGTACTTATTACGGGGTTAATTGCGTAGTAAAAAAAATGTGGTCGTCTCGCAGTTTTACACAACAACAGGCTTTAGATTATCTTGCGGAGTTGGAAAACTTATCTAAATAGGAATCCGAAAAATCAAATAACCACTTCGAAGATGGTGAAAGTGATGAAGCTGTTCCTCTTGACAACAAAAGTAGTGAACAAAGTGAAGAATCTGATGTCAGCGTAAATAATGTCACTTCTGATACTTGTACATCTCATTAAATTAGTGATGACATTGAACACCGTCTAAAACGTAAAAATTACATGCATTTACCTGTGGGGAGAAAACAATAATCCAAATCTAATGATATATGGGAAGTTGTAGAATCCAGTGGACCTTATGTTGGCCGTATAGTTCAAAAAAATGTTATGCGAAATACTCTTGGACCAACTCCTTATGCAAAAAGAAATGTATTTGCTAACTCTCTTCTAAGTGCATTTCGATTGTTTATAGACAACACAACGCTAAAACACATCCAGAAATTAGGTTCGAATCCTACTCGAGGTAAACTTTTTATTTATGTATTTAATAAAATTAATAATAATTTTTAATTACATCCAGAAATGTACTGAAATTGAAGCTAAACAACAACTAGGAGATAATACAAACTGGTCATTGTCTCTTCAAGAATTTGACGCTTTTCTTACAATATTGATAGCTCGTGGTGCTTACGGCACAAGAACATTACAGCTTGACAGTTTATGGTCTGTTGCTTGGGGACCGCAATTTTTTCGTGAGACCATGTCACGCAATCGATTTCCTGAAAACATGAGATTTTTAAGATTTGATATTCGATCAACACGAAAAGAACGTCTAGTTAGTGATAAGTTTGCTTTGGCGTCCAAAATATGGGATACATTTATTAGTAACTGTAAAGCTTGCTATGTTCCAGGAGCATACACTACAGTAGACAAACAACCGTTTCCTACTAAAGCTAGATGCAGATTTACACAATATATGGCGAATATGCCTGATAAATTTTGGCTAGCTGTTGATACGAATTCTAAATATCTCCTGAATGATTTTTCTTATTTAGTAAAAGATGATGTGTCCTAACAACCAACCACTTCCAGAAAATATTGTTTTAAAATTAATGGAACCTTTCCAAAATATGGGTAGAAATGTTACTACCGACAACTTTTTTACCAGCCAAAGGTTAGCAAGAATGCTGACAAAAAAAAACAGCAATGAAAAATGATAAAAGCACCATGTCAATTTATCAGGGTAAAGTTAATAAAAATATCATATTGATAAGTATGCTACAACTGTGGCTATAGATGATGACAAAAAAAAGAAATCTGAGACAGTGTTGTATTACAATGAAACAAAGTTTGGGGTAAATGTGTTGGACCAAATGGCTAAAAAATATACTACGAAAGCTGGTTCACGTAGATGGCCAGTTCATGTGTATTACAATGTTTTAGATCTTACCATAATCAACGCTAGGACAGTTTATAAGGAAGTCGTAGGCAGTAAAATAAAAAGAAGAGACTTTATTTCCACTCTAGCTGAGAAACTAAGAAAAGAGTATTTCGATTCGAAACAAGATTCTGGTGCAAGTACCAATACATCTGATACAACGAAACCTAAAAAACGTCATCAGTGCCAAATTAAAAAATGTGACAAGAATAAAACTGCTGACGTTTGTTCATGTGTAACAAATATGTTTGTGGAAAATGTGGAACTGTGTTTAATCATGCAGGTATTAAACCCCAAAAACACTCAATCTCTTTAACCGAAGATTGATCAAGCGGTAACAAAGACTGTTATTTGTTTAGACTATTGAGCGTAATACAGCATGTAAAACTGTACCGAATTCTAAATGTATTAGAATCAATTTGATTTTTATTTAATTTAAATGAATATTTACCTAAAATATGTTTTTTATATTTCTTTCTCAATTAAGTGTAAAATATATAAAGAATACAACTCAAAATTACCTTTCTTGTCCAGCGGTCAAAATGACCGGCCACGGTAGTTTTAGGTATTTACAATAGCTGGCAGTGCTAATATTATCAAAGAAAACTCTTTAAGTAAATTGGCAATCTGAAATATGGCATAAAATACAGGTTTATTTGAAAACTTTTCAGCCAGGCAAAATTGTGCTTGTGTGCATACATGTGTGCGTGCGTGCACGTGCGTAAGACCGTGCGTGTGTGTGTGTAAGTGCGTGTGTGCGTATGCGCGTGTATGTGTGTGAGCGTGTGCGTGCGTGTATGCGTGCGTGTCTGTGTGCGCGTGCGTTTGTGCATATGTGCGGGAGTGCGTGTGTGCGTGCGAGCACGTGTGACAGTATAAGCATGAGAATGATTATGAGTATGAGTATGAGTATGAGTATGAGTATGAGTATCAGTATGAGTATGAGTATGAGTATGAGTATGAGTGTGAATATGAGTATGAGTATAAGTATAAGTGCGAGTGCGAGTGCAGTGAGTGTGAGTGCAGTGTAAGTAAGTGCTGAGTGGTGGGTGAGTGCGAGTGAGTGAGTGGTGCGTGGTGTGGTGTGTGTGTGCGTGTGCGTGTGCGTGTGCGTGTGTGCGTGTGCGTGTGCGTGTGCGTGTGCGTGTGCGTGTGCGTGTGCTGTGTGTGTGTGCGTGTGTGTGTGTTCTGTGTGTGTGTGCGTGTGTTTGTGTGTGTGTGTGTTGTGTGTTGTTATGTGTAGTGATGTGTGTTGTGTGTGTGTGTGTGTGTGTCGTGTGTTTTGTGTGTGTGCTGTGTGTGTGTTGTGTGTGTGTGTTGTGTGTGTGTTGTGTGTGTTGTGTGTGTGTGTGTGTGTATGTTTGTGTGTGTTTGTGTGTTTATGTTTGAGTGTTGATTCGTATGTGTGTGTGGTGGTGTGTGTCTGTGTGTTGTGATCGTTTTTGTCGTGTGTGTTGTGTGTGTGTAGTGTGATGTGTGTGTATATCGTGCTCGTGTCTAGCGTGTGTGTGTGTGTCTTGTCGTTGTGTCGATTTGTGGTCGTCTGTTGTGTGTGTGTATGTGTGTTAGCGTGCGTTGTGTGTCTGTGGTCTTATATCTCAGAGAATACTTGCGTACTTCGTTTGTACGTGTTGTGACATGGTCGCGGTTTTAGTCGTTCGTATTTCGTGATCGTATTTTTTCGCTCGTGCCGTGCTGTTGTGTCGTACGTGTCGAGTCCATTTCTGTGCTGTGTTCTAAGCGTGTCGTGTGTCGTCGTCTTTGTGTATTGATGTGTCCGTATGTTCGGTGTTGCGTCCTCGTGTTGTCGTGCTTGTGCTCTGTCGGTGTCGTGTTAGTGCTTTAGTATCCAAGATAAAACCTATGTAATTGCGTTTAAACATTTCGCGCTGAAGTTCACTTTCAGTAGGTTCGCGTGTACCTTCGCATTTGCTTTTGCGAACACGGTCGCGGTTTCGTTAGCGTTCGCGTTCTTGCGTGTGTGTCGCGTGTGTGTGTGTGTGTGTGTGTGTGTGTGTGCGCGCGCGTGCGCGTGTGTGCGTGTGTACGTGCGTGCGTTTGCGTGTGCGTGTGTGCGTGTGTTCGTGTGGTGGTGGTGCGGGTGTGCGTTTGCGTGTCTGTGTGCATGTGTGCGTGTGGGTGTGTGCGTATGTGTCGTGTGTGTATGCGTATGTGTGTGTGTGTGTGTGTGTGTGTGTGTGTGTGTGTGTGTTGTGCTTTAGTATCCAAGATAAAACCTATGTAATTGAAATTTGTTATTTAAACATTTCCCCTGAAGTTTATTACAAGTATGTAGATCTTAAATTTTAAACTACTTATGATGTATGAAATTTTTTGATATAGCGCCTAATTTGGCTGGTAGAAAATTTCTAAGGTAAAATTTTATCAGTACGATAATAACGATCAACTTCATAAAAATATGTATAAACATATTTTTTCGTTTTAGGTCGAATTAGAACAAGATTACTTGTGTACCTGTGACTGACTTTTAAAGGACTTACCAACTACGGTTAAGTCATCATACCCGCACCTCATGGTATACAGTCACACTCACCTCGCAATTGCACAACCGTTAGTAAATGGAATTAACTTTTCGACGGAAATACGAGTTTACCCAGCTTTCATATACAAATTGAAAAATTAAGTATTGCTAGTGGTGCGACTCAGACTGAACTTTTTTAGCCAGCTGCCGAATTTCTTACCGGAGACACTATAATATGGTACCGATCTGTTAAATTTTCTTAGCTGCTTAACTTCGTCAGACATTCTTAGTCTACGATTTGTAAAGGGGGTTTTCGGTGGTGGCAGGTGAAGCCTGCCAAAAACGAGCACCAATACAAAAATTAATACTCGCTTGGAAATATATTTATTTAAATTAATTACAATTTACGGTGTGAGTATTTTTTGTATGGGACCACTCCTGGACGGGTTGTGGACAGCGGTCGTTCGCTCCAGGGGTTGGTAACGGATTCGTGCGCCACCCAAAAGTAAGCTCCTGTTCAGACGTTCTTTGGGGCCAATCCTGTACTTGCTCGGTTTCCAAATGGTCTGCTCCAGGTGCTTCACTGGAGGAAAATATCAGGGTATTCCCAGCGGCGGAAGATGTATCTAAAACAGAGTTAATTCCGACTGACGGCGGATACGGAAGCTGTCAAAGGTCACAGGTCCGTTTGACAAACAAGATCCTTCACAAATGATTTGTGATGAATGAATGGTTCTTAATAAATACGAGCTCTATTAATTTATTTAGATTTCAACGGTGGCGGTTTAAATGTGTGCGGTTATCAGTCTTGTTTATGAGTAAAAGACATAACTTCGGATTTGGAATTGTTAACCTTCAATTTGTTTAAGTTGCACCACTTGACCATGCGTACGATACTACCTTGTAGCACTTAAGAGTCGTTGTCTCGATTTATCTTAAATAATTTAATGTCGTCAGCATACATTAAGCAGTCAACATTAAGGTTACTAATCAAATCATTGATAAAGATGTTAAACAATAATTGTCCCAGGATAGAAACTTGAGTCACACCCGATGTATCAATATAAGGAACTGATTTATACCCATTGAAATACACTAAAGAGTTTCAATTATCAAAATAAGAAATAAACAGCTGAATAAGGTTATCTGAAAAACCAAACATTTCTAACGTATCACAAAGGATACAATGATCCATAGTGTCAGACGACTTGCTCAGATCTATATATGTCATGTCTAAATATGTCAAAAACCATTAACTAATTAATTACATTTGTGTTTTATCCCCCAAATATGTTGAAATGCCAATTTGATAATTAATTCCCATTCAATCCGAAATTCTTTCTTATTCGAAGTGAAATAACTGAAGTTTGCTCTAAGTGTACCTTCCCAAAGCTAATATATACAAAATATGTATATTAGTTGTTACTAAATTGAATGAAACTTCAAATTAAAATTTAAAAGTGTTACAAGTTTATTAAATAATGTTTGTAGTGACATAGTATTCCTATCAACCCTGCTATCTAAGGCTTAAACTAAAAATACATATACAATGACTGAGTTCTAATACACAAATGATTTCTTTAAACAAATAATGTTTATAACAAATGTAAGAAATTGAATTTTATATTAGTATGCGACCATTGTCTTTACTTCAAAATTATGAAGAATAACTCACTTATTCGGCAATAAACAAATATTAGTAGGTTCTTACTCCCTACACGTAAAATGCGTCACGGTTGCACTTATGTTGTATTTCAAAAGGAGGCGATGTATAAACAATGTTCCAATATCTTGTAAACTTTAATTGATTACCTAACTAATCAATCACCTTTTTCTTTTCTTTTTTCATTTAGATTACGTGCAAATATTTTAATGCTTTGCAGGAACCATTGTACCGGATGTTAATTCACCGACTTACCTGGTTTGCGACAAAAGGTAAGTTTAAAGTAAGTTTCTTTTTGTTTGTTTCGAACTTAGCTGTGAACCATTCGCAACTACGTATTAGAACTACTATATTGACTATTATAAACATTCTGGCGCCCATGCGATTTATGACTTACCCGTATTGTGTTTTACGTATTACGAGCTATCCTAAACGCATAAATTAGTAACACGACCACCTTTTTCCACTGAGCTACCGACCCCTTCCTTATCTGTTACTTCCGATTTACTGCCATTTTCGCCTCTAACAACAAAAATTTGTTAAACGGCTCAGAAGTAAGCTTTTACTAATATCTTTCCTACAATTAAAAATAAAGCTTTTTAAGACACTTTTTCACTGTTTTCACCTTTCTGCAATTCCCTTATTTTGGAGGTGATATGGAGGCGATTTTACTAGGTTAATGCCATTATCCTGACAAAATTTAAGAAATTCAATGGAATTAAAAGGTAAATTATTGTCCGATACAAGTTCTACAGGAATACTGAATGTTGAAAATATTTCTTTCAGTGTTCCAATAGTCCCTTTGCGTTTGTACCATCCCTCATTATTTTCAATTCGTTTAGACTTATTGTCGACTATGATTAAAAAGTATAGCTAAATTTAAGATAGATCGATATTGATTCTATAGAAATTATTATGTGCGTTTAGCCGCGATAGAAGCGTGCTGCCGTTAGAGACATTCTGGGTTTGCTGACAAATGTCACACATTCCTATAAACTTTTCTTTACTTTAATTCATCCCTGGTCATCAGCAATAAGGTCGTATTAACGTCTTGGTTCTTACATCACCTAAATGTTGTTCATGAAATAAGCGTAAAATATCATTATGCGTGGTTTAGGAATAACCACTTTGTTTCTCAGTAATATACAATTATTTTCCAACGAAATTTCATGTCCTTTCTGAAAATAAGGCTTAACCTCGTGATCAGAAAGTGAGTCTGGCAAACCACAAAGATATCTGTTTAGGGAACTTTAGAAACATCACCAACATGCAATGGAACATTATCGGCTACATTAAAGGAATATAAAGAGTCGGAAATATCCGTTTTGCTTTGACAGAGTAATCGAGATAACCTATCTGAATTTGCAATAAGAGTACCTTTTTTGTATTGATGTGGTAATCGTACCCTGATAACGTGATTGCCCATGTTAATATACGAGATGCAGCTGTTATCGGTATACCTTTCTTTCTATCAAAAATAAATTGTAAAGGTCGATGATCTGTAACCAATATAAATGTATTATGCAATTTTATTATACCAAACATTATGGCCAGACTCTCTTCCTAGGTTATAGTAAGCTTTTTCATTACTAAACAACGTACTTGAAACAAAAACTACAGGTTTGTATACTACATCAGTCATGTGGCTCAAAACATCGCCTACGCCATAACCACTCATCGCAGGTTATATAAATTGCTAAATTTGGATTAAAATGAGCTAATACACTATTTGAGTGTAAGGAAATTCTTACGTAATTGGAACGTTTTTTCACCTTCCTAAGTCCACAAAAACGCTGAGTTTGTGTGGCATCAGTTATAAAGCGGTTTAAGTTTTGTAGACAACATGGGTATAAACTTACCACAAATAATTTAGTAATCCTTTTGAATGCACGCCACATTTTCCTCTGTTAGATGGATTCGATTTGAATCAATTTTGTGCCCTAGAAATTGCACACTTTTTGATCAAATTTACGTTTAGCGGTATTTATTTTTACATTATATAAGTGAATAAGTCTAGACGTGACATAAGATTAAGCACATGTTTGTGACATTTCATTGGACTGGAGCCGAAAATTAGGATGTCATTTAAGTAACATTTTGCATTTGACAGGCAAGATAATGCATTTTTCATAATTCACTGGCAAATTGGTGCAGAGCTTACTCCATAATTTAACTGATTAAACCGAAACAATCTTAGATTAATCCACATTAAACTACTGAAAATCAACACTTTTCAAGGGAATGTGTGAGAATAATTGTTTATAATCATCAGCATGCATTACTGATCTAATTTCCATATGAACTGAATTATTTTCAATACCTAACGGTACTTTTAAGCTTTCATTATCATTAATTAGTGATGTATTACTTTTTGATTACATGCATAGTATTTCCAATTAGTAGCTGGGAAATTATGATCGTATGCATGGATACTTAAGCATTTTTTACATGGAGATTTTCCATACTGGTATGACTTTGAAACTCTAAAATTAAAATCTTGGCTAGGACGATTATTCCTACTTAGACTTTCACTCGACGCTTGACTTTGGCTTGACATTTGAGTGCCACTATGACTTTGACCATATGAACACTTTGACTTATACTTCTTTTGAAAATTCTATTTGCTTACTTGCAGACGTTCTGATAACTCCATAGCTACAGCTGATTTATAAGCTTTACTAATTTTAAACCATCTTCCATTAAACATTTTGATTTAATTGATTCCGAACGTAAGCCACATACGAACTTATCCCTTAATGATTCTAGAAAATTCCCAAATTCAAAAACTTTTGATAAATTTTTCAATTCTGCAGCAAACTCCTTAATATTTTCATTACTTTTTGTTTTCCCATGTGGAATTTATATCGTTCTGCTCTTACTAATTTTTTTGAGCAATAATGAATAACAAGATCAGACTTCAGATCTTTATATGCTTTTTCACTCGATAGTGTGGGTGCTAGTAAATCTTTTAAAACACTGTAATCGTCTCTTCCTTTTAAAGTAATCAGGACTGCGACTTGCTTTTCTTTACCAATGTCATTACAGTGTAACCGATCTCGTTTAGGTAATGGGAAAAATATTTAATCTAACAGGGCCGCTGCGGTGTTTTGATCATTTATGATCACAATAAAACCTTAATACATTTATTTAAAACAACAGAGAAAACAATTTTAAATCATCGTTACAAAGGAACCAAACTGCGTGAAACTAAGTGCACGCCGGCCTAACGCTCCACTAAACATGCATTCGATAGCTGACGTAATAATCCTCTAGGTGCCAATTTAATTCAATAATAGAATCACGCTCACTGGATTGTTATGTCGACTTTTTAATTCTTAAGCATTAAAACAAAATACATGAAAAAACCTGTCGAAACCCGCGTTCGTCGGCCTTCGCTTAAGCAAGTCCGTCGTACAACGAATGGCAGCAACTTGTATTCTTGCCTTGATTCGATTCTCAACTTCAAATAAACAAAAGCCAGTTGATACTACAAAAGCTAAAATTGCTGGAATTCTCGCAGAAAAGCATTATATATATATTTAATATTATATATATATATATATATATATATATATATATATATATAACTTAACTTAATCTATATAACTTAACACTACAATATTGTAAAGATCCAGAAATCTGTACAAAAAATTTGCAATTTAATTATTTATTTTGGGCATTTATAAAATAAAATAATTAAATTTTACCCCTTCTTCCGTAATCAAGAAATCGTTCACGATTTCGACGCAAGAGTTAGAGCGTTATCCGATCACGTTAGAGCGCAGACTATATAAGTGGAACCGCGACGCGAGATTAACTATCTTACCCGTTTCGTCCTGAAGTCTTCATCTGATCTTGCCCGTTCCATCCTGAGGTCTTCAACGACCTACTGAACCACCGCGTTTATTATTACATTTACCTGCCGGCCCATCTGGGCAAGTTATAGTTTGTTTATCACAATTATCCGCCCAGTTTCCAGTTGATTTCTTCTCTACGTTGGTAGATTATAAATCGATCTTGCCTGTAAAACACATACACAACACATCTCACTTCCCTGGAGCGTAAGCCCAAGGAAAACAAATATCCTGTACACAAAATCGTCTTCTTGGCTTTTAGAAGTACTCCTGAAAAGTACTGAGGTTTTCTAAGGGAATTATCCCCTACGGCGTAGGCCTTTAGAGGTAATTCTTTTACCTATGCTTTTCCGAAAGGCGTAGACCTGTTCGATCTAGCATCCTTCTATTTAACCCATGGTGCGTATCCTTCCTAAGAACACAACACCTATACTTACACGACCGACCAGCAGATATGAAATCGATTGCATAATCGTCTCAAAACTCCGTTTCAGTCAGATTTTTCTGTAGAACCGTTATAAACTCCGTCCTTCATACTGACATTCATTTGTCTGTATCAAGAAATAATTAATAACGCAAAACCCGCTCCTTCCAGAAAGAAAATAAGTTGTTTTTTTCAAAGTATAAATCTACTTCCAGAAAGAGAGATTAAATTCCTTTCATTATTATTTAATTCAAACGTAGAAATCCCAACCTAGTTCTCTTTAAAAATAATTTCGTTTATATACGCTTTTCCAGTAAGCGATAAAAACATTAATCCAATAAAGCACGTAAAAAACTCTGGTATACCATTTTCACTTACGAAATTAGCATATTTCGTAAACGCTTTAAAAACAAGCGTCAACAAACAAAATAGTTATAATAAATCCTGAATTCAAACTACGAAATAAATAAATGCATTATTCACAATTCAGTTTTGAAGGCAGAGAACAGTGACACTTCATGACCCAGTAACCGATATATAAAATCATTGCCCTCTCGAAGCCATTAAGTCAGTCCATTGTATAAATTTCTAATAATAGAAAAATTTAAAAACTTTATATTTACGAGTGTTTGGATTCTTTTTAAAGTAAAAGAAACTATAATAAAACCGACTAGGCTGAGAGTTTTGAATGACTATCTAATTAATTTGCGTAAGCAGAAATAATTTAACATTAGTTAAATTTCACAAAGGAGTTGCTACCGCAACCAAGGTTTGTACGTTAATTGTTTAATTCACAGAGAGCCACCATTCTACTTGGGAAAGAGGGACAACGCCCTTTTGCTACCTGACAGCAGATAATTTTAATTTTAAGTTTATTTATTGAGATGTTATGTTTATTGGTTATTATTAATATAAATCCCTCATTATAGATATCAGTTGAACATTTTGGCATTATATCACAAATAGGAAATAAAATAGTACGTTTGTTATGATCTTAAAGTTGTCAGTGATTAAAGAATCTCCCCATTCTTCGATTTGAAAGCTATGCCGGGCACAAAAGCATCTAGCTATTCAGTAAATACCTTTATTCATACTAAGGGCCGTTACAAAATATACAAGGTAATACACATACACTTACAAACACGCACCCACACATACATACGCACTCACACGCACGCACCCATCTACCCACACGCCCCCCCCCCACACGTACACGCACATACACACACACACACACACACTTTTGGGTGCTTTGCGTGTGAGAAGTCATGTAAACATCGGACGAGAAACAGTATCAGCATCAAGAACATTATGAGATAACAAACAACAATTACCGTTCTTAATACTAAACATATTATATTAATATAAATCAGTTATAGATTGCGCTTTAGTGCAATATTAGTTATACAACATTGCTTGTTTACTGCAATGGTGTACTGCAATTGTATTTTTCCTACCAACCCATTATGTTTTATAATGTGAGCAAGGTTACAGTTATGTAGTAAGAGCGTGTCACTTTCATTTTATACTTTAGTGTGTATTAGGTCGAACTGCAACTGAATCTTTATAGTAGGGTAGAGAGTCTAAGCAATTTGTGCATGGTCAAGTCTAATCTCACATTAGTGGTGTTGTCACCTTGACCACAAGCACAACAGTAGGCTATGGGGGACTGATATTGTGCATGTTAAGAAAATGTTCAACATCAATTTAATGATGCAATAGACAGAATTTTGAAATTTCCAAATAAAATCTCTCCCATTTCGTATCATAAGGTGCTGTTATTCTGATTCTACAAACAAAACTAATATAGAGTGTTTAAGAAAAAAGAAAAGGGTAATGTATCAACCCCAAACTACTCAAATAATTACGCCAACCAAAGCAAACTAAATAGAGTAATAAACGTTTGGAACAAATGCATATTTCGCCAATTGCTAAAGGTTGCTTTAGATATATATTGGATTACCTTCAGTTTTAGGTATTCTCATTTGCTGGTAATAGGCCTGTTCTTTATCCAGCTTAGTGATGTGAACAGGATGTTGTGACCATGCAATGCGGCAGAGCATACATAGGAGTAGTCAAGTGGCTCAAACTGAGAACGCAGGAACATTATAGAACATAGTCGGCAAGGGCGAAACAGAAAGGTCAAGAAACGCCGAACATGTCTTAGGAACGAAGACCATCCAATGACGGATAACATACAGATAGTGGCAAAGGACGAACACAAAACGTCGCGAAAGTCAAAGAAGCAACATACTGTGCACTATCAGACTCAATCCAATAAGTCAAGCTAGTGTGATTTGAAACCCATATGGATTCCAATAATGCGCGAAGAGCTGAATACACCTGCGAAGTATGTTCGGCGCAACATGCGCAATAGTACTGGTTGTTTGCATCCAGCTGATATTGTTCCTCTGTACTATGTATATATATACTATATATCTATATATACATATACTATGATATCCTGTATATGTTATATCTATATATACGAATAAGTTCTAAAACATATATATTGGATTACTCAGTGGCTCAGCGGTAAAGGTGTCAGACTAGTAAGTGAAAGCGTACCAAGTTCGAATAACTGAGAGTAGTCAAGTGGTCTGGAAAAATTATATACATATGAATTCGACTCATTTGCCGAACAGTCCTTTGTAGCTATTCGACGAGCCGTTCAAACTTCGCGTTCAAAAAGTAAAAACTGTGGCCGATCAACTCAACTAATAATAAGCTAGTATTTGATAGTTCTAAGCGAACTAAACATTAGTATGTTAAATAAATAGTATGGTTGTTTGATCCAGCTGATATTGTTCCTCTGTACTTGTTTTAACTTTTCTTTAACATTACTTGAATCCTGTAATGTTAATTTTATATACGGAAAGGTACTACAATAAGTTTAGTTGCTTCGTAAGATTCATCATTGATTGCGACCATCAATAACTAAGTTATTCTAAGTAATTTTTTGCATGAAACGGTCATTTGCCCGACGCTTTTGTTTTATTTCCGAGCGTTATGGGGCACATTTTCGCCAATAAATAGTCAAAATGGTCAGAATCATACGTTATTTTTTAATTATTGAGTGACCCATTTTTGAAGTAGCCTCAATTGCATGTACTCAATACTCTATTTCAGGGATTAAACATCCTTTTGAAACACCTTGCGTACTTTAAGTTACAATATCTAATTAAATTGCGTTGATGGAACATTCTAATCAAAAGTATTTCGGTTCGAATATTTTGGATATATTTTAATAAATTACAATATTTGGTTACATTAATTACCAGTTTTGAAACTACTATTTTACTTGTTCACTTTTCCAAAATGTGATGCGCCTTCTTATCTATGTAAACATAAGTGATGTTTACTCAAACTTATATGTAACGTAGCGAGAGTTAACTTAAATAACAACTTAACAGTAAATTTCATTGGATTTTAAAATACTTTTAGAATAATTAAAGTTTGGGTACAATAAAACACACAAATTCCTTTATTTATATTTTGGCTAATGTCGCACTCAATTTTCTAATTTAAATTGTTTAACCTATGTACGTAACAAATGATTCCTCTTGTTTTTTACGATAACCTAAAATTTATGTTTTGTGTACTTCAGTGCATAGTTAATAACTGGATTTAATTTTGCTGCGCTTGTTGCAAAGGCATAATTATTTGTGTAAAATCTCTGCCAGTGTTGGTTTTGTATTAATTTCCGTTAAAGTATGTAAGGTTATTTTGAGGCATCGTGTATATGCAGTATTTTGATAACGTGTGGAACGTATTTTGAATGAAAATGAAGTAAGTTTGCACGAAAAAAATTTTTTGTGTAGAATGTAAATCTGTGAAAATGATACGTCACTGGATTTTTAATGGAGTATTAGTTGTCATATGAAAGAATATTTGAATGCTGTAGAAATATTTTCATGTTGAAAGCATTAAATTTGGTTAAAAAATAATGGTTTCGAACAATTATTACTAAGACAGCACGGGTAAGACAACTAGTTTGGCCACTGGTCTTTTGCTACTGCAACCGGATTAAAGAAATGGTTGTAGACGTATGAATGAGTGAGAGTATGATATATTGACATTGTATTAATGTGCAGTAAGAAATATGTATGCATATTTTTCTTTGTAGAAATTTTGTGCAAAATGGTAAATTTAATGCATGTTCAAGAATGATGTTGTTAGAATGTGAGGGAGTTCGTTAAACTGTGCTGAAATAGAGATCTCCCACATGTGAAATTTTCAAAAAAAGTTGAGTTATGGTCTGGATAATATACAGAGTGAATATAATTACAATTAATGGTAAGTGAATTTACAAAGTAAATTCAAGATGGCTACGTTATTCTTAGTTTCATTTGCGTTGGGTCCATCCGGACTTCCACTTGGCAAAGAAACGTACTAAATACACGATTGTGATAGGTGGATGGTAGTTTTGGCGCGAGAATGTTTGATAGAGGGTATATAAGCGAGTGTCCAATTGAAGGGAGAGTGAGTTCAGATAGTTCGTTCAGAGCTTAAGTAAAGATCGCGCGCGGCGTTTTTCAGGGGAATGTTTATAACATTGTAGTTTCATCAGCACATAATCGATTGTATAAAGGGAACTAATATTTTTAATATTTATGTGGAAGTAAACATTCTTTATTGCCTTTGACGTATACGTTGAACGCAAACCTTAAAGTAAAGCAAAGAGCCGATGTGAAACACGCGTGTGAACGAGACATTTGCGTTCGACAGGAACCGCGCTCGCGAGTATACAGCCTGAGTTAGCGGATACGGCTGTCTTCTGTATTTTGTGTCAAGTGTGTTTACAAATTGAGAAAGGATTAGCAGACCATATGGACTCCACTCCATCAAGGGTAATGGATTAATTAACGTAAATTGTAAGAACTAGTTTTAGGTTTTGTTTAACAGAGACAATTATCTTTTAGGTTCATTTTTGCTTGCTGGGTTAACAATTTCTTATTTTAGTATGTTTAGTATGTAAGATTTTTTAAAATATAAAATTTGTTTTTGTGGTGCTTTTCAAAGCAGTGTTTGTATATATTTACAATTGGAAATTGGTCAATGTATATCTGTTATTTACTTTTGTTGTTTATTTGTGTCAGCTAAGAAAAATTTACCTAACGGGTTCCATCTTTTTATAATTCGAATTGATCTTTGAATATTTTTGAGCTTAATGATCGTTTTGAAATTGCTTAATGAACTGTTTTGAATTATTTTACAGTCAATCAAATACACTACTAACAGAGTATTTTTATTAATTATAAATTACAGACTTTTAAGTATTAAAATACGATGAACTGTTAGAATACGATTTTAAAGATAAAGTATTAATAAAATATAAACAGTATTTCATGAAAGCACTGATCGTCTATTTTAAATTGTTAAGCTACAAATCGAATGTTCTGTTGAGATAAATTAGTTAAACCGACTATATTATTATGTGAATTTTCTAAATGGTTATTAAATTTAATTCAGAGTCTTGTATAACAGTTTAGAAATATAAATTTATAGGTATTACGAGATCTTTAAGAACGTACTTCAAATTAACGTTTATGACTTGATATTAATATGTGTTCAATAAGTTTACGACACCCATATTTCAAGCTAATTTCTTAAGCTTTGGATAAATGTTTTCAAATAGTAAGTCAGACTTGACTGGATGAATGGTTACACGACACTAGACTATCCTGTCTTCCAGCAGTAAGATTTAAGATTAATGGTACATCCTAGAGACAATTTTTCCTGAACTGAGCATTGTGAGTTGTAGATTTATGGTATATGTAAGGTGTTTTGACACTACCTGTCAATCATTTTACTCCTTATATTGACCCCTCCCACTTCCACTGTAGCTGGCTTAGCAACCCGCTTGCCTCGGTAAACCTGCACGATGCCTAGTGCGGTTTGAACGTGTAACAAGTAATCTGACTACTGGGACAGCTTTAAATACATTTTTTTATTTACTCCCAGTAACTGTCTGTTTTTATTGTATTGTATTATTTTCAAAAGTGCCCAAAAATCAACTTAAATGCACATTACGTCAAAACAATACAATATCTTAGGATATGCAAGCAACTAATTAAACGAACAAAATTGTAAACATACGAAAACAGTTAAGCAGAATCTTAATGGAGCAATGTGTATCATTACATAAATTGTTACCATCCCAGTTTTAACTTTGATATTAAGAATCAGTTGAATACATTGTGAAAATAAAATACAATAACCTTAGAAAACATTTAAAGAACGCAAAAAATACTGTATTAAAACTTATTTACATAATAAAATAATCCACCTATTTAATCTCGTTGTCTCCAATTCAATTTTTGGCTTGGTTGTTGTCTGCGTGTATTACTACCACGTGTGGTGCAGTAGAATTTTCTGGATTTCTGTTTCTCCAGTTAGGGGTCACGCTTTGGACTACTGGTCCAGCATTACGATGACCGGATGTTGACTTTTTCAACAATTCATATACTGTTAAGTGATTTCTAAGTCTAGCCACATCAATTGCAGTCAATCCCTGGTCACACCGGTGTTTTAATTGACACTTTTTTTCTAGTAAAACTTTCACAGTTTCTAAATGGCCTCCATAAGCAGCGTAGTAAATAGCGGTCCTTTTTCTTCTATCTTTGGCGTTTATAAACGCTCCATTATCCAAAAGAACTCGAACATTTAATTTTTTTCCGCTTCGTGCAGCATATAAAAGTGGAGTTAAACCATCATATGATCGACACGCTGTTGAAGAATTGTAATCTAGTAATAATTTTAAAATATCTACGTAATTTAAAGTTGCAGCAAGAGACAAAGCGGTTCTATTTTTACTATCAACAGCATCAACACTTGCTCCCTTTTCTAACAATAATGTAACTATTTGGGTGTGCCCTACGGATATTGCTCCAAAAATAGGTGTTCCAACTCTTGTTTGTTGATTAATATTTGCACCATAAAGTAGTAAGAGACGTACAATTAGTAGATGGCCACAAGTGGCTGCAACATGTAAAAGTGTTTCAGATCGATATACGGCATCCACATTTGCTCCTTTTTCTAACAGTAGCTTTACTACAGAATTTTGACCATTTTCTATTGCCCATAAAATTAGTGATGTTTCTTTATTTCCCTTTAAAATAGTCCCACAGTTTAACAAAACCTCAATTACTCTTGTGTTTCCAACCTTTGCTGCTTCCCATAATACTACATGTTGATAACGACTATTCAAATTTGATGCAGCACCGTTGTTTAGAAACAACTCTACTATGTATGGACGCCTTCTCTTTATTGCTAATGTAAAGGGCGTTGTGCCTTTAAGATTTTCACTACGCATATCAGCACCGCTTTCTATGAGAATTTTGATGATTTCCAAATGTCCTTCGTACGTTGCATAATGAAGTGCAGTAAAATAAGAAGGTTTATGACTTGCATCTTTTAGAGCACCTGCATTTAGAAGCATTTTTACCACCTCAATGTTGTTTTGACGAGCTGCTTGCATGAGAGGTGTCATTTTTGTTCTAGTTTCATAAGTGTCTATTTTTGTATTATTACTTAACAGATGTGAAACTATGTCAATGCAATTTGAATCCGCAGCTGTAGCCAGTGGAGTCCATCCATGACCATTTTCACAATTTATATTAGCTCCAATATCTACAAGCAGTTTAAAAATATCAGTCCGTCCTTGACGGACTGCACTGAACAGTGCAGAATTTTCAGAAGTTAAAGAACGTTGAAGATTAGCATCTCTACTTAATAAAAATTGTACAGTACCCACATGACCATGTTTAGAAGCGATACTTAGGACATTGTCACCTTCGTCATCAAAAACTGATGCATTCGCGTTGTATCTTAACAGTAATTTTAGGATATCGGTGTGACCTTTAGAAGTGGCAAGTAATAATGGCGTTAATTTGCGGTTTGTGGTATGCTCTATATTTGCATCGTGATTAAGTAAAGCAGTAACAAGTTTTGTGTTGCCTCTTAAACTTGCAATGCATAACGCAGTAAAACCATTTTGATTTTCACTATTAACGTTAGCTCCTTGGTCTAATAGTATTTCCACAACACTATTATACCCTTTTTCGACAGCAAGCAGCAATGGTGTTTGTTTCTGCTTATCAAGCCAATTTATATTTTCCTTGTTGCAGGATACTAACAAATTAACCATCTTTGCATGTCCATAAAATGAAGCCAAATGTAAAGGCGTTCGTTCCTTACAATCTTTTGCCGTCAACTTTATGTTTTTCGTTAAAAATATTTCAGCGATATTTGTTAATCCTTTACTTGCAATATAATGTAGCACTGTGCGTTTCTCTAAATCAGCAATAGTAGCCATTACTTCCAATTCATTGTCCAGTTTGCTCAAATGTTCTTCCATGTAGTTAATAATATCGTGATCGCCACAAATAATTGCATAGTGCAAAGGAGTTTTTCCATACTTATCTTGTTTTGATAAGTCAGCACCTTGGCGCATGAGCGTTTCTATAATGGCTCTTTTATGTCTGTGATCTATCAGAAACGAGTAATGTAGTGGAGTCATCAAATGTTTATCACATAAATCCAACTGCACGTTTTCCGCTAGAAAACATGAACCTGTCATTACCGCATAAAGTAAGCGAATTTTCCTATTTTCATTTTGGTCAGTAATGTATTCACCATTTTGTGATGATACAGTACTTTCAGATGTAGATGTAAAATTTAACTTATGTTTAGTAAAAACAGTTTTCAAAAGCCACAAGTCGCTTTTCTTTAAAAAATTTTCAAGGCCTTTCACCAAAGAGGGCTTAATAATATTTGATATTGTTATTTTTTGTATTTTAGCACAAAATTCGTCGGCAATGCTAAAAGATTTGCTTGCGATTGCGTAATCTAATTCAGAGTAGTTAAGAAGGTTATCGCAAGTGATAGCTGGTATACTGGGAACTGCACTTAAAATATTTACTATGTCATAGTCGAATGGCGTTCTTCCTTGGACACCTAAATCACGAACACTTTCATTTGAACTCTCTTGAAGACTTACTCCCCAACAACCAATTAAATGCAGCGCCGATCGTCCTCCCGAATCTAACTTGAAAATGGCGCTTTTGTCTTTGGTGAGTATTTCTTCCGCTACATCTAATTGTAGGTTGATTATCGCTAAATGTAAAGGACAATCCTTCGAAAGTATCTGATCAAACATTGCTCTGATGGTTAAAAATTTGGGATGAAACAGTTTTTCGATCAGTTCCCGGTTTTGTTTTCTTTTGTTCGCTAACTCGCGTGCTATAATATACTCAGAGAACGTTCTTTGGATGTAAGAGACGCTACCATCAACTTCTACTGTTAGTACTTCATCTTTTTTTAATATTTCAGGTATTTCTAGGTATTCAGATGTTTTTGATGTTATCATGTTACTAATATCACCATACATAAAGCAGTTTTCTTTACATGCAACCAAAAAACGATAATATTCGTATTCAGCGTGAATATTACGACTCATATTGAATGATGCATCTATCATATTACTTATTTTATCAACAAAATATTCGCATAAGGATAGCAAATTAACATTTTCTAACTGAAAATCATCGCTGTTTAACACGCTCTCATATCTTTCAGTAAAAAAATCAGTTAACATTTTTACGTGTAACGGAATTCCTAAGTGGTATTCGTTTTGCACTTTAAGAAACCGATTTACAATTTTCGTGACGTCAGACATAGATAAATTTAAACGTGAAGTAATATATTGTGTTAAGTAAGATTGTAGGTCTTGCGTGTTCATCATTTTTAAAGAAATAGAAAATGTCTGGAAAGATTGCTCCAGAAATTGTCTGTAGTTTGGTCGCGTCGTTAAAAAAATGGCATAATCTAATTTTGACCATAATTTGATCATTTGTATTACATCTTGCATATGTTGGTCTTGTAGTTCATCAAATCCATCTATTAACACCATGATTCTATTTTTTCTTAAATAATAATTAAAGATAATTTCGTGTAAACTATTATTTGCAAAAGGAACAATTTGATCGTGAATAGGTGAATATTTTTTCAAATCTATTCTTTTGATCCACCACTTTGTATATGCCTTTGTGGCTATATAGTCAAGTAAAGTACTTTTTCCAATACCTGCAGGGCCACTGATAATTCTGATTTCCGATCCCATTGTTGCGTGTAATTGCTTTAATACCATTGACTTTTTCAAGTGAGTATCACTTTTTTTAATTACGTATTTCGCTATATTATCGTTAGATCCGTAAGTATATCTCCACTCAAAACCATCAACATCAGTATATTTCAGGTAATGAATAGTTTTATTTTGCAACGTACGTCTTATTTCAACAGGTACAAATGCGTTCCTCACCAATATTATCCTAGATTCGACCAATCTCGTGATTGATTGGCAAGACGAAATATCACTGTGAAGAATTCGTATCTGCAGCTTGTTAAGGTAGTTTTGCATTTCGTTAATACTAAGATAATCCATTTTAATTATGAAAAGGTCATCTGTTAAATATTCTAATGCTTCGGGTTTAATCCATATTCTGTCAAAAGACGCATCAACGTGGTTCTGTATTATTGGTTTCGGCTGCTCTCCAATATTACATTTTCCTAACAATATATGAATAACATCTTTGATTGGAATCAAATCAGTGATTTCTCTCTCTGTGATTTGATTAAGTGTAGTAGGTCTACCTTGTAAATTAATAGGACTATATAACGCATCAATTTGAATGTCAACATCAAAATCTTTTAGTGACGTACATACAGCCGGTATTTTAGTTAAATTCGTAATTAATTCTTTCTGGACAAGGAATAGAACTTTTATGCTGCAATCTATAGCTTGAAGCAACTGAATTAAGCGAAGACTTAAGGATTCGTTGTTAATACACAAAACCAAGGGAGCTTTTCCATGTTGCCACATAAATTCATACACGTCATTCAATGTAACTCCATTCTGCTCAAAACCAAGAGACTCTTGGTATTCTGTAACTACATCATTTATATAATTGCCAAGAAATTCACGTATAGTGTCATCATCTTCAATTACAATTTTCGATTTCTCTACAAAGCTTTTACAGAACCTTGAACACCTGCTTTTTGATTCCGAAATTTTATGATTCCATGTGTACGGTTGCAAAATTTCTCCAATAATAATATTTAACATATAATCTTTAGTAATTGGAATTCCTACACCAAAGCTTCCATTCAAACTATTCCGGACCGTTAAAAGAACCTTTTCGGTTACCGCTCTAATACATGTCTCATCTAAACTTAACGACGGTATATTTTCAATCAAACGCTGAATATCTTCTTTTAGTGGAATTGAATCACCTTGACGTGTACATAAAAAAATTACAAGGATTCTCCACTAAATTTGCATCATTAATTATGTATATGCTTCCTTCATGTACATTTAGCACATAATCCAGTTTACACTTACAATTGTCTGCTTTGTATGCTACACTTGATAAATGATCTTCCCTTCCCGAATTTGTATGTAAAACAAACGATGATGTATTCCTTAAAAATTGTTGTATTATTTCAGAATTTTCCTCCTTAGTAACGCTATTTTTAATATCCCTTATATTATCAAAATGTTTGCTGAATAGATCGGATGTTGAATTTGGGTTTAGGTTTTTAGTATTACATTGATCATACGTGACTTGAATCGCATAATTGTAGATGTGTCCAGATGTCGTTAGTAGGCTAACCACTAGGTCTTTAAAATATCCAAAATGTTTGGCATTGGTACAACACCAAAAATTTTTAATTTCTGGATTGTTGAGAATGCGTAAAATGCACAATGCGATAATTTGATTTTTTTGCTCCTTGTTGTCGTGATGTAACTCCGATGGGACAATTCCATATGCCTGTAACACGTTATGCATTAGTTTCAAATATCCAGAAAAGTGTACATATTTAAAGTTTTAGCACTAATTCGTATAATGAGTATCATCTAATAATCAACACAGTTTTCATTTTATATCAATGTTGATTAATAATTTTTAGTGTCGTAATATCGAAATTGTTGCAATAATCACCGAAAGGTGTGGCGTGTGTATGAAATTTGTCATAGAATTTTTTTTAATATTAAGGTATTTGAATATTATGTGTAGAACTTTAAATTAAAATGTTAAGTTACCGGGAATTTTTATTTTAAAGTTCGTTATTGCAGTTTCCATAAAAGGAATTAAATTTCATGATGATTCAAGAGAGTTTTTACGAAACATAATATGTGTCGGTTTAAATTTATTTGTGTTATCAGGTTTGATAACGAAAAGTTCAGTCGCGGTTAGACAGTTCTGCGTGCTATCAAGTTTGCCAGTTCATTTATGTATTGAGTTGTTACTGGGGAAAATTTATTTGAGTAACAGGGTTTCTTATTGAAAAAACAGGATGTGTGGCATTTCGATTCTAGGTATCAAGTCTTTTTTTTTCTGGGAAATGTCCATTATCCAGTTTTAGTGGGGAAGATTTTTTTCGTGTAACGATTAAAAATATGACGTAATTTTAGGGAAGGTAAGACGTTCAGTGCTTCTTTTAGTTAAAGTTAGGATGTTAAAAGAAGACGTTAAACGCTGAGCGGGTGATGTAGGCTTCAGGCGCACAGGATTTACCTACGTTCTACCCGGGTTTTTAGAAGCTATCGTGAGGGAATCTTCCCGTTCACCTTGTGTATGAAAGAATTCAATAATCCCAGGGACCTTTCTTTGTGTTGTTAATCGTTGGTCAGCAGTGACATTTTCGTATCAATATAAGCGGATTAGTGTTCATATTAGTGCTTTCCTTATTTTTGGAGTGGAATCGCGCTTTGGCGGATTCTGATATCTTTAAGTTTGGTAAATTCATTTGTGTATCGAGTGGAACGGGCGTAATGCCTGTGGTTATTACTTATGTTTAATTCCACCCCGCTATAAAAAATAATATTAGGGTCCTTTACAATTATTAATAATTTTACAATCATTAAAAATTTATATTGTATGCTTGAGAGATTTAAATGATTACCCTTTCTACGTTAATCGGAATTGGTTTAATTTATAGAGATATCATCTACTAGTTTAATTTTAATTCGTTTGCTATTAATTTCAGTTTGATTAAATGAACTTCAATATTTACGTTTCATCAGATTCCTGCCTTATAAAGATGCGCCAGCTAGCTCAAGTGTAAAAAGAAGTGATTACCGTTATCAATGACCACAATTATACTCAATTTTGGTATTCTTATTTATTTGGATTTCTATTGAGTTTACTTCCTTCCGCATTTATATGTTCAATATTTATATAAGCTTTTAATATTAATAGTCTTTAATAATAAAAATAAATCAAACGTTATACTTATTTTATTACTGAAATGTTTACAATGGCATATAACAATCAAACCTTTAATTATAAGTAATATTCTTAATACTAACATGCAACAAAAAACCTTTTATCAGAATTGAATGGAATGTTTAGCGTTCAATTTTGATATTCAAATTCAAATTCAGACAAAAGAAAACACATAAACGTTTGTTTATTTACACTATTAGAAATCGTACTTATCTGTTGCTTCGTTGAAAGCCGATGACGTAACTGCAACGTGGCCAAGCTCATGACGCAATTGGGCCTATAAGGCGGACTTGGCGCCTTGTTTCTTTTGTTCCCAGGATATCTTGTTTACACCTTTTTTTGTGGATTAAGTCTATTGCAATTTGCTTTCCAACACTTTCATGATTTTTGTAAATAATTGCTTGATACATTTATAATAGTCAATTATTACTTTAATTGTTCAACTTTAACTACAATTTGCGTGCTGCAACGAACCGCAACTCTTCTTTGAACATCAATAAATTCGAATTATTGTTCTTTATATATTAATTTCTTACACTAGATCCACAGCTTCTGTTTATTTTTATCGTTCACTATGTAACAATCTTGGAATACTTTCGGTACATACAGAACACGTGATTTTTTATTATTAGGTAACCTTTAACGCGATTTTAAATTATTACGCAATCTTTTTTATTATCATCAACTTGACACTATTTACATTTAATTATTTACTTTAGCCTTTTACTATATTAGTAAGGAAGGTAATTTCACTTCTTCCCTATTATACACTGTTATCTTACTTTATTTCTAAATTTAAGATACTTGACTATTGCCGTCTTTGGTTACTATCAACCAAACTCTGACTGCTTCCTTAAAGCGACTGTTACCGCGTCTTTCCCTTTACAAAACATTTAAGATTCCGAAATTGCCGCGTTTATTTAAAGCCTTACAATTAAACATGTAAATGCTCATCGAAAAAAAACTCAAGCTTCTCATCTTAATATTAATTACATTTACATACAAATAACCAACAACCATTCCAATGCCTAGAAAGTAACATATAACTATCAAATCTCGTATAATTTAGCGAGAAATTTTGAAGTTTTGTAGGGCACCTGTTACCCGAGAAAGTACATCTGAGTCCTCAGCTGTTCAGACAGATAAAAGGGTTGCTGTAAATAGATACCGCTACAATAAATGTTGTGTATATTAAGCCAGGTCTTGGCTTAAATATTTTAGCCACTAAATTCCTATCTCCTAATTTACAAATAATCGGATAATTGAAATTTGAAGACAGTAAAGTTGAGTAGCGTCTATTTCCTGTGCTTTACAAATGAATCCCGCCCGACCTTCACACAACTAAATAGAGTAAAAAAATAAAAATTAAATCTACGGTAACCTAGATTACCGTAGATTTAATTTCCATTTTTTACCTTGATCATGCGCAATGAATAAAGTTCATTTGTAGAGCACAGAAAATAGACGCTGGTGTAAAGTTGCTGTGCTATAAGGCTGTGTCCTCAGAAGGAGGTTGAAGAGTTACTGCTATTCGTAGGTCAATTAACAAAGGGTCAATGGTACAGGAATTGCCTTTGCCGCTGTGAGGTGGAAAGAAAGAAAATAGACTAAAGGAATTTTGTGCGAATTAAGGTAATTACTTTTTGTGTTTATTTTTGGTGATTTTAATGAAGTTGTTTTTATTTTTTAGGCGGATAAATGTGGTTTCTTTTGAGTGTAGTATGGTATACAAGACCTTCAGGCAGTTAAGATAATTTTACCGAAGTGTATTCAACCGTTTATCGTCATATTACATATTGCGTGTTATATTTTTCACATCACGAAAATTTGGCAAATTTATGTTTTGGGCTTCCCTCCGGAAGTAAATCCATTTCTTTGTGTTTTGATAATAACTGTACCAATACTCTGATTTTTTATTTGTTTGATTATCGTAATATATGGATAGTGTTAATGAAATTTGGCGTATTATATAGCATAAGATTTAACGTAAAGTAAAATTAGAGTAAATAAGGTTAATGGCCAATCATCTGGTCCATTAGCACGTCTTTTCATTTTGATTAAGTGCAAATATTTTGAAGCTGTACAGGGTAAAGCCTTTTAATTTACCGTTTCACCCGGTTTATGCGACATAAGGTAAGCAAGTTTTTGTTTGTTTTGAACTTTGCTCGCATATACGTATTTATACCCAGATATTGTCGATATTGGCGTCCATTTAATTTATGAATAAATAAACCATGGTGATAGTAAATTAAACAGCGTATGCATAAGTTCTGATCATTAGATTGA
Organism: Vesta saturnalis; assembly: GCA_036346205.1. Classification (NCBI taxonomy): domain Eukaryota; kingdom Metazoa; phylum Arthropoda; class Insecta; order Coleoptera; family Lampyridae; genus Vesta; species Vesta saturnalis. The sequence continues at coordinate 7,401,256 of JARFJB010001218.1, forward strand.
ATTGGTATAATATTTAATCGTATATAATACCATTAGTGATGTTGCCGAGAATTTTTGTTACCCAAGCTACGAGTGTCTGCTGTTTTTGAAAATCTGCCGGAGCACTTGAACCAGAGCACATTTGCAAAAGCCACAGTCACGTATCAAGCTTGAGCAACAAAAATTCAGTGCAAAACTATTATCACGAGTGGTATTTGGCCAAATAATTCTACGCTGCGAGAGAAAAAAAAATTAAGAGAGGAATTAAATACGTGTGTTCACCAGTATATCATGGTAACTTTACAGTTTAAAAAACAATATTTAGAAAAAGTTCCTCATTTTACTCGGTTTACTTATATTACTTTTTGCTCTTTAATTAATAGTAATATAAAGCAAAATTTCAAAGGTTTGGAGGTAAAAGTGAAACACAAATAGATCAAGTAACTTCAAAAAAAAACAGGAAAAAATCACTCGCATCAGGATGGTCACAATTTTTAACATTTTCTGATGAGCGGGGATACACCCTGAATAAAGATGAGCGTTGGATGAATTTAGAAGACCATAAAGAAACCATTAAAAAAATGATTAATAAACAATATATAAGATATATATATATATATATATATATATATATATATATATATATATATATATATATATGAAGGGTTTTCCAACAAGAGGTGTTATTTTGACATTCAAAGAAAAATGGAATTTTTTGAGATAATTGAACGAATGTTTATTTCATTATAAAGAGGAAGGTATGCCGTTAATAATGGAGAACAATATCAGCCAAATGGCTACCACGACCACGCTTACAGGACCATATCCTTTTCATGAAATTTTCCATAACCAAATCGCAAAGTGACTGCCCTATGTCATCGATAGCCTCACGAATTCCATCTTTGAGGTCTTGAATCGACGCTGGGCTGTTGGCGTAGACCTTATCTTTCACGTGGCCCCAAAGGAAGAAGTCGCAAGGTGTTAAATCACAAGATCTCGGTGGCCAATTGTGATCACCTCTTCGAGAGATAACACGGTCCGGAAACTTTTCCCGTAAAAGATCAATGGTTTCGTTGCTTGTGTGGCACGTAGCGCCGTCTTGTTGAAAGTAAACGTTGTCCAGATCAATACCATCCAATTCCGGCCATAAAAAATCATTAATCATCTCTAGATAGCGCAATCCATTCACCGTAACTGTTGCTCCAGCCTCATTTTCGAAAAAGTAAGGTCCAAAGACACCGCTAGACCATAAACCGCACCAAACAGTCACACTTTGAGGATGGAGAGGCTTTTCAACAATAACTCTAGGGTTTTCCGAGCCCCAGATGCGACAATTTTGCCTGTTGACGTACCCACCGAGGTGGAAATGGGCCTCATCAGTCAAGATGATTTTTCGATGGAATTCCGGATCATTTTCATGCATTTCAACGACCCAATCAGCAAAGACACGACGTTGTTGATGATCGGCCGGCTTGAGTTCTTGTGTTAACTGAACTTTATAAGCCTTAAGACCCAAGTCTTTATGCAAAATACGGTGTAATGACGTTTGTGGAATGCCCAATTCCAAAGAACGACGAGGAATGGACAAACCTGGGTTTTCTTCAACACTTTGGGCTACAGCAGCAATATTCTCAGTTGTTCTTGAGCGACGTGCACGGTTTTTATTCTTCACATCATTAACTTGTCCCAACAGCTCGAATTTGTTCACCAATTTCTGTATTTCGGTCCGACAAGGTGCTTCACGACGACCCAAAAATGTTTTAGTTTTACGAACCGTCTCTGCCAAATTTTCACCATTTTTATAGCGAATTTTAATCATTTCAAGGCGTTGTTGAAGCATGTATCGTTCCATTTTTATTAATCGCGTAGTTTTTACTTGTCAAATGTCAATAAATGACATCTTCAAAAGTGACATCTACCGAAATAGCGGGCTTTTCAAAATAACACCACTTATTGGAAAACCCTTTATAAACAATTAAATCAAATTAATTTACTCAGGCACTGGGTCTCTTAAAAGGACGTTACAAATAAAATAAGTTAGTTAATATTTATGTAAAATCAAATAAATTTTGCAAAATTTAATCATTACTTTTTTATCGACATTTTTTTTTAATTCCACATACCTTGTAGACGTATATATGTTATATCAAAAAAAACCTTATTTGAATAAAGCATTATATTTTGAGGGACGAATTGTATAATTACATTTGTATGTACTCATAATTGTATATAATTATAATTGCATAGTTGCGTAACGTAAGGATTATTTAAACTCACACGATATGTATCTACTGGAAAGTTTATATATATATATATATATATATATATATATATATATATATATATATATATATATATATAACAACAAGGGCCAAAAACATAAATTCAATTAAAATTAGGTGTTTGTTTTTAAAACGTAACAGACGATTTTAATTTTTGTAGCGATTTTTTGATGCTAAGTTCATGTATACAGGGTAGCCCAAAACAATTTATGACTACCAACTTAAATTCAACTAAAAATTAGGCTCGGACTTAATTTAATTTTGTACGATTTTTGATGCTAATTCATGTATACAATCAAAACCAACTTCATTTTTCAAATGGAAACACTCTTTTTATTTCATTTTAGAGTCTGCTTTAAATTTTAAGTTTTATGTACCATGTCTATACCTAAACTTAGCAGTTATCGAAACATACATAAGATCAAAATCTCACATAAATTTGTTAAAAACTGAAGGAAATATTTTGCATGAAAACGCTGAAACAAGTCAAATATTGTTTTTAGTTATCCATTTTCATCCATTTTTTGACGTAACACACATGTATACAGGGTGACCCATGTAGAAGATAAATTTACTTTTTCATTTTTTTTATGGAACCCCAAGTATATTAAGAGTTCTTTGAGAAACTCTGAACATATGTCATGTAACATACTCATATCTAAATTCAACAGTGTTCGGAAAAAAATTACATAAAATAGAAATAACCACAGAACTTTAATACTTAATAAATAACAATGTTTAAATCTCGAAAAAGGTTATAAAAAATAGGAATACCAATAGAACCATTAATACTTAATAAATAACAATATAAACTACTATAATCTAATGTATTAAATTTTCGAAATGTGCCCCATTGACGTCTTGACAGTGGGCAAGCCGCAATTTAAATTCCTCAATTACTTTACTTATTATTGGAGGAGGTATTTGTTGAGCTTCTTGAATAATTTTACTTTTTCAGTCTTCTACATTGTTGGGCTTATTTAAATACACCCTATGTTCCAAATAACCCCGTAAAAAGGTCCATATGGGTTAGGTCAGGCGATCTAGCAGGCCATTCTAATGGCTCCCTTTGAAGAGGAAATGTTTCGTCTAAATATTTCCGTACCTCTATGCTGAAATATGGTGGCGCACCCTCTTATTGAAACCATATTGACTCATTTGGAATGTTTGGATTATTTGCATTTGGAAACATAAAACAAAGTTCGGGTACCAATTCATTTCTCAAACATTGCAAATAGCGTTGGCCTGTTAAAGCACTCCCTTATTGTAAGAATAAACAGAGATTAAAACAGAGCACAAAGATACTAACTGTTTGACAAAATGTTACTATTGAAACCAAATTTAATGTCCATTTAAAAGTATTACATAAATGTCATCCGCAAATGTTTCAATAACAGTTGAATATCGACATGGGCAATGGGTATATTACATAAAATATATTTCTACATTAATAGTTCTATCGTTATTTCTATTTTATGTAATTTTTTCGAACACTGTTGAATTTAGATATGAGTATGTTATATGAAATATGTTCTGAGTTTCTCAGAGAACTCTTAATATACTTGGGTTCCACAAAAAAAAAATGAAAAAGTAAATTTATCTTCTACATGGGTCTCCCTGTATACATGTGTGTTACGTCAAAAAATAGGTAACTAAAAACAATATTTGACATGTTCCATCATTTTCATGAAAAATATAACAAATTTGTGCGGGACTTTTGACCCTCTCTTATGTGTATTTCTCTATAACTGTTAAGTTTAGGTATAGGGCATGGTACATAAAACTTACTTAAAATTTAAAGCAGAATCAAAAATGAAATAAAAATAGTGTATCCATTTGAAAAATAAGTTGATTTTTACCTGTATACATGAACTTAGCATCAAAAAATCGCTACAAAATTAAAATCGACGTGTCCGAGCCTAATTTTTAATTGAATTTATGCGGTACCTTTGGCCCTCTGTGTGTAATATATATATATATATATATATATATATATATATATATATATATAGAGCATTGATTTAAACCAAGGAGCAATCACATATGCTAGATGTAGTTGCCATAGAGGGCAAGCCATTTGTCACCACATGTCTGCATATATACCATAATGTAAGCCGTACAGATACGGCTTGTGCCTGAAAAATACAAGGACTACCAGCACAACTGCTGTAAGTCATTTTTTGTGTCTTCACTGATGACGTACTAGATACAGTTAACATTTCTGTACAATCTAATATTATGCGGCGGTTTGTAAATGTGGTAAAATATGTCGGCAAATAAATCTTATTCTTGTTTCTGCTTGGAATATTGCCCATCAACTGTTTATAAACAACGGTATGTACAACATGTATCCAAGTAATTACTATGTTGCTTACTGTAGCTTGGGAAATATTAAATCTTTGCGCAATATCACAGTGGGGAAAATTACGTCTAAGCTTTATTAAGCAAAGAATCAGCAGATCTACCTTATTAATTATGTACGCTTTCTATTTGAAGTAATAATTCATTTATGTATCTTTGACTAAATTGAACGGAGCCATAAATATTGTTGAATTGGGCAGTGTACAACAAAATCAAGTCATCCTCTGCTTTAATATATTGAAAAGAAAACCTTCTTTTTAAATTTTTCAATTCTACCTTCAAGTCTTGACACTCCTTTTTTAGAAAATAATTTTCAGCATTCAACATAACGAAACTTGATTCTTCCAAATTTGAGGGTTGATTCAACTTCCACAGGCAATGTTGTAAAAACAATAACAATAATCTCTGTCAGCTGGACGTTTGAATCATCATGTCAGATAGATGTTAAAACATCAATAAGATAGTATAAGCAAACGCACGAACGCACGAAAGCACCAAAGCACAAACGATCAAATGCATAAACGCACAAACGTACAAGTGTACAAACCCGCAAATGCACTAACGCACAAGCGCATACGCGCAAATGCGCAGAAGCATAAACCCACAAACGCCCAAGTTCACAAGTGCAGACGAGTAATCATACAAGCGAACAAACGCACCAGCGCACACCCCTCAAATGTGCAAATGTACAGACTCACAAACACCCTACCGCACAAGCCCACAAACGCAAAAACGTACAGAGTGTAGGTGCACACACGCACATACCAACACATACCCTCACACACACCCCCACATGCGTGCACACAAGGGCACAAACGCCCAAGCGCACAAGAGTACAAGCACACACATGCACGAGTGCACAAACGAGCAAACGCACAAGCGCACCCGCATAAACGCACGAGTGCACAACCCACAAGCGCACGCACCCCCCACCCCCACACGCACCTACACAAACCCACCCACATACCCATACTAACACACACCCACGCACGCACGCACACACAACACACTCACGAATGTACGCACGCACGCTTGCACGCACGCACGTATATCCACACTCGCACGCACGCTCGCACGTACATACACGCACACACACACACACATCCAGAAAAAGGTCATTACAATTAAAATTTAAATAGAATGTTTGTGTTTGTGACGATATATTTCAATAGATCGTTGCCTAAAATGTAGCGAATTCAACCATTCATATAAGGAATATAAAGGAGTACTAATTGTCCACTTTGTTCATATATCATAAAATCATTAGCTACATGAGTTCATTCCAATCGTTTTTATCCATATTTATTGGATAAAAATTGATCTTATTACCAAAAATTTCTACAAAATTGATTTATAGCATTCAAGAGCAGCTACTCATAATTGAAGATAATATCGATATAATTTTTATTCAAGAGCCGTATATAATTGGAAATAGAATAGAAGGAATTACAAAGAAAAATAAGAGTGTTTTCTAAATCTGACATTAAGAGCATTAATACTAACTAACGACAATTTAATTGATGCTCTAGTTATTAGTCAAGTTTCTGATAGAGATGTGTTAGATTTAGAAATTTCTTATAGAAAATTTAATTGTTTTATGATTAGTGCCTATTTTGACGTTACAGAAGACATTGTAATTAATTTATATAAGTTATAAAAAGTATTAAAACATGTTCAAAATTATCCAGTTATAATTGTGTTAGTAATGTGGTTTTATACATTAACAAACAGTGAAGGATGTTATTGCAAGATTTTAGTAAGTCAAAATCTATTTATAATGAGTAAAGTTAATGAGATGTCGACGTTTGAAGCTGTGAGAGGCAACGATAATATTGGTCTAACGATTACAAATCACTATCCTGTTAATTTAATAAGAGATTGGAAATTAGAAGAAATAGAAAAATTATAACTTTTGAACTAAACAATCAAATTAATTATTTTAACGTAATTGGCGAAAATGATATTAAGGTTTTGATGATTAAATATACTGCAGCATTAGAAAGAATCTGTATTAAACCATTTTCTTTAAACGACCATAAAAATGGGAGAACAGTTTCTTGGAGAACAAACAAGTTATCAATGATGAGAAAAAACGTTAATGTACACAAGAGATTACCCCAAAGAAGTAAAGATAATGAAGAATTAAGAACAGAATGAAAGATGAGATATTATGATACCTTGTGGGTCTAATCCTTGAAGTACGATTTACTAATTAGCGTAAGGAAAGATATTGGAGAATATATAGTAGATGACAAAAGTACTTTAGAATGTATGACGGGTGATGATCATAGTGTTGCGGGTGGAAATAGCTGCACGATTGGTGTAACGAATAAGTGATGAATGCTGATAGCTCAGTAGTCGGGGGTGGGTATGGTGTTGTTTAGCGTGTAGGTGATTAGAATAACATAAATAAAATCAGCGAAAGTCATAAATCAAAGGGCGTCATTTTGTTTAAGATCAAACATTGGGATTAATTAGAACACAAATAAACGCTGGTACTCCACAGTAATGTTCAATCACAAAAACTTGCTTACCTTTCATAGCATTCAACCGGGTCAATCAGAAATTGTGCTTCTAGACTGGTGTTATCTATAAAAACTTAAAACATTCTCACTCAATAAAAAAAATAACGATGTGAGCATAAATGTAGAGGTCATCAAACTCAGTTACTCACACTACTTTACGATAACGTTATCGATTAATCTTTCTATACTCAAAAAAACCTAATCTTAGAAATAATAGCGTAAAATATAATCAATGCTAAATACTTTTATCAAAATATTAAACAATAACAATAACAATAAAAAAAGTCGTCACTGCAAGGCTGTTTAATTTCCAAAAGTGATAAGCAAATAAAGAAAAGCTCGTAAAAAATTTAGATTCCTGTAACGCTCAAATCATCAAGTAATTTTACAACTGTGAGTTGGTCGGAAAGTACATAAATCATAAGCAATTTAGAAAAAATAATCATATATTATAAGTAAACATTTGAAGCAATTGTTTCAAATACAAAGTTCACACATGTATTATTACTTAAAATTTCGAATTATACTTATTTATTAATGTTTGCAAGATCACACTGATGCCTTTACAATCTAAATTAATCAACGCCTTAATTTCGATTAACTCAAAACGTTTTAGTAATCTAAATTTTAAAATCTACTTTCAACACACTTTAACATGCAAATACGGAAAACACAAAATAACCATAAAATAAATAAGGAGAAAGCGCTTCTTTAACTAAAATACGTTAACAATGAAAGTGAGTCAACGCCTAAAGGACGTCTGCTCAAATACAAACACCAGCGCTACACATCTGTTTCAAAACGAACATATGAATACAAAAAAAAAGAGTAAGAACACAGTTTTATGAATTTATTTACAGTTCGCGGCTTTAGCAAATGTCCGAAAGGTCTTTGCTTCGCAAGCCACAGCTATAGGTCACGGGAATGGACTAACCGCGATGAAATAGCCCTGTAAAATTAATCGGGAACAATAAACAACTGAAGTCCTCAATTTTACCTCTACAAACGAATCCCCGCAGTAAAAGTCTGGTAAACTATTTTTTTACAATTTACACATGTGAATGAACTGTAAAATAATTAAATCCATCCCAGACGTCCTTTCACTAACTGCACGCCTGGTTTAATTATTAACACAAATGTACTACTTCTTTACACGTAATTCTTCGTTATATACCCAAATTATTCTGGCAAATTTTAGATATAGCCAATTTATTGTGTATTTTTAAACAGCTGTGATGAATAACAGCAGTCCAGTGCGAGATTTTCCATAACAAAGTACCGAACACGACACATAAATCAATCCGCTTAAAGCGTAAATTAATCCAAGGAATAGGAAAGCACTATAAAAAAATCAACACTTTCTCAATGGAAACGAAAATGTTACTAATACCCGACAAAACACCAACACCGAAATCTACCCGGGTGATTGAATGATATCTATACTCCACATGTAGGAAAAGGCTTGGTCCCTCACAATATCTTCAGATAACCACCGGGTGCTCCGCTGGTATGCTGCGCGCTCTGACTACATCATCAGTACCAAGCTCTCACAACCTACTCTGTCAACAACCTCTAACTGACTAACTGGAAGGATCAAAAACAAAAAACTTTTACCTCCAAAGATCACGTTATCGTCCACCACTCACTGATTTTATTTGGGGCTTGAGGATAAAATAGTATATTACGTGCGCACAATAATGATAAATTTACACGTCTTACATAATAATCTACTATTTCCGACAGAATGGCATATTTAGAGTTCATTAATAAAATTAGTACCAAGCCTTTATCTGAAGTATGCTGTTGAGCATAATTCATTATTCAATTTAAATCATAATAAACATTCTAGTTAATGCGTTTGCCAGGGTCCGCTCCAAGACCGGACAACCCGGACATTTGTCCGGGGCGGCAAATCTTAGGGGCGACATTTTTACTATCAGAATGTGAGAAAATATTAAAATTAAAATATTAATAATAATAGCATGCCGCCTTTCATTTGTAAAAACATTTCTTATCACTGTTTTTACAAGAATGTTAAAATACTTGTTTTTCATCTATATACAGTCAAAGCTGCTTATAGCGAATCCGCTTATAACGAACTTCCGGGTATAAGGTACTAGTTTTAGAGGTCCCGTCACACTATCCATAAGATCCCTTATAAATATTGTTTGTTATAATAAACCCGTAAACAACGAACTTTCGGATATAACGTTCGGAAAAATTGTTTCCGTCCGTTAAATTCTACACAAAAGTAAGCAAGTATTCTGCCAGTAAAATAAATAACAGGTACGTAGATTATTTGATGTGCAAAGATAAGGTTTCTGTAATTCTTTTCTTAGAAATGCCTGCCTAAATACTTTCCTAATTGGTGTTTAAATCTTTAATCCTAAAGGGTAATTATGTATTTTAACAATACTGTACACGGTGACCTTGCAGGGTTTTTCCTAATCAACTTGTCAATCCAGTAAATCAATTAACAGATTAGTTAAACAATAAGTGGCCTAATATCAAGGGTAATTTTAGTGATAATGGCGACGAAACTGGGCTATTTTTTTAAATTAAAGAACCCAGATAAAACACTAAAATTTAAAGGTGAAAAATGTGTAGGCGCCAAATTATCAAAAGAGCGGGTAACAGTTTTTGTGTGTGCTAATTTAACCGGGACAGAAAAACGAAAGCAAATCACTCAAGCCACGGTGTTTCAAAAATGTAAATCGAAAATTGTGTGGATAAACTGTTTTGGTCTACGAAATATAATAAACAATCGAAATTTACAGACTTTTTAACAAAAACTAACTCATAAATGTGTAAATATTGTATAATATAGTGATTTATTAATGTATCGTAAAAATTAAATATGTATGTAACTGTTTTCTTTTATCGTTTATTACGAACCTCGGATATTACAAACTTATTTTTCAAGTGGTTTGTTATACTAGGATTCTACTGTAGGTATAATTACGAAAAAATAATAATTATTAAATAAGGAACACGGGTGTTATTTGTATACACTACCTAATATAACCGCGCATCGCATATATACCATATAAATCAGCAAGCAGGGTGCCGCATGAACTTGTCTGAATTAGGGATAGACAAGAAATGACTTGTTTATCGTCTTCAATTATAAAAGGGCTGTCTTATTACAGCATAGCATTATTTTTGCTCATTCGTCGGTGGTGATAACAAGTGCAACTCTCAATTGTATATACTGTTCTGGTTCAATAATCAGTGTGATTTGTAATTTTTTAAGGTAAGTTAACTGTTAACTTAGCGAATCTACGAAATTAGGGTATTTTGATCAGTAAAAGGCAAAAATTATTAAAAAATAAATATAGTTTTAAAAAACTAAAAAACACGCTTTAATGATCAATCGAACTAAAAAACGAAAAATAATTCTTAATATAGGCAGAAAATATAAATAAACGAAAAAGATTAGTATTATTGTAAAAAAAGCGTGGGGTGCTCGATGAATGAAAAATATGGCACAAAGCACCCCACGCTCTTTTCAGGTAGAATGGGTAGGATCGAAACAGTTATTACATAGCTTCAAATAATTGACTTGTTCTACTTGAAATATCTAATGCCTTGAATTCGTCACAATCAAAAATGAGATGGTTTTCCTTGCAAAAATAACATGACAGTTTATTTGGAGCTAAAATTGGAAAGGACTTACTCGGTCTGGAGGATAGGCATTGGATCCCAAATGCGCCGTATCTTGTATCGTATGTATCGCCGACCGCGCGCATGCTTGTTCAAAGAAGTCGGTTACAAACAGACAGACAAGCAAACAAACATATAGGTGAAGCTAATATAAGCGTGTTAAAAACAAACTTTCATTTAAATTTCATAATCTTTTTCAAGGTAGGTATTTGAAGAAGCTCCTTCTCAGATGAAAATTAAATTTTGAAAACGATTTTTGAACAAAACAGATAAATTAATTAAAAAGTTAAAAGACTTGTTTTAATAATTTTAAAAGGACTGAAATTTATTCATTTTTCGTTAAAAAATCGTCTTTGAAATTTAATTTTCATCTGCGAAGGAGCTTTTTCAAATACCTTAAAAAAGGTTATTAAATATACGGAATACCCTAAAGCTTGATTTTTTTTTAATAATTCCTGCCTTTTACTGACCAATAGACCCTGATTCTTTTTTTTATTATCAACTACTGGATGCGATCCCTTTTAAGTAAAGCTACGAATATTTTTACCTAGTTTTATAAATAAAATTTTCTTAAAAATAGCAAAAGTTTGTTAGGTATTTTATAAAATTAAAATAAAATATTTATTTAAACATTGAGCATTCTAGAATAAATCTATGCATGATCTGACTAAATTGGACAAGAAAAATTGCCCTATTTTATACCATTTTGGATTTTGAAGTAAAATTGTGTAAAATGCAAGTGCTTATACTTTTTCAAATTTGAAAGGTATCAAGTGCGGTAGGTTCGTTACTACTTTACTACTATTGCATAATTTATAAATATAAAAAACATATAAAACTGCTTAATCGTTCCCCTAGATCTTAAATGAGCATAAAAAAGTGCAGTACTTGTCTAATTTAACTAAGTCTATTGTAAGACAATTTCCTTATAATTTGCTTTGTTTTATTTCAGATATTTTGTGTATCTTCCAGAATGTCCCAGGGACGCAAAAAACTATCTTGCTGCGAATATAAAAAACGAAGGGTGGAAAAGGAAATGCAAAGGCAAAGACAAGCTGGCACTTTACTAAATTATTTACAGAGTACGCCGGGCAGTACCAAAACAAATGACGACTCAAAATGTTCTACATCAAAGACAGCATTGAAAGACACTGGCAACAGTGACAACAGAGACTCACCTGAGAAAAATGAGGATCAACAAATGAACGATATACCTGAACTAATACTTGCAACTGACAGTGGCAGCCCTCCGTCGCCAAATGAGAGCACTATTGATACCAACGTGGCACCTACAGAAAGCGCTCAACAACTTTTAAGTACAGATCCAGCACTCTGTCTAATGATACTACCAGACGCCGAAAGAATCTTTTTGGAAAGGCAAGGTCCACCTAAACCATTGTACAATTACAGATTTCCATACGATGAGACTGGTAGAAAATTTAGCCCTAATTATTATAAAAGAATTTTAAGTAATGGAGAGCAAATTTTAAGAGACTAGCTAGTGTACTCTGCCTCAAAAAATTGCGTATATTGCTTTTGCTGCAAAATTTTTGGCTGTGTACTTAGTTCCCTTTCAAAGGAGGGGTTTAAAAGTTGGAAGCATCTGAATCAAACTCTAAAAGACCACGAAATTTCTAAAAATCATACTCAGTCCCAAAAATCTTTTCTAGAACTGAACCTAAGATTAAAGTGTTGTAAAACTATAGATGCGGATTCCCAAAGACTTGTTAACGCTGAAATAGACCATTGGCAAGAAGTGCTTTTAAGAATCGTAGCAATCACTAAAATGCTTGGTAAAAGTTGTCTGGCTTTCCAAGGTACAAACGACAAGCAGTTTGAGCATAACTTCTTAAAAATAGTTGAGCTGCTATCTGAATTTGATCCCGTCATGGAAGAACACGTACGTAGGGTGCTTAAAAAAGAAGCAACGAAAGCTCACTATCTTGGGAAAAATATTCAAAACGAGATAATAGACCTGTTGCATCAAAGTGTGAAATCTTATATTATTAATGAAATAAAAAGAGCCAAATATTATTCTATACTTTTAGATTGCACTCCTGATATTTCTAAGGTGGAGCAAATGACTCTTGTAATCAGGTATGTTTCAATCAATAAAACTGATTACAATCAGGATGAGGTTGAAATTAAAATTAAGGAAAGCTTTTTGGGTTTTCTTCCAGTTGAAAGGTCTACAGGGAAGCAAATGTTTGAAATTATAATTGCAGAACTTAATAATTTGGGTTTAAATTTACAGGATATAAGAGGACAGGGATATGACAACGGGTCTAATATGCGGGGCGATAAATCAGGAGTGCAATCTAGGATTAAGAACCTAAATCCGCGAGCTTTCTACGTTCCATGTAGTAGTTACTCTTTCAATCTAGTAGTTAACGATGTGGTAAAAGCATCTTTGGAAGGCGCTGATATCTTTAATATGATTCAAAAAATATATGTATTTTTTTCAGCATCTACTTTTCGCTGGGCAATTCTTCTAAAACATGGCCAGGGTTTGACTTTAAAACCATTAAGTGATACTAGATGGGAGAGTAGGATAGAGGCTTTAAAGCCTTTAAGATTTTATATCGGAGGCGTACACGACGCCTTGCTAAGCATTTATGAGAATGAAGAAATTGATAATTTAATAAAGGACGAAGCCTCGGGTTTATTAAGTTGTATTAAACAATTTAAATTTTTGTGTTCAATAAATAGTTCTTTGGTATAAAATTTTAAACTGTATTAATCCAATAAGCAAATTGTTGCAGACAAAAGATTATGATCTAGCATCTGCACTTGATCTTTTGCAAAATTGCAAAAAGTTTTTTCAGGAACTTCGATCGGATAAATCTTTTAATGAAACTATTGTTGATGCGAGAGAACTAGCTGACGAAATTGACGTTGAAGCCAATTTTGAATCAACAATACCAAGACACTGCGTAAGAAGAAAAAAAAGGAATTTCTCAAACGAAGCTCGAGATGAACCGACCGAGTACCCTAAAGAAAATTATAAGGTAGATTTTTTTTATTTTACAATTGACCAGGCACTAAATGCAATAGATACTAGATTAGTCACCATAGTAATTATTTTCAATTTTTATATAATATATATGATTTAAAGGGCATGTCTAAAGATAATCTTTTAAAACATTGCAACGATCTAGAAAGTATTTTAACTCACGGTGATTCTGTTGATATTAATGGGGTAGAATTAGCAGAAGAAATTTGTGCAGTATCTGGGCTTATGGGCAAAAAAGAAAGCCCAAGCACTGTTCTAAAATTAATAACAATGTTAAATTGTGCCCCAAACCTAAGTGTTTCCTTAACAGTATTGCTGTGTATACCAATAACTGTTTGCAAGTGGAGAAAGAAGTTTTTCCAAATTAAAATTGATTAAGAATTTTTTACGTTCAACTACAACGCAAAATCGTCTTAATGGGTTGGCCATTTTAGCGATTGAGCATGAAATTGCTGATCAAGTTAACTTAAAAGATGTAATAAAAACATTTGCGAAATTCATAGAAAGAAAAAATTCTTTTAGGTTACTTTATTCTATAGTTATATTTTTATAGAATCTAAAATTTCTCTGTTTGGTTAGGCAATATTTTTTGTACTTTCTTAATAGAATATAAGTATAGCAATAAAAATGCACCTTGTATGTACCAGTACTTTTAAGTTTTGCCCTTTTTAAATGTTTATTATGTAATGTATTACATATATTTTTTTAAATAAATGATGGATGTTGGGAACTGGAAGTAGAAATGGAACAGTTTAGTTTGTTAAGTCAAGCCGAGAACTTAGTGCATTTGATAAAGTTAACTTTATAATTGAGAACAACATTGTATCAACATTTCCAAACGTTGAAACTATACTGAGACTTTACTTAACACTACCAATCAGCAATGCCCAAGGAGAGCGCTCTTTTTTTGGTATTGAAACTGGTAAAGAATTATTTGCGGAGCACTCTTTCGGAAAAAAAACTTAATGACCTGTCCATGTTGTATATTGAAAAAGATATACTCAACACGTTGTGTTACGATGATATCATTAATACATTTACTGACACTAAAATTAGAAAACAAAAAATATAAATTTCTTCATTTTAATTTCAAGTTTTATAATTTTAGTTTTTATTTTCTTTCGGAATAACTAAGTCATTTATGTTTAGTTATATTACCTACGTAGTACCTACGTTAAATAGACGAAGTTGAAACCGTATTTTTATTTTTGTTGGTTATAGAAATCAATCTCGTGGGGCCCCTAGAGTACTTCTGTGGCTAGGGTCCGAAAAAAGGAAATTTTGTTTAGTGAGTATTCATTTTCGGAAAAATTAAAAATTGTTTTTTCGTGAAAGATGAATATGCGCATCTACTTCTTATAAAAGTTTTAAATATTTGGTTTTACCAAAATTATTTAATTAATGAGTATAGTAAATAGTGCCAAAATTGAAATTCTATTGTATCTTATCTTACAGTTCAAGTTTTATCGATACTTTACATATCTGCTGTACTTCAAATAAACCTTTTACTTCTTTGTCTTAATTTGATGATAACGACACATCAATTTGTAATTATCAAATAAAAGACATTCTAATTTATCAGCGTTAATGACTAATTCGGCAAATTATGCAAGATTAATCACTAAGAGAAGTTTTAAGACGGCAAATATTACTGTACTTTTATTAAAACAAACAAACACAGAAACACTTTCAAAGTTGATGTAATTTTATTAGGTAAATATACTGAAATTGGTTTAGAATAAAACTTTGGTGTATTTTTACAACACATAATTAATTTGTACAATTGACGATGTTATTAATTAATTACTCCATTCAAATGTTAAAGGTATATGTTAATTAATTATGTACTTACCTCAGGAATGTAGAAATTTGGAAACATTTTAATCGTTCATGAACAAAACACAATTATATTAGAGATATCAATTCAAGAACATACTTGTAAATGTTTAGACGGGAAGATTTAAATAACCAGAATCGTTGATTGAGGAATCGTTTTTTAGTCAATGCCAGAATAAAATCTGTAGTGCAACTTTATGCCGTATGGGGTGGAGACATGATCACATCGCTGTTTACGAATCTGTATGATAACATTGCTTTAAAAGTGAAATAAGCATTTTAAGAACATGGTTATATGCAAAATAAAATTGTTAATCTTAACATTAAAAAATAACAATTATAACACTTCACAACTCAAGCACTAGGTATAATTAATTATCTTTAAAAAATAGGGTTGATATTAATTTCAAAAATAGAATAACATGCAAATATTCTATACAATTGACTATATTTATATCAAATTATTTATTTAACATACAATATTTATAAATATATATAAATATATATCAGAAGTGGATAATTTGCGCCTTATTTACTTGAGTTATTATCAATGTTTGACTGTGTGTGTGAATGACTACCCTTAACTGTGAAGTCTCAGTAGATAGTAGAAAGTATGGGTGACTCCATTACTATTGGGTTAATTTTATAGCTAATTAAAACAAGAGAAGAAAATAAAAGCTTGTAATGGAAGACATAGTTCTAAATCGTCAGAGAAGCGTAGAGAACGACGACATAGACGGAGAAGCAGGTGACAATCCCGGTCGCGGACACCTATCGCGTCGTTGTCGTATGAGCGAAGCATCTTCGATTGATCGACTCGCCGATGTAATTCGATCGTTCGTTGGGAACATTGCGACTTCTCGGCGAGTACGTCATTCGTGGAAGCAGTACCAACATTTGATCCGGAGGACAAGAACCAAGATATTCAAACCTGGCTTCGAAAAAATTGACGAATGTCGAAGTTTTCAGTGGTCTGAAGAATCAACTATTTACCATGCCCTTTCGAAATTGCGCGGTTGGCAGAGACATGGTATAAAGGTTTACGCACTGTAAAGCTCAGTTGGATTGAGTGAAACAAGAGCTTGTCCAAGCTTTTCCACCGACGAGAGATTTTACCAATGCTTGGAAGAGATGTTTCATAGACGCAAGGAATTTGGTGAGAGCTACGCCAAATATTATTATGAAAAAATGGCGCTGGATGATGCAAAATTTCGGCACAGACGCTGTGTCTTGTCTGATAGAATTCAAGATTCGATCCTCAAGAATTCGATAAGGGCGGCAAATTTTCAAAACCAGAAGACCTCATTCAATATTTTCGTGCACTGCCCAGTTCTTCCACCGAAAGGAAACCTCATCCAGTTTCTAAACGTGGAAACACTCGAACAGCCGACAAGACACAATCAGATGCTTCTATGCAAACAAGCCGGTCATAGAACTTATGACTGTACAAAAAGAAACAAAATCACATGTAATTACTGAAGAAAACGGGTCACGATTAGTCACATTGCTACAAGAAAAGAATTCCATCCACGGCTCCGACTACGTTGTGACTAGCATCGGGAGAAAAATCCCGTCCGGGTGACAAATATTTCAAGGACGCCCGTATAAACGGTGTTTCAGTGCGAGCATTTGTAGACATGGGCAGTTCATGCAACACCATACGAGAGGCAGAAACCAAAGCCTTAAACCTTAAGGTGAACAACGAGGACGTCACTTATATATACGGTTTGGTAGGGCGTGTTTCCACTTTAGGTAGCACCAATTTTATTTTGGTGTAGACCACGTAGAAGCAAATGTGAAAGCACTCGTCGTTCCTGACTGCACCCAGGAAATACCATTATTGATCGGTCCACCATTTTCGGAACAACCACATCTATCATTTATTAAGGATGATAGTAACCTCACCTTTATGAACGAAGAGAAGGGTGCATCATATCACGACTCGATACGATTAAAAATACCGCTATGGGCAACGCGAGCAATGGTGATACGCGATCATCTGGGTCACGTACCAATCAGAGGTGACGATAGTTATCAGGAGACCTGTGTGGACGCTAGTGAGACTGGAAGAAGGGCGAGAATGTTGCATCCCGCACTGTCCTACGAATCCGAGTAGAACAGGATGCTCTTCTACCAGTCATCAATTTATCAGACAATGACCTACATGTGAAAACTGGACGCCCGTTGGTCAGGGCTTGGCCATGCGTGCAGGAAGATCTTTCGAGTGAGCAAGTTCTACATGTAGACAATGCATCTTCGCCTGAGTTGTCCATCGAAAATGTTCAGATAGGACCAATAAGCACTGAACAAACCGAAGCACTCCGGGCGCTTCTTTGGAAGTATCAGGACCGTTTTGCACAAGAATTGCGGGAACTAGGCTGTACGAAGTCGGGCGAAATGACCATACATCTAAGAGAGGAGAAACCTTTCACATATCGACCTTATCGTATGTCCGAATCGGAGAAAGAAAAAGTACGCACCATATTAGACGAATTGTTGGTTAGCAAGATAATCCGAGAGTCAGAGTCGGAGTATGCGTCTCCCCTGCTGTTGGTGAAGAAAAAGAATGGAGAAGATCGAATGTGCGTCGATTATCGTAAATTAAATAACTTACCGTAAGGACTTTTACCCGCTACCTCGGATTGATGATCAGCTCAATCGCTTGCACGGATGCAAGTACTTACAAGCCTCGATCTTAGATCAGGATATCACCAAATACCAGTAGCAGAGAGTTCAAAGAAATATACATCCTTCGTAACACCGGAAGGCACTTACGAGTTTAACCGCATGCCCTTCGGATTATCGAATGCACCTGCAGTTTTTCAAAGACTAATGAACAAAGTTCTTGCACCCGCCAGAAGTATTGCTGCAGTGTATCTAGACGATATTTTGTTGTATACACCTTCTGTAGAGCAGGGATTGCAGAACCTAGAGTTGGTGCTAAAGCTTTTACGGGAAGAAAATCTAACCCTAAACCTAGAAAAATGCACCTTCTTGATGACCGCGGTAGATTATTTGGGATTCCAAATAAGTGAAGATGGCGTGAGACCTGGACGAAGAAAGACAGTTTCAGTGGAAGAATTTCCAACACCAACCAATGTTCATAATGTCCGTCAGTTTCTGGGATTGACCGGTTATTTTCGCCACTTTGTGAAAGACTATGCTCGGATTTCCAGACCATTAACCAACTTGACAAAAAGCACAAACATGGAAGTGGCTTGCAGAAGAACAACAAGCATTCGAAACTCTAAAATCGACATTAACCAGTAGGCCGTTGTTGGCGTTATATAATCCGAAAACTAGGACTGAAGTACACACTGATGCCAGCAGAATTGGGCTTGCTGGTATACTGTTACAAGAGCAAACAGACAAAAGACTACATCCAGTCGCCTACTACAGTCGACAGACCACAATTGGAGAACAAAAATTTCACTCATACGAGTTGGAAACTCTGGCGGTTGTCGAAACGATTAAAAAGTTCAGGGTATATCTTTTGGGTCTGGAATTTACCGTAGTGACGGATTGTAATGCACTAAAGGCAACCAGTACTAAAAGGATATAAACCGAGAATAGCAAGGTGGTGGTTGCAACTTCAAGAATACACTTTTACAGTAGCGTACCGACCAGGAAAGCGAATGATACATGCAGATGCCTTAAGCAGAAATCCGTCGATTGTTGAAGTTCCAACCGAAGAGATCTTTAGAATACATGAAGACGATTGATCTTGTCAGCTCAATTGACGGACACGAAAATGAATCATATCCGAGCAACACCTTGAAGTCACCTGAAACTGACGAGGACCAAAGATTTACCGTGAATACGCTTTGCGAAATGGTCGAGTATATCGAATAACCGTCAGGGTCTTCTGGGTCGTTCCACGAGAATGCGACATCAAATCGTGCGTGCGCATGATGAAATGGGACATTTTGGCACAGAGAAAACTTTGAAAAGACTCACTGCTCATTATTGGTTCCTCAAATGAAGGTCTATGTGAACGTTAATCGCGTGTTGTATACCATGTCTATATGGGAAGAGTTCTACGGGAAGGAAGGAAGGGTTTCTGCATCCGATAGAGAAGATATCCGTGCCATTCCACACGTTACACATCGATCACTTGGGCCCTTTAAATCACAGAAAGGAAATGAATATTTATTTACCGTTGTTGATGCTTTTACGAAAACCCTAATAATGAAACCAGTTCGATCTACCGCCACCCGATACGTTGTCGTTGCGCTGCTAGAAATTTTTAATACATGGAGTTCCCACAAGAATTATCAGTGACCAAGGCACAAGTTTTACTTCCAATAATTTCAAACATTTTGCAAGGATCACGGATTCAAAATATTCACAATGCCGTTAACACCTAGGGAATGGTCAAAATGAGCGCTTCAATCGAACTATTTTGAGCGCACTCCTGACTTCCGCGTTGGAAAGGAGAGATGGGACATGAACGTCGCAAGGGTACAGTATGCCATTAACACAATGGTGAACAAAACCACTGACAGAACGCCGTTCGAATTACTGTACGGATACCGGCCTAGGCCAAGAGAGACTTGGAGTTGGCGGATACACTCAAGCTTGTACGAAGTATTGAGGATATAACTTCAATGAGGGAAAATACCGCCAAGAGGATTAAAGATGAGCAAATGAAACAAAAGAAATATTTTGACAAAAAGCGAAAGAGCCCTCACATTTACGGAAAGGGCGATATGGTTCTGATAGAAACACGAAATCCTGCTGGGACAAGCAGGAAATTACTGCAGAAGTATAGCGGACCAATGATAGTGAAGCAGGTGTTGCCAAAGATCGATACGTCGTTGTCGACATGGAAGGGTCCCAGAGAACCCAAAACGTGCAACATATGAGAAGGTAGTTGCAGTTGACAAAATGCGGAAATGGGTTCCTCGGTGCTTTGTCGGATGCTGACAGTGACAGTGGCAGCGATGGGGTCCCATATACTTCTAGTAGTTCGAAGATAACGAACACTTCGAGGGCGAAGTGAGTGACAGGTTGGCCGGATGTAAATAGCATACAAAATTATTTTTTCTACATTATATAATCGTTAGTTTTAATAAAATTATGGGTTATTCGACACATGCGTTTCTTTTTTGTTTGTCGAGTTCGTTGTATAGTAATTAAGATAAGGGCCCGTAAATATGTCACTATATTAAACTTAGGGAAATGCCGGTCCATGAACTAATAAAGACGGTCGTTAACAAAATCGATACAAATCACTAATATTGACTTGAAGGAATGTTCAGTACGTAATTGAGTTTTCTTGTGAATAGTGCTGTTCTATTTTGTGCGTTGAAGGTGAGCATATCTAACTTGCATTATTATTGTACAAATAGAGTAATCAATTTTCTTTTGATTATTATTGACACCTACATTAGTGTCATTATGGTAATTAATTTGCATGTGAGTAAAACAATAATTGCTGTTCTTAAGGATATGATGTATGATTATATGACATGTTAAAGGTACCTTAAGTAGTATGTTATGTTTACTAAGAAGCGTGCAAATGATAGATGTGACGGTTGTATCTATAATTGCTTGATGCGCGATGATGATGAGTGGTAATTAATGTGCGTTCGTACGGGCAGTTTAAATACTGCCGGTCCCGTAACTATTAGGGATGATTAGAACCAGATCGACGTTAGAAGGCCTCCTGTATCTCGTGGGGTTACGTTCAGGCACAGGGTCAGTATCCATGCCACGTAGCATGTGGCCTTGGTCTGACGTTGGAAGACCTCTTATTGATTGGGGATACGTATTTGGTCTGGCTTCCTAATCTTGTTACGTGCTTGCTGGGCGTCTCGACCGACGTCAGAAGGCCTCCTTTATCTCATTGGGGTTACGTTCAGGCACAGGGTCAGTATCCATGCCATGTAGCATGTGGCCCTTGTCTGACGTTGGAAGACCCTTGATTATCTTTGAGGAGGGTGGTTTATTGCACAGGAGGATACGTAGACGGTCTTATAGGAGAGCCTTGGGCACCATCATCTTATGCACGAGGATTACGTAATCTGGGCCTTAACGTTGAAGTCCCCATTAATTCATTGGAGTTACGTATTCGGACTTAAAGCTTATTGCTTCTGTCTGACGTTAGAAGACTCCTGCAGACCCTCTTCCTATGAGGGTGGTTTATTCATTGGGGATACGTGTTTGGGGGTAGAAGGACCTGGCGTAGGAAGATCCTCAGATTCATTAGACAATGTTTTCCCGACAGGAAAATACAGCTATTGCGTTCAATAGCTGATTGGCTTTAGAATTGTACAAAACTGTAAAAGTATGAGATGAGATTCACAGTCAGGATGCTCCTTGTGTTTTCTTTATAATTGCAGTAGCCAAGCCAAGGGCAGTAATACAATCCTGATAGAAGCCCTATCAAACCGGACTGAGTTTGGTGAGTGATAATAAAGTTATGCGATTATAGACCGATTTATTGAATTGTGTATATATTAGGTAAGACTCTCCTTCCTTACATAATTAAAAACAAAGGAGGCTTTAATATATAAAAAAATAAAGAGTTTTTTCCACGACACCGCGTAAGAAGAAAAAAAAGGAATTTCTCATACGAAGCTCGAGATGAACCGATCGGAAATCCTAAAGAAAATTATAAGGTAAATTTTTTTATTTTACAATTGACCAAGCACTAAATGCAATAGATACTAGATTTAAACAACTTAGTCACCATAGTAATTATTTTCAATTTTTATACAATATATATGATTTAAAGGGCATGTCTAAAGAAAATCTTTTAAAATATTGCAACGATCTAGAAAGTATTTTAACTCACGGTGATTCTGTTGATATTAATGGGGTAGAATTAGCAGAAGAAATTTGTGCAGTATCTGGGCTTATGGGCAAAAAAGAAAGCCCAAGCACTGTTCTAAAATTAATAACAATGTTAAATTGTGCCCCAAACCTGTGTTTCCTTAAGAGTATTGCTGTGTATACCAATAACTGTTGCAAGCGGAGAAAGAAGTTTTTCCAAATTAAAATTGATTAAGAATTTTTTACGTTCAAACTACAACGCAAAATCGTCTTAATGGGTTGGCCATTTTAGTGATTGAGCATGAAATTGCTGATCAAGTTAACTTAAAAGATGTAATAACAATATTTACGGAAATCAAAGTTAGAAAGAAAAATTTCTTTTAGGTTACTTTATTTTATAGTTATATTTTATAGAATCTAAAATTTCTTTTGGTTATGCAATATTTTTGTACTTTCTTAATAGAATATAAGTATAGCAATAAAAATGCACCTTATATGTACCAGTACTTTTAAGTTTTGCCCTTTTTAAATGTTTATTATGTAATGTATTACATATATTTTTTTAAATAAATGATTTTAACATAATTTTTATTTTATTTAAAAAAAACTAGCGGCAAATTGTCTGTTTGTCCGGGGTGACATGAAGGCTAGAGCGAGCCCTGCGTTTGCGGACGATTTATTAGTATTATTACTAGAAATAGAAAATTTGGCTAATATTTAACTACAAAAAATATCATTCTGAACAATTAATAAAAAAATTCAATTTATTGAAGATAAATCAAAGGTACAAATGGTTACAAACAAATTCAATATAAACGTGTATTTAAATTATATGAGATTAGTATAAGTAAACTGTATTAAATATTTGGAGATTTATGAAGATGCTAAATTTTCATTTGATATACATGTTAAAGGAGTAAGAGATAAATGCTTTAAATTGATTAATATATTATCAAAATCAGCTAAAATTACATGATGTTTAAAACAAGAAGTACTAAATGCTATACACTGTGCCCCAAATTTGTGCTGCATGTATGGCTACCTCTATTGTAAGAGCTGCAAAATCGGTCAAATGGACAATGTTTCTCAGGGTTCTATTACCATTCCGGAAGTGTTGTTACATTTTATCAATTGTTTTTGGTTTTTGAAGAAATCGCTGGAAACCAAAATGGTGCATTTTTGACAGACCCCCGTAGCCCGGTTATTAGAGAACGTATGGTATTTTGCTTTAAACATTCTACGGGTACTTTTTTAAGAACAATAAAAAATAAAACAAAAAATATCTTTTCCAGTTTGGAGATAATAACTATAGCTTTCCTTTTTTCTTATGGACGCCATATTGGATTATTAATGCATTAAATAGCTTTTTTTCCCTCTTTTCAAAAATGTATCACAACATGGTATTTTATTTTCAATGAATACTGAAATAAGAAAAAATCGCAAAAAATTGTTAATCTACTTAGACCATGGTTCACTATAACGTTCGTTGTTTAATGTTCACTAATTAATACCTCCTTCAGTAGGCAACTGAATGCTTCAATAATTATGAAAAAGCACAAGCTAGACAATTAAGAAATTATTCTTGAATTATTATCGATAAAATTTATTGAACAAATGAAAAAAAAGGCTTTTGCGATCATTTACAATAAAAGCTGATACAAATAAATTATAACTATCTAATCTAAAATAATTGTTCTATGTGGCCAGCACCTTGATCAAAACATATTTGACAACGGTTTTGCAGAGAGTTTATTACCCTCATTAATGTGTTCTATTCACATCATGCATAATGTTACGACCTCTTTCTTCTAAAATTACAATATTTTCTGGAGCTTCAAATGTGAAAGTTTCGTTCTTAATGTGTCCCCATAAAAAGGGGATTTATGCTAACGAATCTAGCAGGCCACAAAATGTCGCCATTATTCGCAATTAACCTATTGGTAAAGTTTTGTTCTAAATAATTCTTTGCGACGGCGGAATTATGAGCTTGACAACCATCGTGCATAAACCAAATTTGATCCAAGTTCCCCACAGCTGGCAATATTTTCTCTTGTAAGAGTTCAAGACATCGCGCTGCATTTCAATTGAAATTAAAAATGAATGTCCCAATTAATTGATTTCCTAAAAGTAATAATTTCTAAAATTTCATATTTAAATTTGAATTTCATTTTGATTGAAATCGTCTTTGTGAGGTGAGTTGTGGGTTTTTTACAGCCCAGTTATGGGTATTAAGCCTGTTGAAAACTCCGCAATTGGTAAATCGAGTTTCATCAGTCCATAACACTTTTATAGAAAAATTGGGATTTTCTCGCATATTTTGGATGTACCATTCATAAAATTTTACTATTCGTGGAAAATCATTTGCCGATAAACCTTGTACTATAGTCTATACTAGACTTGTACGCATGGTATTTATTGGTGTCCCATAATGGATGGGCGGATGACTTAGGAATATTTGTTTCATTACCAATTTTTCTAACCGATGCTGTGGGGTAACACAAGATTATTTCTTTCCTGATTTTCAACAGCAAATTTATGATTTCTGGATTTTACAAAACTTCCATAATTCAGCAAATTCAACAACAGACTCCTAAAATGTCTTGCGTTTGGCTGGTGTCGTTCAGGAAATTTATTTTCATAAATTTCAGCAGCCGGTGCAGCATTTCTATAGGTTTCGAAGTAGATTTATAACATGTCAATTTCTTCTTCATTTGTATAATTAAGAGCCATGTTTAATGGTTGGGAATTTCAAAAATTATAATTTAATGGAAATTAAATCAAACACCAAAAACAAGCAATTGCGAATTAAAAAAAACGAATTAAATGCAAAAAGTAATTTTAATTAAACCAGCTAAAATTTGACAGTTCTAAGATAAACAAATTGTTAGCTCGCCCACTAAGACCGTATCGAGCACAGCAACAAAATTTTTAGTAGAACATTTTTAGATATTTGTTTATTAGTATTAGAAAAGAAAATATCATGTTGTGATACATTTTTGAAAAGAAAAAAAAAAGTTATTTAATGCATGAATAGTCCATAAGAAAAAAGAAAGCTATAGTCATTATCCCGAAATCTGAAAAAGGCATTCTTTTGTTCTATTTTTTATTGTAAAGTTCTTAAAAAAGTAATCTTAAACCAAAATATCGTATGTTCTCTGATAACCGAGCTACGAGGAGGGGGTCTGTCAAAAACGCACCATTTTGGTTTCCCGCAATCTCTCCAAAAACCAAAACAATTGATAAAATGTAATAGCACTTCTGGAATGGTAATAGAATCCTGAGAAACATTGTCCATTTGACCGATTTTCTAGCCCTTATAATGACAGAGATAGCCATACATGCAGCACCAATTTGGAACACTGTATATACAAAGGGGAAGTTGTACCCACCATTAAGTATAGACCTCCAATTTGGTGGAAAGCTTTAAATAAGAAAATTAAGCAAAGAAAAACAAACAAGATTTATATGTTAATAAATATAAGTAGCTAAATCGCATAGGAAAAATTAAAGAAAATTTAAACCAAAAAACCAAAAAATAATTTAAAATTGAAACAGGAAATGTTAATATAGTTAAATGGGAAAATAAATGGGTAAAAGCAATAATGGAGAAATTAATACTTCCGGAAATTTTAAAAAGGTCCTCAATGAACATAAAATTTAATTAAAATTATCAATGATTTTAAGTGGAAACAGCAAAATTAAAAGTTATTTTTATCGTTTTAAAATAAGTGAAAATAGTTCTTGTATCTGTGACTACGAACATCAAACAATTTAACATTTAAGTTTTAAACAGTGAGAAGTGGATAGGGTTAGAGAAGCGTTTAAAGATGAAATAAGACAAAAAGGTGGCCTATGCCCAAATGCTGAAAGACATATAGTTGAAAATTATTTTAATGAGTTTTTAATAGTGGTAGTAGTAGTAGTAGTATTTATTGTGCAAACATTACATGGTAAAAAGTATTACGTTGCGGGTGAGGTATAAATATAGATAACAAGTGATAGACGATCAGTATGTAAACAAATTACATTAAAGTTTTACAGGTGGTAGGGATGTATACTCCTTGCCAGTCGGGAGGTAATACTACCCTTACCATGGGCTCCTTAATATTGGGTCTCCGATTTTCTGAGCTCGGTAAGGGCTACCGGTTACCTTTTCCTTCATCGTTAATCTATTCTCGTCCTTATTCTTCCTTCTCGCCCTCACTGTCTTCCTATAGGATTAAAAGTCCCAAATTAAAAAATAAGATGGCTGTGGTTTCTAGGGTAATAAATTCCGGACGTAAAATCCTGCCCCATTCGGATGTCCGGGAGGGCAGGGCCCAAGCGACCTCGGTCATCGAAAGTATCAACTTTCTGATTCACTACTGCAACATCCGCGGTATCAGGTCTAATCTTAATGCTATTCACCAACATCTTGAACAATTACAACCTGATATTTTGTTTCTATCTGAAACACAAGTCTCCTCTGAAAGCTCCGAGTCACTCGACTTGCAATTTCCTCAATACCACCTTCACTCTAACTTTCGATATAAAGGAGGCGTATGTGCCTACATCAAGGACAGAATTGCTTGCAAGAGGGTTTCTTCCTTAGAAAATAAAAATTTTGACGTGATTTGGTTTAAACATTCTGGTTCTAATTTTGTGAAATTCTACTGTTGCATTTATAGGTCTCCTAATGACAGTAACTTTCAAGACTTCTTCGATTACCTTAGTATGAAAGTTGACTATCTCCTGTGTCAGTTTCCATCTTGCGATATCTCAATTATAGGCGATTTCAATGTTCATAACTCTAATTGGCTTCAGTTTTCATCTACTACAAATACTGCTCGTCATAGTGCAGAAACATTTGCTATTTCATGTGATCTCACACAAATGATTTCTGAACCCACAAGACTCCCTGTTAACCGTAACCATACTCCACATCTTCTAGATCTCTTTCTTACATCAAACCCTCTTGTTTATAAAACTTCCGCTCTTTCGCCTTTAGGTCTTTCCGACCATTGTCTAATAGAAATCATTTCTACTGTACCTAATTCCACTATTGTTCGCAAAACCGATAGAACCTTGTGGTGTTTTAAGTCAGCTCGATGGAGTGATTTACGGGATTTCTTTGCAACCTTTCCATGGCGTGAATATTGTTTTAAGTCGTCCTCTTCTTCGGACATCGCTCTTTGAGTCTCTGAAGTCATCCTCATGGGAATGGAGTTATACATTCCCAAAAAATAGTATCGTATAGGTTATTCACGTTCCCAACCCTGGTTCAATAAGGCTTGTGCTGATGCAATATCTTTAAAAAGTAAATATTACATTAAATGGAAATCTAATAAATCGGTCGACAGTCATGTAGAACACGTTGGTGCTAGACATATCTGTAAAAGTGACATCACTAAAACTAAAAAGTTGTTCGAACAACGAAAATGCAATGAACTAGCTTAATCTCCTTTAGGCAGTCGTAAATTTTGGTCTTTAGCTAAAGCCATTAGTAAAACTTCATTTCCCCCTGACATCTATTGACGGATCAGTTGCTGATTCTGTAGACAAAGCCAATATTTTTTGTGGATTTGTTTGCATCAAACTCGTGTCTCAATGATTCTGGAAAAGATGTGCCCCTAGTCAACTCTTCTTCATACGCTATGAAACCAATTCATTTTCGGTACAAGCTCTTGGAATCGATCATCAGTAGGCTTGATCTCAATAAGGCCCAGACGGTATCCCAGCTATTGTCTTAAATAAATGTTCCCTCGAACTAGTACCAGTCCTATCTAAGCTCTACACGATCTCTATGTCTTCTGGGGAATTCCATTCATCATGGAAGTTAGCAAATGTTCAACCTATTCCCAAAAAAAGCGATTAGACCGATCCCTCAAACTACCGACCAATTGCCATCACTTCCATTTTGTCTAAAATAATGGAAAAAGCCACCAATCAGCAACTGCCCACGTTCCTTGAAACTAACAAACTCCTTAGTGACCACCAATATGGGTTTAGGCAAAGTCGTTCAACAGGTCATCTTCTTTCATATGTGACCCAAGTTTGGAACAATACAATAGAGCAGTCCGGCGAAACAGTTGTAGTCGCTTTATATATCTCAAAGGCATTTGACCAAGTTTGGCACAAGTGTTTACTTGCCAAACTCACCTCGTTTGGGTTAAATGATACGCTCATCAACTGGATTTCTAGTTTCCTTGATAAAAGACAAATACGTGTCGTAGTTATATGGCTTTTTTGCAAAAGAAGTTAGCAATAACGCGGGCGTATGACTGTATCTTCAAGTCTCTCATGGGTTGACCATGTTCTGTCAGCTACCAAAACAGCTGCTCGTAAAATAGGCTTTTTGTACAGATCTAAGCAGTACTTTACCTCTCGACAACTCCTTCGCTGTATAAGGCCCAAATTGGCCTCATCTGAATATAATTCTCACCTTTGGGTTAGTGCTCCAATACGCTCTCGATATCGTTGATCGTATTCAAAAGAGGGCGATTAGGCTTATAAATTACCCGTCCTTAACTTCTCACATACAGTCCCTTGAGCATAGAAGGATGGTTTCAGTTCTTTCTTTGTATTATCGTTATTACAAGGCTGTTGTGCTGCTGAATATATTCTTTGCTACAATCTCGGCTATCTTTGCGAGAAACACTCGGTTCGCTCATTCACATCATCAGTATGCAGTACAAATCTCCACTTGTCGTACCAAACGGACGCAATCCACATTCTTCTACACGGCTTCTAAACTCTGGAATGATCTCCCTAGTTCCTCTTTTCCTCTCACTTATGATATGAGAAAATTTAAGGTAGCTGTTCATAGGCATCTATTGGCAATTCATTGTTCCTCTATCCATCCTCCTAAGTGTTCCTGAGTGCTTTAGCACGATAGGCCAAATTTAGCCTGTTAATTTACAAATGTAATGTAATGGTAGTGCAAAGGTTAATCAATAATTCAGTAAACTAACTATATGAAATGCTTTAAATTAATGTTAAACATGTCGACGTAAGCAGATATGTTAAAAATAGAATACATATTATAAATTGGTGCTTTCCTTAACTAGTTGGTTCTACACATGGGCAGAGAAAAAGTTGATGGATTTCTTGAGGAGAGTATAGGTACCGCGAAATGGATGTTTTCTAGTAGCCAGGGGCAGCTTATACAAGACGGAGATACAGAGACGTTTCTTTCTGGTTGTAAGAGATAAAATGTCGAATCTCTCATGTAGGACGCTTTGGGGGAATCCTCTATCCGGATAGACACCGTCACTTCAAAAGCATAAATATTTAAGAAAACGCCGCTGAATATTTTCTGTTTCGTTTTCATATGTTTTATAGATCGGGCTACCATATCAGAGAGCCATACTCAAGGCGAGATCTAACCAGAGATAGATTGGTAAAATCGGAACACATACGAATGATGAAGCGTAACGCGCGGAAGGATTACTTTACTGTAGTAGGAAGGTATGAAAGGAGAATGAAAAGCAGTCGTCAAAGTAAATACCAGAATCCTTTACTAGTGTTGCTCTTTGTAGGAATATGCTGCTAACGTATAATTAAATTCAATGTTCGTTATTTTCCGGGAATAGGTGACCACTTTACAGTTAGCTATGTTCAATTTAAGCTTATTTGTGAGACACCATGCATATAGTGAGTCTAAATCGCGCTGAAGGTTATTACAGTCGGATACTAAAGAGACCTGAGTGAAGATCTTTATGTCGTCCGCTAATAATAGCTTTCGAGAAACAATCTTCAACGGAAGGTCATTAATGAAGATTAGAAAAACTAATGGTCATAAATTTGACCCTTGTGGCACTCCTGATGTTGTAGTAAATGGTCTTGATGTATGCCCATTGTATGACACACACTGGTATCTCTGAAGGAGATATGATTGGAAGAAGAGAACCAACGGTTCACTAAAGCCGAAATCGGACAATTTGGCCAAAATCATATATTGTTCAATTTGGTCAAATGCTTTACTGAAATCGGTGTAGACTGCATCTACCTGTCCATGCTTGTTTTAGGTTTCAGAGTAGTATTGAGCAAAACATGCTAGGTTCGTTAAGGTAGATCTACCTGCCACAAAGCCGTGTTGGTAGTCAGATAAAACAGGATAAATATGGTTAAATATCTTTACATATAGTATCATTTCCAAGAGAAAGTTGCATAGGATTGATATCGACCTGTAAATGGCAATATTAGATGGAGATCCAGTTTTCAGGACAGGATACATTCTGGCTATTCGCCACGCATCGGGAAAAGTACTTTGTTTTAAACATAAGTTAAACAGAATTGCTAACGATTGGGATAGAACACCGTAACAATTTTGATTAAGAAGGCAGGAATCTGATCTGTACCTGTGTTCTTGTTTTTCAGTTTTTTAAAGGCGTATATACATTTATAATATAAATTTTTGAATTACCATGAGTGGTTATACAACCGACGATATCGATTTGTTGAAATATTGGCAATTGAGGATAAATCAACTGCGTGGCAGGAACATGCCGCTCCACCACCTCTTGTTAAGCCAACTCTATCCAAGTTACGATCAGAACGAAAAATTAAGTAATTGTCAGGGAATAATTCCGCGTTGTTTACACTAATATCTAACCAGGTTTCTGTTAGACAAATTACATCATAGGTGTTTAATTATTCACGCAAATCAATGAAGTATTTTCGTTGAGAGGGAGTCTGATCTGAAGTTATGCGAATACTATTAAATTTCAATGGAAGTTTAATTCTATTTTGCAGAATATTTTTTGCATCTGTCTGAGTTGGAAAAATTACCTTAATCGGTCGGATTTTGGTGGATATCTGTTTACCAATACGAAATAGTTTGATATCCGAACAATACTCAATAGCGATAGAAGTGTTATTTCAAGAATTTGGGCTTTATCATATACGATAGCAGCGTCATTATTCTCAGTTACATTATGCACAATCATATCTTTCTTTCGGATATTTCTTTTATTAATTGCTCCGTATCCGATGGATGTATCGGTTCTTAATGCTGCTGGGATGAGAATTTTTCTTTTAGAATGCGGATTTCAGATTCCAGATTCGCTATAGTTGTAAGCAAATTGCTCACTTGATTTTTCTCTATGTCTATCATTAGATGATGAGCCTTGAACATGCACTGTGATACAACAGACGACGCTTGTCACAGATACATATGATATCCTTATGGAAATTAACACTTATCACGCACACTACAATTTTTAAATATCGGTATTCTAAGATAATTACTTTATGGATAAATCACTATAAACTTCTTACAAGTATTACTTGCAATAAATTAATATTTAGAGAAGCACTAAGACGTGTGTGGTTACAAACACGACACAACGTTTTATATATAAGTTAATATAGTATGAAAATATAAACTTTCATCATTATCACACATAATAAAATACTAACCTTTTTTGGGTTTTTTAGTGGTGTATTTTAAATTATACAATCTAAACGTTTGGATAACACTTACAGTTATCTTCGTCAGTAGTAATATGTATTAAAATTGTTAAAGGTGTTGTAAACAATTTTGTCAAAGTTGAAAAATTAAAACATAAACATCAGCCTGCTATTAACATAAGAGTTTGAGAAACGTAT
This sequence comes from Vesta saturnalis, assembly GCA_036346205.1. Taxonomy (NCBI): domain Eukaryota; kingdom Metazoa; phylum Arthropoda; class Insecta; order Coleoptera; family Lampyridae; genus Vesta; species Vesta saturnalis. Next base: position 7,433,280 of record JARFJB010001218.1, read on the forward strand.
AAAGCCACCTATAGAATTAAATTTTAGTAAAGAATAACTAGGTCATTAAAAATTAAATATTGTTAAACTGTCTTAAAGATGACAAATCAGAACACTCTGTACAGGCGAAAGCTAACATTGAAAAATGTCAGACAAAAAACACATTTAACAAGATTTAATCAAGCGTAAAGTTGTGAAAAACTTCAATTTCAAAATGATAGAAGCATTCACAAATCTAAACATGATATCAAATAAAATAATCCAGTTAAATCTAATAAAGAGATATCTTTGTAAATAAGTGCAAGTGTTATTAACAATGAAAAGTGTTTCACTTTTTACAAAAGTGCCTATAAAGAAACTATTGAACACATTGATCATATTTTTCCAAAGAACATAACCATTCTTTTTCAGCACTGTATTACTACAACTTATTTTCAGTGGAATAGTAAATTTTATGAACAGATTGAAGGTGTAGCAATGGGTAGCCCCTTAGTCCTGTTATAATCAATTTTTACATGGAAAAATTTGAAACATTAGCGTTACTACTAAACTGCATAAGTTTTTGGTTTTTATAAATGGTATACATCCTTGTATTCAGTTTACCATGGAAAAAGAAACTAATGGAAGTTTACCATTTCTTGCATATTAATATCTAAAATAAAAATTCACTATCTTTTAAGATTTAAGATTGCTTTATCTACATTATTACTGTCCCTTTGTGTTGTTCATCTTCATTAGAAATATACTATTATTAAATATCAGATCAATAAATGATAAATAAACTGCAACACATAATAATAACAAGTAATAAGAAATGACTCTAAGAAATTTTAAAATTAAAACTACATAACATGAAAACGTAAATAATTTGAAAACACAAATTCACAATAATTTATAAATAATTACAAATGCTAGTAATTAATAAACTTTCAGTATTTCGTGTTGTAATTATTTAGATTCTCACATTATTTTGCTGCAAAATAATGTTAAGAAGGAATCACATCTTAAATGATTTCCATTTTTTTTCTAATGTACCAGGAAAATAAGTCGAGAACTTAATGTTATCCAATCAAAAGTAAGTAGTCTTACGAAAAAATCGTTTACACCTATACCATATCCAAATAGTGCAGCGGCTACATCCCGGAGATGAAATCCACAGGTTGCAATTTTTAAGTGGATTGCAAATCATAGAGTAGAACTATACAGGACATTGTTCACAGACGAAGCACAGCTTACAAGGGATGGGATAAATAATTCTCGTAATGCACATGTGTGGGCTGAAGAAAATTCCCATGCTGTTCGAGAGTTCCGTTCACAGGTCAGGTTTTCTGTCGACGTGTGGATTGGTGTAATGAATGATCAACTGATAGGGCCTTACTTTTTTTATGGTCCTCTAACAGAACAAGTTTACTTAGAATTTTTATAAAATACTTTGCCTAACTTACTTGTCCACATAGGAATCCGAGGATTGCATTTTCAACATGATGGGGCATCACCCCACTTTTTGGTTGCAGTAAGAAATCATTTAAACAATATTTATGGGAACAGGTGGGTCGGACGTGCAGGTCCTATTTCATGGCTTCCACGGTGCCCTGGTTTCAACCCTGTAGACTATTATGTTTGGGGACGATTGAAAGAGTCAGTTTATTCGGAAAATATTAATTCCCGAGAGCAACTAATTAATAAAATTCTCCTGCGTACTAATGTTGTTAGAAATGATCCTCTAACAATTCACAAATCGATGACATTTAACAATTTGGCAACAAAAATGCGTAGATGCTGCTGGGTTTCATTTCGAAAACTTACTATAATTTATTATCACCAATTTCTTGTTTACATTCTAGTAGCTATGTATATGCTTTAGTTTTAGTTTTATTTTCATAATAGTTTGTTATTGTTATTGGCTACAATTTACTTATTGTTCTTGGAATTAAATTTAAATAAAATAAGACATGATTACCTTGATACATATGTATTTTTTATAACTATTGTATTTGCAAAAATAAAATGAGCAGTGATCTTTAGAGCTCAATAATTATAAGCAATTGTAATTATTTATAAATTATTGTGAATTTGTGTTTTCAAATTATTTACGTTTTCATGTTAAGTAGTTTTAATTTTAAAATTTCTTAGAGTCGTTTCTTATTACTTGTTGATATTTAATAATACAATATTTCTAATGAAGATGAAGCAATTTTCAATTTATTTGAGTATTTTGATTATTCCAACTACGTTCTATAAAAATGTACAGGGTGATTTTCTTTTAAAAATAAAATTTTTAAAAATTGTTTAATCCGGTCCTGGAAACAACACAAAGGGACAGTAACAATGTAAATAAAGCAATGTTCACGTATTCTGTGCTTATTTTAGTTAAAATATCTGCCACTGACAATGTTTCTTTTCAATTATTACGTTATTATGTGATAAGCCATGGCTGATTTACAATTTCACTCAAATTTGATCGTTTATTAAAAATGAAATAAAAGTGTGACAAAAATGCCACACACATGGTTTTCATTGTCTTTTTGTGTACTTTGAAAATCACTAATTACAATTTTAAAATAATCGTATACAGGGTGAACTTTTTAATATGAACAGGCCCAATTAATTTTTCAGAAGCCGGTCCTGGAATTTCTAAGAGTTGAGAACACCGATCGAATACTACATAATAGTGTAATGTTTCACCAAAAAATCAGAAAAATCAAATCATCCGTGTGGATATTATAGCCAAATGAATTTTTTATGAAAATTGATAAATTAAAGTGTATATTAATAAAAAAGCGGAGTTGACACTTTTTAATGGTCATATGATATTCCCCATAAGGGACTCTATATATCGTATAAGTATGTAAAGTTCGTCATGACTCACCCTGTATAAACACCCTAATAATTTTAATAAACAAGAAGAAAATCTTAAATTGGCTTGGCATCTTATAATTAAAAAAAGGCACAATGATACGTCTTAATTTTGATTTCAATTTTAACTTTTGGTATGTCTAGGTTTTTTGCTGTTTTTCCTATACCTTGAAGCAAATGCTTTACCAATTATAAGTTAAATTATCGCAGCACTATAATTTAACATAAGTAGTTGAAATTAAGGTTAAAATTAAAAATTACAAAAACCGTTCTGCATTATGCTTTTCATTGTTAATAACACTTGCACTTATTTACAACGATATCTCTTTGTCAGATTTAACTGTATTACTTTATTTGATGTCATGTCTATATTTGTGAATGCTTCTATCCTTTTGAAATTGTTTTTCACAACTTTACACTTGATTAAATTTTGTTAAATGTGTTTTTTGGCTGACATTTTTCATGGTTAGCTTTCGCCGTTAGAGAGTGTTCTGATTTGTCATCTTTAAGACAGTTTAACAATATTTAATTTTTAATAACCTAGTTATTCTTTACTAAAATTTAATTCTATAGTTGGCTTTATACGTTTCTCAAATTGCAATATTAATAGCAGGCTGATGATTGTTTTAATTTTTCAACTTTGACAAAATTGTTTACAACATCTTTAACAATTTTTAACAGATACTACTACTAACGAAAATAACTGTAAGTGTTATCGAAACGTTTAGATTGTATAATTTAAAATACATCATTAAAAATCCAAAAAAGATAGGTTAATACAGTATTGGTATTAAAATTGTCATTAGAATTAGTATATTAAATTAAGCTCATTAGGCCGATCTTGGCGAAACTTTGTCACGGATTGTAGAATGAGTCGATTCAGCGATATTAAAAAAAAGTCGATTGAATAACCCTCTCCAGCTACATACATGCAGATTGGAAAGTAATAATCATTAATATTTAAAAATCCAAAATTCATACCTCCGGTATATAGAAGTTCACAGACATTTTTGTTTACACTGGCACCGTTGAGTAGTAAAATCTAGTCGACTTTTCATACAAAAAGGAAAGGTTTATTATATACCTAGATGCAATTTTAATCTATAAATGATAACCGATATATTAAGATTACGATAGTACTTAATACGTCATATCAAAAAGAAACATTTTTCCTTATTGTTTACCCATCAGGCTACTTAATCTCAAATTAAAAATAAAACTATAAATACTAGAGACATTGCCATCTTAATCTTCAAAGATTAATAGCTGAGTACATAGATGTATAGTCATCGTTGTAAACCTTTTTTCGTACGTCTCAGAAGAGGAGGTGTAGTACAGTAAAAACCAAATTTTAAGAGAAATAGGAAGGTTGTATTTGTGACAATCCATCGTTCGACGATTAAATGGCAAATTGGAACGCTACTGCTGCTAGTACTACAATCGGTACCTAAGTAATAATTTAATGTAACAAACATTAAATTTCGTGCGTGTGGACGTGTGCGCCTGTGTGTGATTGTGAGGGATAGTAAGCGTGTGTGCAAGCGTTTGCGCGTGTGTGGTGCGCGTGGCGTGTTTGTGTGTGTGTGCTGTGTGCGTGGTGCTGTGCGTGGTGCGTGCGTGCGTGCGTGCGTGCGTGCGTGCTCGTGGTGTGCGTGTGCGTGCGTGGGTGTGCGTGTGGTCGTGCTGCGTGCGTGTGCGTGCGTGCGTGGTGTGCTGTGTGTGTGCGTGCGTGTGTGCTGTGGTGTGTGCTGTGCGTGCGTGCGTGCGTGCGTGTCGTGTGTGCGTGTGCGTGTGTGCGTGCTGCTGTGCGTGTGTGGTCGTGCTGCGTGCTGCTGTGTGTGCATGCGTGCGCGCGTGCGTGTCGTGTGTGTGTGGTGTGGTGTGTCGTGTGTGTGTGTCGTGGTGTGTGTGTGCGTGTGTGCGTGTGTGTGCGTGCTGTGTGGTGTGTGCTGTGTGTGTGTGCGTGTGTGTCGTGCGTGCGTACGTGCGTGCGTGTGTGTGTGTGTGGTGTGTGTGTGTCGTGTGTGTGTGTGCGTGTGTGGTGTGCGTGTGCGTGTGTGCGTGTGTGGTGTGTGCGTGTGTGCTGTGTGTGTGTGCTGTGTGTTGTGGTGTGTGTGCGTGCGTGCTGTGTGCGTGCGTGTGTGTGCTGTGGTGCGTGCTGTGTTGCTTGTGTGCGTGCGTGCGTGTTGCGTGTGTGTGTGTGTGTGCGTGTGTGTGTGTGTGTGCGTGCGTGCGTGGTGTGTGTGCGTGCGTGCGTGCGTGCGTGCGTGTGTGTGTATTTATTGCCACTGTTAATTTACACACAAAATTAAGATTCATATTTATACATAATCAACTTAAAGCAGTATGTAATTTAATTGGATTGTAAATTTAACGTCGCATTACATTGAGGATTCCATATTAATGATTGTTTAAACTCTAATTCTACAAAATACATTATTTTGTTTTACTTACTTTCGAAGGAATCTGTAGGATCCTTTTCAAGGTGCCACTAAACATGTTGTAGTATTCTACTTTTTAGCGTACTAATGAAAAACGATTTAAAATTGTGTTCCTCACTGCGCCTTCTGTGGTATTGCATATAGTAGCTTATTAAGTATTTTATTTCATACCAATACATTATAAACAAATAATCCCTTTGGTTACCGTAACTGTAAACATGTTAATAACTCCCTAGGCAGTTATAGGAGGAAATTATAAATCTATAACTCCCTCTAACGTATTTTGACAAATATTTGCAAGCTTGTCAGTTGATATATCCATGGTAACGATGCCTACTTAATTTTTAAACGTTCGTTTAATTTTAATAACCAAAAATTTCGTTTTCATATTTCATTTATAATTAAATATGAAATATAATTATCTATCACGTGAGTTATGTATGTTAATAACCTTGGGCAACTTACAATCCCTCGGGACTAATGTCCCTCGAGATTACAATCAGTTGCCCTCGGTAATTAACACCCTCATAACTTCATTGATCTATAAATAACGATTATTGAAACATGGCTTACCTGTTACGTACGTCATAATAACAAGAGCTCATAATAGCATAGTTACCGTTTCATAATATCATAGTTACCATAATTCACGAATTTGTGTGATTGGTTAAAATTTCAATAATGTACCAATCATGGTCTCTAACTTTTTTCGTATAAACATTTTGATTGAATTGGTAGTAGGTTCAAGGTAACTACTGCTTCTACTAAAATTGCTTCGGGAACAATTTCCGTGCTTTCGTAAAATAGTCGCAAATCTGTTTTGCGGTAACTCAGGATACTACTTACCAAACATTATTAAGCATGCCACTTTTCGATAATACGGATATTAAGATAAACACAATAAACTCAAATATTGCTACGTAATATCCTCGTAAATTGTAACCTTATTTTTGTTGTATTTGTGGGCCGAGATAGACACAAACGGAAATGTCAAGCATCTCTATGCGCATCAACTACTAATGGTTATTAGCACTACTACCTTTAGTGAGGGATCTTTAACGTATCAAACATTGTATTGCCACGGGTATACGGTATTACTTACTACCTATCCGAGAAGTACTTTTGGTTTTTCTCCATTTAAAAAAAACAGCTACCTCCGCCAGGTTCGAACTCGCGCCGCACGGGTGAAGCAAGCACCCTAACCATTCTTTCACCGAGGAAGCTATAACTATATTAATGTCCTTTTTCAATAAATAGCTATAACTACACAATGTGTGTATGTATTTCCATTTATACCACATAAAGAGCAGATATCCTTTATATCGTTAATTTATACGATTTTCTTTGTGTAGCCAGTAAGGTGGCACAATCTTTTTCCATGCTTTCCTATCTCTGCATACCTTCCTAGTTTCCACAAGATTTATACATTGTCGCCGACATGTCCTTTACATTTTTAATACTCCTTATCCTTCTTTCTTTTATCATACATTCTACTACATTCAGCCAAGTTTTGCGCGACCTACCAGGTCCGGCCTTACCTCTAACCTCACCCACACATATTTGCTTCGTTAATCTTGCATTGTTCATTCTTTCATTGTGACCAAACCAACGCAATGTACTAGCTTTATATCTATCTATCATCGTCTTTAAACATTAATTATTTATCTGATCCCTTCTCGTTTTACCACATGCGCTTAGAATCTCATACCCACGGCATTTATTTCTCTTTTGTGCTTTTTTTAACATACCCATGTCTCACTTCTATACAGTACTGACGGGAAAAACACGCTCGTTTCGCAGCTAGGCTCATGCTTTCGTTTCTCATTATCGTCCACACACTTCCAATCACTTTCCTTCCAGCATTGACCCTTCATCCAATCTCGCCATCCATTGTACCATCCGCAGTAAACATTCTACCCAGATATACCAACTCATCCACTTACCTTTAGGTTCATGCTCTCACATACTGTACCAAACTTTCTCAGAGCGGTTTGTAACTTATCCGCACTGTCACATAATAAGAATGTGTCATCTGCATACACCAGAAGTTGTACATTAACAGTCACCAATCATTACACCATTTGTATCGGTACATGCTTGTCTAACACATTTATCCATGTATATATTGAACAACCACGGTGACATCACACAGCCTTGTCTCACTCCTTCCTCAATATTAAAGTATTCACTCACACCTCCTCTCACCATAACACATGTCCGGCTACCGTTGTATACTGCCCTTATTCCGTTTATTAGACGCACAGTACAGCTTCTTTTTTACACTTAAACACTTCTATCACCTACTAGAGAGCAACCATCTGATTAACACATCCTCTCCCTGGCATGAAGCCGCCATGCACATCCGAAATCTTAGTTTGTGTAGTTTCTCGTACTCTATCAAACGGTATTCTTCCAAATACCTTACCAGGTACACTGAGCAAACTTATTCCTCCGTAGTCCTTGCAATCACTCTTGTTCCCCTTACCCTTATACAGTGGTACAATGACCGCGCTCTTCCAATCCCTCGCCACTTTTCCACACTTAAGGAATACATTGAATAATTCACAAAATCTTCGTATAAGCTTTGCACCTCCATACTTTAGCATTTCACCAGTAATTTCATCTACGCCTGCTCCTTTGCCGTTTTTCAACCTACCTACCGTTTCCTCTACCTCATTTATCCCAATATATTTCTCAGTTTCATTCACCAGTCCTTTTACATTCTATTTATTTAACCCTTCAGTCCTACTTTCTTCACTACTGTACAGCTTTCCTAAATATTCCTGCCAGCATTTCTTCACTTCCAATCGTCTCATACTGTTTCGTTGCTCGTATTCATCACTCTTGCAGCGTTCTGTTTTGGGCTACGTTTTGTATTTTGACCCATTTCCAGAAATTCTTTGTTTCCCTCAAAATTATTCTCTCCTTCCACAACCATGGCTTCCCCCTTACTTATTCTTACTGCCTCCTTCGCTTCTTTGTTTCTTAATCTGTACACCTCATACAATCGCTTTTTCTCATTTTTTTTGAAGCAATCATTGCCATGCACGCATCTTTTTCTTACATACTGCTTTTTTTACCAATTCGTTCCACCAAGCATAGTTTTTCTGTCTACCTACAGTCGCTCGTCCACATATCCGCACGGCACATTTGGCAACACAGTTTTTCAAGTTCATCCACTTTCAATGTCAGCGTCTTTTATTTGTTCGTTCCACACTGGTTCATTCACATTCAACTCCTTGCAGCATCTGCGTATTTCATTCTCGCACCATTATCTGCTTTTTTGTCTACCCTAATTCTGGACGTTCGCACTCCGTTTTCTTTCCTTATGCAAACCCATTTTTGCCCTAAACACAGTCTCGATACAACCAAAACGTAGATTTTTCAATATGGTTCTAATATGGATCGTTGGGTGCACGATTCTGATATCGAAAGTAATCCACACAGAATTAAAACTGAAAGTAAAAGGTGTACCATTTTACACGTGAAATGTAATTCAGGGTTTTTGAAAAAGTGACTATTAACTCGATTCGAGGAACGCGGTACGAGAATGGCGGCCGGTTTCAAAATTGGGTGGTTAAATAGCTGATTCCTGCGCTATCCAAACTCTCGAAAAATTACGTTGTGGTTATAGATAGCGCACCGTCTCATTTGGTACAGTTAGGCAAGCCACTCTCCTTTTCTAGTAACAAAGGTCCACTGTAGGAGTGGTTGGTTACGCAAGAGGTCGAAATTGAGGGAACAAAGATAACTGTGGAACAAAGATTCAACTTTTTAGGTCCAGAGAGAGAAATTATGTAGTTGATAATATTTTGATTAAGCATAGGTATGAAGTTTTACGATTGCCTCTTACCATTAGTTCTGAATCTCTATCGAAAGACAGGGTTCAGAAATTATACCTTGAGGCTTTATCCGATAGTTCTCTCATATACGGAAAAGAGTATTTCAAATAATTGGGAAAAACATGGAAAAATGTTTGTGTTAAAGATATCCTATCTGGTATTATAAGATACGTAGGAGAACCCGATTCAGTTTCAAATAGTAATATGGATTCAGATTCTTCTGGTGATATAATTCAGTTGGCATAAGACCCCACTGTTTGGCATCAAAACTGTAGTAAAACTACATTTAAATATTTGGTTTTCGCCAGGTCTTGCCCGTGTGTACCAAAGCAGTAATCTTATGGTCAATTCCACTTAGATACGACCTAAATGGATACATTTCCGGTCATTTACTTTCATCTGTACGTAAGTCAAGAACAGAACGACGAAGCAACTTTCATCACGAAACCAAATTTTCACAATGGATTACTTATGAAAAAGCGTTGTGTATTTCCTTGAAAGGTTAAATTAAGTGAATACATATTGATATTCTGGTTACCTACTGGACTGCTGACCGAAGGACTAAGTTTGCATATAAACACACCTCTACATCATGTTTAATAGCCAAGAAAACAATGCAGTAAATAAATTTTATCACGAAAGCAAGTCTTCACATTAGATTATATACTTATAAAATTGTGCATATGTCTCCCGTTTTTTTATTTTGCATAGGTGAAGGCATTCATATTAGTTTTTATGTAGATTTCGTTAACAAAACATCTCATTGTATTAAATAAGACACGATGTTTTCATTTATGACCAATGTAAAGAATGTGCAATTTTGCGTTGTATATGTAGGTAATGGGCGTTCAAGGTCTGCAGACTAAAATTTACTTTTTTTTTAATAGTTCACTTGAGATTCAACGATTTTCATGCAAACCAGGTCTAAATAGCGCGAAGCACTTTGTTGAAACGCTGCGTTAGTTTCACTTTAGAAATATTTTTTTGAATTTTCAAAATTTAAGCTTCGATAGTAAATGTTTATTCTTTTGACAGTGCTACCTAGATTTCTATGGCCTGCTCTAATGCAAAATAAGATGGAGTATAGACGGGAAAATTCTGCTAATGTTTCTATCAACAACTTGGTTGAAATATTGCCCATTATATTTCAGAAAGAAGCATCTAGAATCTTCGGGGTTGTCACAGTCTGGCATATCTTTTGAATATTTAAAAAAAAACTAGACCTCCTCGTTTTGATGTTTGGTAATTGTAAAGGTTCGTTCAATACCTGTCTGAAAGTTGTGACCACAAACAAGGAACCTCAGTCTTCTATGTATATCATCAACGGTCAAATCACACAGTTTTTGTATTCTAGGCGCTCCAAAACTACCTGATTTTAACCAAATTTGATGCCAGCAGGTACAAATCAATATTATTCTCTGGACATATACCTTGATTGATAGGAAGTCGTTGTCAGGAGATTCAGTTAAAAATATATTCATGTCTTCTCTGTAAATACTTGTGATTTGCATTGTCAGTATCCAACATTTTTACTTTTTAATAATGCTATAAGTTTGGTGTACAAAGACATATCAATACCATCATTCAGATTTATGTTCGGTTTGAGCATTGAATACTCGGCCCAAAGACTGCCAGGAGATTTCAAATTCATGTTCCGTTGTACAAAATACGCCAGTAACACCTTCTCAGTAACACATAATCATAGCACCAAGAGAACATTGAGAACCAAAGGTGGACCTATTACAAATGTAGATAATCAATGCATTTTTAATTTTGAAAGTTAATCGCGCCGATCCTGCAAAAAATAGTACAAACATCGTACATGCTTTACTCGCCTTAAACCTAACTGAAGGCTTTGCTACGCTTCGAATCCAAAGATGGTCTTTGACCTGTAAATTGCCCTTAGGGGAGAGTGGGCCACAGTGAAACAGCGTTCACAGTGAAGTAATCAATTTAATTTTTAAATACGCCGCCGTATTGCAGTTTTGGTAGGTTGGTAACAGTCACCCGAGCAACAGCTTTCAGTAGCCAATAGCTGGTTGATGTCTTCCATTAATACTGCGGGTATAAGTTGTAGAGAGAACCAGTGGTAATTTTAAAGTTTCATACATATTTAAAATGCATCTTCTTACTAAATTATTGTTTTAATCTTTTATGGGCTGCCTGGATCATTTGTTAACCTAACCTACAAGTTACTTCTTTTAAATAACGTGTTATAAAGTTTCGATAAAACTTTTTGCAAAATTCGTTAGAAGTACACTCTGAAATACCGTGGCAAAGTACAGTGTGAAACGTTTCACTGTGTACCAGCAAAAGGCCTCGAACCGTTTCAATGTATACCACATGTACCGGCTCTGTATAATTTTTTTTTTGCAGATGACAAAGAAGTCAAAACCAATAAAAATAGGGTATGCATCTAAAGAAGATATGACTGCGGCTGTTAATGCTGTTCTTCATGATGGAATGTCATTAAGGCAAGCTGCCCAGAATTTTAATATAAAATACGTGACATTCTCTCGATATGTTAAAAAACAACGACTAAATCCCGATATCGACGTTCATATGGAACCTCATTATGATGTAAACCGAGTTTTTATAGAAAATGAGGAATCTTCATTAGCTGACTATAACCAGACATGTAGCCAAATGGCCCATTAGTTGACTACCGCCAAAGTAAGAAACCTGGCATACGAATGTGCAGTAATAAACAAGAAACGGTTTCCAGAATCATGGGAACAAAATAAGGCAGCAGGGCCAGATTGGCTTAGACGATTTTTAAAAGAAGAGGCAATCTTAGTATTCGCCAACCTGAACAGTGTAGTCTCTCAAGATTAACCTCCTTTAACCGGCACAATATCGACCAGTTTTTTACCAAATTAGAGGAACCTTTTAATCGAATACCAGAACTGACAGATGGTTCCCGCATTTTCAATTTAGACGAAAACTAGTACGACTACCGTATATGTTCCTAAGAAAATTGTAGCAGGAAAGGGGGTTAAACAGGTTAACAGCTGTACAAGTGGAGAAAGGGGGCAGCTGGTTACAACATGTGTTATTGTCTCCGCTTTGGGCACCTATATTCCACCAGTCATGGTCTTCCCCCGAAAAAAATTTAAAGAACATATGCTGAAGGGTGGTTTTTCAGGGACTCTTGGTTTGGCTATTTCTTCGGGCTGGATGAATGTTGAATTGTTTCCTCTTGCTATGGATCATTTCCTGTTGTAAGTATGAATGGCTCAGTTCTTAAGTTTTCAGACTATTACTCTGTTGGGTATGACTGTATCTTCAAATCTCTCATGGGTTGACCATCTTCTGTCAGCTAACAAAACAGCTGCTCGTAAAATAGGCTTTTTGTACAGATCTAAGCAGTACTTTACCTCTCGACAACTCCTTCTGCTATATAAGGCCCAAATTCGGCCTCATCTGGAATATAATTCTCACCTTTGGGTTAGTGCTCCCCAATACGCTCTCGATATCGTTGATCGTATTCAAAAGAGAGCGATTAGGCTTATAAATGACCCGTCCTTAACTTCTCACATACAGTCCCTTGAGCATAGAAGGATGGTTTCAGTTCTTTCTTTGTATTATCGTTATTACAACGGCTATTGTGCTGGCGAATTACATTATTCGATACCATCTCCGGCTATCTTTGCGAGAAACACTCGGTTCGCTCATTCACATCATCAGTATGCAGTACAAATCTCCACTTGTCGTACCAAACGGGCGCAATCCACATTTTTCTACACGGTTTCTAAACTCTGGAATGATCTCCCTAGTTCCTGTTTTCCTCTCACTTATGATATGAGAAAATTTAAGGTAGCTGTTCATAGGCATCTATTGGCAATTCATTATCCCTCTATCCATCCTCCTAAGTGTTCCTGAGTGCTTTAGCACGATAGGCCTTATTTAGCCTGTTCAGGTCCACAATCATAAAAAAAAAAAAATCTATTAAACGTACAGGAAGTTGTAAAGAGATGCCTACTTTATTAATCTTTGACAACCACGAGAGCCATATTAGCATTGAACACTTCCTCCACATACTAGTAATAAAACTCAACCCCTTGATGTGTCAGTATTTGCTCCTTTCAAGAGTTACTATAATTCCGCCTGTCAATCTTGGATGATTGGACATCCGGGAGTTCCTCTACCGATTTATGACATCAGTGAATGTGTATCTGAAGCTCTCACATTAACACCAGCAAATATAATGGCTGGGTTTGAAAGTGTGGAATCTATCCTTTGAATAAATTCATTTTCACAGACAGTGATTTCCTTAACGCGGCAGTTACTGATAGACCTCTTGTAGAAACTGACGTAGTTCACAGCTCTTCAAAAGAAGATGTTAATGAAGTTGGTTTCTGTGGCTCACCAGCACAGTCAGTATCGAACAACAATAATCCAGTTGATCAGCCAAGTCCATCGCAACAGAATGCACTCTATTATGGTGAGCAAGGAACACCTGAGAATGTTTCCATCTCAACTGGAAACGTTGCCGCTACTAGTATTTTGAAGGAAACATGTATCTCACCACAAGAATATAAAGGATTCCCTAAGGCGCACAGTCGAAAGAACAGTAACATACAGCCAAGGGAAAAGAAACGAAGTACAATAATAACAGACACATCCGAGAAAGAAGCTCTTCTGGAAAAAGAAAACAGAAAGCATATTTCACAAAAGTCTCGAATTAGAATATCAGAATTAAATGTGGTAGAAAAGAAACACAAAAAGGCCAAAACAATAAAGAAAGTACAACATCATGATAAGTCGTCAGATTCAGATGTAGAACTAAGATATGATGGAAGCTCTGATGATGATCATTTGAGTTTATCTGATGTTGATGACCACTTTGAAAATAAAACGCCCAGGAAAGAAGACTTCGTTCTTGTTAGATTCAATGGGAACATTTATTACATCGGAAAGGCACTGGATGAATTGGGAGGTGATGAATATGAAACATATTTCTTACGCAAGACAAAAAAATTAGTAGATTGCCGCTTTCTATTTCCAACTGTACCCGATGTTTCTGTTGTGAATATACGTAACATCAGAAGTGTTTTGCCTCAGCCCGAAGCCAGACCAAAGACGAAAAGGATGTCGAACTATTTGAAATTTTCCATTTCCTTTGGCTCACCTGACGTGAGATAATTAATCTACTTTTTTTAAACCTTTTTTTTAACTTTAATATTGTTTTTAAGAAATATATCTTTTTAATTTGTAATATGCTTTCCTCCCTGTATAAACTTTTAACTATGTTTCACTGTAAACTATTCAACGTTTCATTGTGTACCATAGTTAGTCCAGAGTGAAACAGTTGTCATGTTTTTTAAAAAGGCCCATAAAAATTTACTTGGTATAATTTTATATTTATTCTTACCAAAACTGCATCGCAAATGTTCCACAATTTCTACCCCTAAACAAAACTTCACTTATAGTGAACAGAGAATGAGTTATGCCTAAAAAATTAAAAAATGTTTCACTGTGGCCTACCCTCCCCTACTGCTCTTAGTACTTGTTACTATTATAATCACATAATAAAATATAATACAAAATAAAAAATTATATAAAATAATGTATTTCAATAATTCAGACAATAAGATCACAAATACTACAAACGACACTACAAACTGCCAAATAGTACAAGGAATTTTCGAAAATACATAAAAAGTTTGACACTAAGGTGATACAGCTTTAATTAAAAAAATAGAAACAAAAAAAAAGTTAAATTAAAGTTGTGTAAAAAAAAAACTGCATATTTACAAACTCCCAAAAGTTAATTACGTTGTCGCCAATTTGATACCTGAGCTCTTTGTCTGGCTGTACGTGTGTTACGGTTTGCTTCAGTAGAATTTTCTGTATTTCTATTTCGCCAATTAGGAATATGGGTTTGTGCAATATTACTCTGTCTGTTACTCATCGTTTCTTTCAACAATTCATATATTGTTAAATGCCTTCTTATTTTAGCGACGTTAGCGGCATTTAATCCTTCATTACAACAGTGATGAAGTTCACAATTTTTATCAAGTAAAAGCCTCACAATTTCTAAATGACCTTCAGCTGCAGCGTAATAAATTGAAGTCATACCTTTTGAATCTTTCGCGTTTATAAAAGCTCCTCTGTTCAGAAGAATTCGTACATTTGCAATTCGTCCAGTTTTTGCTGCTCTCAGAAGTGGAGTTAGTCCATCAGAGACTTTATGTTCTATTTGAGAGCCATTGTTTAATAATAATGTCAAAATTTCTACATTATTTACAACTGCTGCATAATACAGCGCGGAGCGGTTTCTAACATCAACAATATCGATTCTTGCACCTCTTTCTAAGAATAGTTTAACTATTTGAGTGTGTCCATTCAGAATTGCATCAATAATAGCTGTCTTATTTGTTTGTTGATTAATATCAGCTCCATAATATAATAAAAGATGCACGGTTAAGAGGTGACCGTGAAAGGCTGCCATATGTAAGGGTGTATCAGATCCATCTACAACGTTTACATTCGCACCTCTTTCTAAAAGCAATTTTGCAACAGAATTTTGACCATTTTTTGCTGCAAGTATAAGAGGTACAAATGGTTCATTGCGTTCTAAATTATCCATAGAGTCTAACAGAACTTGTACTACCCTGACGTCCCCCATTGTAACTGCTTCACATAGAACAAGATTTTGATTCTTGGAATCTAAGTTGAGGGTAGCGCCACTATTTAAAAATAACTCCACCATAATTGGACGTTTCCTGTTTATTGCTAATAAAAATGGCGTTCTGCCAGCCCTGTTGCTATAATTCATATCAGCTCCGTGCTCTATTAAAATTTTTACTGCTTCTAAATGTCCTTCATACACAGCAAAAGATATTGCAGTTTTATCCGTAGAGAAGTTTATTAGTGCGCCTTCCTTTAAAAGCATTTTTATCACTTCAGTGTTATTTTGGCGAGAAGCAAGCATCAGAGGAGTCATTGGGTTTTCTTTTGAATTTGTTTCTATTTTAGCTTTATTGGCTAACAGAAGAGAAACTACGTCAAAACAGTTAATATTGGAAGCCGCAGCTAGAGGAGTCCATCCAAACATATCTTCTTGATCTACATTAGCTCCACTATTAATTAATATTTTAGCAATTATAACATGTCCTTTAAAAATTGCACTCAAAAGAGGAGAGATTCGGAACATATTTAAATGATTGACATTAGCATTGTTATCCAATAAACATTGCACGGTTTCTGCATGCCCACATTGGGCTGCAAGAATTAGTGGACAGTTTTTGTTATTATCAAAGGCGGATATTTTAGCTTTGCGATTTAACAGTAGTTTTACCATTTTTACGTGCCCTTTAGAAGCGGCAATGAGTAATGGTGTAAATTTGTTTATTGTGTTATGCTCAGGGTTTGCACCACGATTTAGTAGAGTAGTAGCAAATTTTGTGTTACCACTTAAGCTTGCAAAACATAAAGCAGTAAAATTATGTTGGTTTTCAGCATTTATGTTTGCTTCATTGTTTAAAAGTATTTCCACAACCTCGTGATGTCCTTTTTCAGCAGCCAGTAATAAAGGTGTTCTATTTTCATTATCTCTCCAATCTATACTATTTTTGGAGTAGTGCAAGAGCAGAGTAACAGTGTCAATTTGACCATAAAATGAAGCCAAATGTAAAGGTGTCCATCCCTTACAGTCTTTTTTTATGCTGTTTAAATTTTGCATTATTAACATCTCAGCAATTCTTCTAAATCCTTTAGTTGCAGCATAATGGAGCACGTTACGTTCTTCCAAATCAACCGCACTAGCCATTTCTTTCAAAGCATTCTTGCAATTGTTTAATTTTGTTACCATATTGTCTACAACTTTATCATTTCCATACAGTATTGCATAGTGTATATCAGTTTTTCCAAAATTATCATATTTTGATAAACCTTTCTCTGTAAACAAATCAAGTTTCGTATTATCATCTGCCTGAAAAGGTCTATGACGTAGAGGAATTAAGTTTTTGTTGACGTTTTGAGATGAAATAGGTGAATCAAAGTTTAAATTTTCAGCAATTACTGCGGATTGGCTTTCGAAATTGCGATTACTTCGGGTTATTTCCATAAACGTACTTCCAAAATTCAACTTTAAATCATTAAGCATAGCGTTTAAAAGGAAAAAGTCACTCTTTTCCAAATCATTTATGCAAGTTTTGATAAAATTAGGTTTTATTGCATTAAATAGCTTCAATTTAGGAATTATAGCACAAAGTTCATTTGCAACACAAAAGGATTTGCTTGCATTTGCGTAATCCAGTTCTGAGTAGTTCAAAAGTTTATCGCGAGTGCATTTTGTAATATTAGGTATTACTTTTAAAATTTTAAGCATTCCATAGTTCATTAACATTCCATCGTTTTCTTCTAAGTTGTCTACACTCTCTGGGTAATTCTCACCCCAACAGCCAATCAAATGTAATACTGATCTACCACCAGCATCTAACTTGAAAATAGCGTTTTCATCTTTTGAAATTATTTCTTCAGCTAAATGTAATTGTTGATTAATTATCACTAAATGTAAAGGACACTCCTTTGCAAGAATGTTGTCAAACATACTTCTAATAGAGACAAATTTGACATCAAACAGTTTTTTGATTAATTTTCTATACGCAAAATTTTTTGATAACCAGCGAGCTATCACATACTCAGAAAATATTCTCTGAATGTAAGAAACGCTACCATCGCTTTCTACTTTTAATACTTCATCTTTTCTTAACATTTCAAGAATTTTTGGATGCTCACGTTCTTTTAAATTTATTAAATTATTAATATTTTCATTTTCAATAAAAAAATTTTCTTTACAAGCGTACAGAAAACGACAGTGCTCATACTCAGAGTAAAGATTTCTATAATTGCTTGCAGGTGTCTCTGTAAGTTTATTGTTTTGATCAGTAAAATACTCGCACAAAGATACAAAATCAACATTTTCAGATTCAAAACTATTTAAAACATTCTCATGGTTCAAAGTAATATAATTGAGAAGCATCTTCATATGAAGTGGAATTCCTGAAACATAATCTTTTTGTAGCTTAAGAAAATGCTCGCAAAGATTTTTAGCTTGAGATACAGATACATTTAGATGTGAACCAAAATAATGCGTTAGATATGACTGTTGTTCAAGTAATGTCATGGGTTTTAATGAAATCGAAAATGTGTGTAAGGAATTCTCAAGAAATTCTTTGTAATTTGGTCGAGTCGTCAAAAAAACGGCATAATTTAGTTCTGAATATGACGTAATCATTTGTATTATGTGCTGCATGTATTGGTCTTGTAGTTCATCAAATCCATCCATTAATACCATAATACGATTTTTCTCAAGGAAGGAATTGAACACAATCTCATTTATGCTATTATTTTTAAAAGGAACTATTTTGTCTTTCAGAGGTGAATATTTCCTCAAATCAATCCTTCTGATCCACCATTTTGTGTAAGCAATGGTAGCTATAAACTCTAACAGAGTAGTTTTTCCAATTCCCGCAAGACCGTTGACAATTCTTATTTCCGATCCCATTGTTGCATGTAATAGCTTCACTATCATTGACTTTTTCAAAGAAAACTGACTTTTTTTAATTACATATTTCTTAATATTTTCATTCGTTCCATAAGAATATCTCCATTCAAAACCACCAACGTTGTGGTGTTGGAGGTAGTGCACAGTTTTTTTTGGTAAAGCTTCTTTTACTTTCATTGCAGCAAATGCACTGCTCACCAGAATGATCCTTGTTTTGACCTGTCTTGAATTCCAAATTGAAATGTGACTTCGAGAAAGTTTTACATTACAATTATTAAGGAAATCTGTGAATTTCACAACGCTAAAAGTTTGGGTTATAATTATAAAGTAGTCATTCACTAAATCTCTAAGTGCTTCGGATTTGATCCATATTGCATTAAAAATGGTTCAATATAGTTATCTACCAACGGATTGGGTTGTTCTCCAATATTGCATTTTCCTACCAAAATATAAATAATATCTTTTACCGGAATTAAATCTGTTACTTTTTTCTCTATAATTTCAGAAAGTGTAGTTGGCCTACCTTGTAAGTCTACAGTACTATGTAAAACATCAATTTCAATGTCTACATCAAAATCTTTTAATGCTGTACACACATTCGGCATCTCACTTAAAGACGCAATCAGTTCTTGTTGGACTAAAAACACAACTTTTATGTCGCAATCCAAACGTTCAAGTATTTGAATTAAATGCAGACTTAATGATTCATTATCAATAAGCAAAATTAATGGCGTTAATCCACCTTGCCATGTAAACTCATACACGTCATTCAACGTGAATAATTCACTTTCGCCGTCGCCTGTATTCTGGCTCAAATTAAGCGACTGTTTGTATTGTAAAACTGCGTGGTTTACCCAATCCTTAAGGAACCCACGAACAGTCTCATCATCTTCAATTACAATTTTCGATTTTTTAAAAAAATTTTTATAATATTTTGAACTTGGGATATTTGATTCCATTATTTTATAGTTCCATCTGTATGGTTTCAAAATGTCTCCAATAATGCTTTTTAAAATAAAATCTTTAGTAATTGGTGATCCTACACCTAAACTTCCGTTTGATGTAATTCGAACTGTTCCAAGAATATTTTCTAACACCACATTAACATGCGCATCCTCTAAACTCAATGGTAATGTGATATCTTCAATCATACATCGAATACTATCTCTTAAGGAACTCGAACCACTATGATGTCTGTATACAAAAAAATTGGGATGATCATCTACCCAACTTGTTTGATTAATTGAATATATGTTCCCTTCAGAAACATTTACCAAATAATCCAGTTTACACTTACAATTATCAACTTTGTATTCTTCATCTGATAAATTATCATCATTCTTCCATTTTGTATACAAAACAAAAGCTGATGAATTTTTAAAAATTCTTGTATTAGTTCAGAATTTACTCCTTTCGCACTTCTGGTTAGCAGAACTTCTTTTATATCATTAAAATATTTATGGAATGGATCTGAATTTGCATTTGTGTTATGTGCCTCGTTCGTAATTTGAACAGCATAATTATAGATCGATCCAGATTTTGTTAGCACACTTATCACCAAATCATTAAAATATCCAAAGTTTCTGACATTGATAGCGCACCAAAAATTAATGATTTCTGGATTGTGGAGAAAACGTAAAATAAGCAGAGACATTAGATGAATATCATCTTCTTTTTTATTTGCATGTAACTCTCGTGAAATAATACCATATTCCTAAAACAAGAAAACTGCATCATTATCTTAGAAAATAAAAATTGTAAGTTGTATGAAAATTATTTTTTAAAAGCATGTCACATATTATTTAACTCTAACAATTTATTAGCTACTATTGAGACAATAGATGTTACCTATGTAAAATGGTTATATGAATTAAAGATACTTATCTTTTGGGTATATTTAGTGTTTAACTCTTACCAAATCAGCAATCGGGGACGCGTTGAGTAATGTGTCTGAAGATGTAAAATATCTTATAGAAAGACTTACCTAAAAGTCTATAAAGTCTACTTTCATTATCACGCTTAGTTCTAAGGCGGACTGTTTTCGCACTTGAGCCTAATGCATTTTCTGCTCTGATTTTTTTCCAAGGGAATCTTTCACTTTCAAGTCTGGGTCGTTCGGCGCTGAGCCACTGAGTAATCCAATATATATTTTTTTAAACTTGGAATTCTGAAAATAGGCCGATCGACGCAGCTAATATGAGAGAAACCACAGCTACAAAACCATTATAATATAAATTTAATAACCCGGTACAGCCCCGAAGTCAAACAACTATTCAAACAGCTTGAAACGTCTATGAGTAAGCTAGCACTACGTAATATCTATAATCCACAGCCGGAAAATATCACAAATCGTAAAGAGAGCTGGTGAAGCGTTAATCAAGGAACGAATTAGCCATCACCGTTTCAGAAAGTCTAGAACAACAATCCAACGAGATTAACGAAACCATTAGAAATCGAATGAACGAACAAGACTGATAAGATAGATACTGCTACCAGAAGCAAACAGTCATAGACCAAAGCAATGCACACGGAAATCTAGCAAAATAAGCTAGAAAAGCTAATGAAAAGAAGGAAGATCTACGGTTGATTGAACAGCTATAAAATTAGAAGAAGCTGAAGAATACAAAAGCGAGATTGGACCAGTCCTAGATTCATTTAGACTAACTAAACCGAACCTCTCAAACCTAGAAAGTTGTGCGGCCAATGTTCTTAAGAATGAATCATCGATCGAGATTCTCCCGGTAGACAACGATCCAACAATTACTTGATGGGGGCGAGTACAAAAGACCCTACACTATCAATCGGAATACGGATGTACCAGGCGCTGGCCAAGCACAAGGGAGGGTTCTACGGTTACCACAGAACTAAACTCACTCCTCACTACAGAAAACTTCCGCATCTGTACGACCTATCAAACATCCACAAGAAGAGCTTGAAAAATTCTCCTTGTCGTGCATTAGCACATTATAGACACTCATCGGAAAAAAATCGTCGTCTATGCTCAAGAATACGCAGCACATTGTGGAAACTATCCGTTCCAATCACGAAGAAATACTGGTAACATTAGATATTGTGAGCCTATTCATAAATGTGCACTAAGTATCATAACAGACAGGCTGGAAAATTATGCAAGATTAGATAAACGAACGCTACTCTCGGTAAACGCAATAATGGAATTTCTGGCAATACGCATTAGAACAACACTTCTAAGTAGAAGATAAATTCTGTCAACAAGAGTTTAGGATGGAGATGGGTTCCCGATATCACCCATAATAAGCAACATATACATGGAAGATTTCGAAGACGAATCGATACCCGAATTCACGGAAAAACCAAGGATGTGACTTAGATACGTGTACTACACCTTCGTAGCCTGGCGACAGGCAAAAACTGGATAAATTCCTATATCATCTAAGTAGCCACACGCAATCCATAAAATTCACAAAGGAATCGCAATCGGAACAAAAACTGCTTCTTCTACACAATTATTTTCACGACAAGGAATCCCGCCCACACGAAGTGGTACTTATACTACAACTCCTATCACCTCAAAAATGTGAGGACAGGCGTGGCAAGATGCTTGTACGATAGAGCTGAAACAATATCCTCTTAACAAAAGAACATGCAAAAAGAAACAGAAATTATTACTAAAAAACTTCAAGAAAATGGCTACCTCGATCTAACACCTCACCTATACAGGGAAAGGAAAACCGAAAAAGAAAAACCACATATACGCAACAAATACAATATAAGTACTGCGTTAAAATACACAAGAATTTTCAGGGGAATACTAACCAAAACCAAACGACACAATGAAGACCAGAATTCCAAGAATTGTTCATACAACCTACTGTGCGAATGCGGCAGATGTACATAGGAGAGAGGAGTAGACCACTCAAATTTAGAACACAGGAACATAAGAATAACATCTGCAAATGCAAAAGAGAAAGATCCATAATCGTCAAACATGTTTGGAACGAAGATCACCGAATGCAATGGGATAACATACAGAGAGTGGCAGAGGACAAGAACACAACGCGACGAAAACTACATAGCAGTGGTAGAATAATCCGAAAAGCCAAGATAGTGTAGAATTGAAAGCTATATGGATACCAATAATGTGATTCGGTGCAATACACCAGCGCACTAGGTCACTGCGCAACATGCGCAATAAAAGAGAAGTTTTATATATATATATATATATATATATATATATATATATATACATGTAGTTTAAGATGAAATGCATGGATATTGGAAACCGTTAGAGATACGAAGATGGTTAAATGGAGAAAAAGTTGCGTCATTATATGCCCAAAGTAACCATGGTTACATGTCAAAAATCCCTTCCATTTACTAGACACAGGGTGATAACTGAAAATATGCGTTTTCTAAAAATCGCTATATCTTGTTTCTTGTAAGAGATACATCCACGATTTTTGCAGGATGGGGGTAACAGGTAGCGAGGATTTCAAAAATGATTTTGAAAAAAATCTAGGCCTACTAGATTTTGAGATAATGCACGCAACTTTCGATTTTCTTATGGACGCCATATTGGATTTTTGCATTTTTGAATTCTTCATAAAAAATGCTTTTCAACCATATATGTTTATAATCTGCCAATGTGCCTAGTAAATGGAAGGGATTTTTTGACATGTAACCATGGTTACTTCTTGGGCATATAATGACGCAACTTTTCTCCATTTAACCATCTTCGTATCTCTAACGGTTTCCAATATCCCCATGCATTTCATCTTAAACTGGACACACTGTATATATATATATATATATATATATATATATATATATATATATATATATATATATATATATATATATATATAATACTACACACACACACACACACACACACACACATAATCATGATCGACACCATGGAGTTCTACGGCGAAGCGGCATATAATCGTTAATTTCTAATACAGTGGTATTATGTAAGTGAATATGAGTAACATTTAAAAATATTTTTAAATATACTGGGTGCTCCAAAAAAGTGGCATGTCAAAGTTATGTTTTTTAAATGACACGCCCCATATATTATTGCATTTTCGAATTTTACATAAAAAATAAGTTACACTTTCATAAGGGTTTCCTATACTACAGAGTGTTTCAAATTATATCAATTTTTCTGAAAATGTAAGGTTTTAGGAAAAATTAAATATCTCCTAATCAAATTAACTCCAACAAATTTACTCTTAGGTTTAAATGAAATACTGTTCCCTTAGTCAATTTATTGACTGAATAGTAAATACCTCTTTACAGGGTGTTAATTTTTTTCAGCTAAATTAGTAAAACATTCATACTGAAATATTCGGCTTATTTTAAATAAAACACCCTGTATTTTATACGCTTATCGTTTAGCTTACTTAATTACCTTTCAATTACCTTTCTATAAGGGTTTCCTATACCTAAATCTTCAAATTTTCAACTTATTTAATCATTTTTGGGATTTGTTTGTTCCTGTATCACTTGAAGATTTAAATGTCTGTTTGCTAACATAGTAGTATTTTTCTTTACCTATAAGTAGAAAGCTCCGTACCAATCTTATGTGTACATGATAGATTTCAGATATTTGTAATTTACATATTAACAAATAATTTTAAAGTGACTAATCTGTAGTGTGCTTTAAAACTCATTTGATAGTTTTAAATGTTAAATTGCAAACTTAATTTGAACTTGAATATAAGAATTATATTATATTTATACAAAATGCTAAATGTATATCCAACTTATTTTCAATCCCTACTAGTGGCGTATCTTAATTCTTAAATATCTGAATTTCTGTTACAAGATACACATTCATCCATGAATATTGTTTACTAATATAATGAATCTTAAGGCCCGTTTTCACGGTACACTTTGGATGATCATCCCGGATGAATCATCCAAAGTGATTACGAGGATGAAAGCGATTATTGTTTACACGGGTCATCAAGATTGAATTAGTCAGTTCACTTTAAAATGGCGCCAAATGAAGTTGTACGAGCAGGAATTGCCATAATAAGTGAATATCTTGTAAATTGACTTAGACATGTACTTGACAAGATTAGAAAAAAAGCGTTGGTGGGTGAGACCGTGGATAGCACGACATGATAAAATGGGGGCGTCAATGCGTTTGTTAAGAGAATGGTCTGCTGAAGATCGAACTATGTTTCACAATCACCTCAGAATGTCCAAAACACAATTTGCAGAACTTCTTGCCAAAGTAACGCCGCTAATTGAAAAGCAAAACGCAACCATGAGAGAAGCTCTGTCTGCCAGACTAAAACTGCAAATTGTATTGAGATATCTCGCAGCTGGAGATTGTTTTGGAACACTCAAAGCTTTATATCGTGTACCTAGATGCTCCATATCACATTTTTACCAGAGGTATTAGCCGCTATTTATGAAGTTCTGGAATACTGTATCAAGGTTAGTATCTAATTAAATTATTTTCCACATAAACTATTGAAAAATAAAATAATACATTAATACTTTTAACAAAATAATTTTATTGAAAAAAAGTATAACGTAAGTTTAATCGTAATTACTGTGTATGGTCGAAAGAGCTTGAGATAAGACATCATATGCTAATCCTTCTGAATATCCTTCTTGGTCCTGCATGATAGGAGTTGCGGCAGAGGTTGTTATGTCACTATTGCTTGAGTACACGGTATACGGTGATGGAACAGCTGAAGAGGTACATGCGTTCTTCGGTCATAACATTTTGTAGTTTCGTTTGGCATATCAAGGCACGATCTAGAGGCATTTTCTTAAGCTGAACTGCCAGACTTCTGCAGAAGTGATCAAATTCATTATCAGTCTCTATGTTTTGTGAAGCTATGGTACCTAACTTATCTATTGCTCTTTCCACAGCGGAAATTCCAGGAAAATTAAGCCTTCGCGAAGAAGATTGAGTGTTTTTTGCCTCAGGAATAGTTTTTCTGCTGCGTTTCATTATTAGAAACTATGCCATCATTTGTTACAGCAGGTAGAGAATCACCTGTTGCTTCAGGTGTATCCTCGATATCCGGGTGATTTCCTTCTTCTGAATCATCCTCGGCATGGCTTTGTGGCGATAGGGCCCTTTTGCGTTGAGGAACCTGAAACAGAGACCTATACTAGCATACTATAATATATAAGGCGAAGAAGGTGGAATTCCTAGACATTCTTGTATATGGTTTTGTTTTTTACAGGTGCCTACAACCATTAATGAATGGGAAAAAGTAATTAAGGAATCTAATTGCTGTGGAGCTTTGGACGGCAAACATGTTGCCATTCGCTGTCCTGAGAAGTCGGGTTCATATTTCTTCAACTATAAAAATACCTTGAGCGTGATTCTTTTTGCAGTTGTAGATGCTGACTATAACTTTCTATATATTGACGTCGGCACAAATGGCAAAGCAAATGATGCATTAGTGTTTTCCAAATGTACATTCAACGAAGCTCTGTAGAACAATTCGCTCAATATACCCGAGAATGGTGTTTTTGTGGGCGACGACGCTTTTCCTCTAAGGACATACCTTTTAAAACCCTATAGCAAGTGATCATTAACTAGAAAGGAAAGAATATTTAATAATCGGCTATCTCGAGCTCGTCGTCTATCAGAAAATGCATTTGGCATACTTGTGTCTCGTTTTAGAATATTCGAAAAGCCTATCCCTCTCAAAGTAGAAACAACTGAAATATTGGTGAAAAGTGCTTGTGTTCTTCACAACTGGCTCAGAAAAACCTCTACAAACAACGCCTCATATGTAACTGAAGGATTGGCTGATGTTGAATTATGGGAAGAAGGCAGAATTGTTCCTGGAGTTTGGCGACAAGGTGCACATGAAGGTCTCAGAGAAATAACACTTGCTACAAGTAACAACCATACGAAACTTGCTGCCACTATACGTGATGCTTATGCGAATCTGTTCTATTCAACTGAAGTTGTAGAATGGCATTGGAGAATGATTTAAATGTTTTGTTGTCGTTTTATAATTTGTTGTCTTGCACAATAAAGCAATTAATTTTAAACTGCTTTGTTATTTATTTATAGGTACAGTGTGGGAAACCAAGACGAAGTGGAGCATTATAAATCTAAATTATAAAATAATAATAAAAAATGATATACTTACTGCAGTTCCTGTGCTGCTCCGCGGTACACAAACTGCATGCAGGAATGTATCAGCTTGTTTGTACCAAAATAGTTTTGGGACTTAAACGTCATCTGGCCCTGTACCACTTTTTACGGACTTATTTACTTTAGCCAGTTCCGATGAATATCGCGTACGGATTGTTTTTATTTTTAATTTAATATCCTCGGCTGTCACATCCTGAATATTCAGCTCTTTTACGATTTCCTTTAATGCGTTTTCTCTATGGACTTTATTTTTATACGTCTCTGCTTTAGTATTCCAAAGACACTGCCGGTCTTTCATTAAACTCAAAATTAGTGGGGTGTGATCGTCTTTCCATTTAAACACCATTATAAAACCACCACTGTAGCACACTGTTTACTTTAAATTTAATTATTTAGATACGCAGAAAAAGCACGTGCTCTTCTTGTTGCAATTTAGCAGTCACTGTGGATGAATCACTGCATAAACTGCATGTTTTCACGGTTCATTCAGGATGATTCATCGGCGATGAATCCTCCAAAGTGAACAAAAGTAGAATACGTTCAACTTTGTTCACTATTCATCTTGGATGATCACTTTCGATGATTTTTTGTTTACACGGTTCATTTTTTATTCACTTTGGATGATTCATCCGGGATGATCATCCAAAGTGTACCGTGAAAACGGGCCTTAAGATATTTCAATCAATTATTACATAAATTCCGTTTGACACATAGATAACGATAATTACTTACACAACTGTACCGTATCACTGCCAATACGGCGCAGCCGAGTGATATAGGGCCTCGAACCTAAAACAGGGTGAGCAGCCACTCAAACTGACAAGGTCTTCCGTGATGTGCTCACTAATCCACGGACCGCATAGCGGTAAACAGTTACAAATTTCCAAGCCTACGTGACTCCTTTCAACTCAGTACCCACCTCCTGTTTTCGACCACATTCATACGAAAATAAACACATTTCTTACTATAAAAGTCAAAGAGAGACAAAAAATGATCATCTTCAATCAGATTTCCTAATCTAACGTAATCTAGCTAGAACACCTAATCTATTTAACCCAAATCCAATATATAGGTCTACACTGAACAGAAAATTAATACTAATAATATTCGTCTTATTGCACCTCTATATAACACGAACGGGTTATTAGAGAGGTCATAGAAATTGCAAGAAGACCAAACGCTCTGAGCAAACGTGTCGACAGTTCTAGAATACCACAAACTTGGCAAAGTGTAATCAAATAAGTTAATTCCAACTTAAAAATTACCCAAGATGCTCCTACTTCAAATTCTAACACCAAACTATTCTTCTCAAGATCAATCCAATATTTAATTTTACTACTTCATTCTTGAAAAATAGGACATAGAAGTCCCCGAAACGTAGAATTTTATATTTTACTTTAGAAGTTGATGGGGTTGTGGCCAAAATAAAAACTTGTACATTTAAAATCAGGTATAATTGATTGGGTTCTCTTCAACTAAAATATGTTCAGACTTCTAGCGCTTCCGGCTATACCGGAAGTCGGCATCTACTTTATTAATTTCAATGGAACACCCATTTTGGGATGGGAAGCATAATTTTTGCATTGAAACTATACCATGCCCATCTATTACGGTTTTCGGGATAAATATTTTTTTCCGAAATCTTGACGTTTACAAAATGGACTGCAACTTATTTGGATTACGAAAAAAGTTAAAATTCAATTTAGTTTAGATTAAAGATGCCTTTATCGTATGCATTTTTTAAAGTAAAATTCTTTGCGCGAGAATAATGTCTAAATTTATACTTTTCAACCAGAGTTAAAAAAAATCCAATTTTTTTAAATGGGATACCCTATTTTTTGTTGCGTAATCGAATTGGCGATAAGATTTGATATAAAGTAATATGACGTATTGCTATACCTAAATCAAACTGTTCTAAATATGTTCAATCTCACGACCTTCCAAATTAGAAAATGGAAATTAAAATAATAATTTTGATAACATTTTTTTAGGATAATTATGCAACCTCTTTTATAATAAGTTCATTACGAAAATGGGCAACATTGTAAAAATAAAAGCAATAATCTATGTCAAACAAACGTTTAAAACGTTATGTCAGGTTAATATAACGTGCGTTTCTATTCTCATTGAACTTTTCCGATAAATTTCATCACTGATGAGTTTCGATGAGCACGACGTCATCAACATGCAGCCGTAAAAATCTGGTGAATTCCATGAAAAACAGTTCTATGGCTTTTTGACAGTAGTGACAGTGACGGCCGTCAAAAAAAGTGTTATCGTATTCTAAACGGAGGGATTTCATACCATCTTCGGTATTTTCGGCCATTATTTATGATTTATACATATACAGGGTGGGCCACCACCAACGCGTCGGTCTCTAGCTCCCAAACGACTGAATTGTTTCAAAATCTGTTTTGGCGAGAATATGTAAGCCTTCTAGGACTACAATCTAAAATTAGTTTGACTTATACAGGGTGATCTACAAACTTGTTACTTATCAAAGTTATATTATTTTAAATGGAATGCCCTCCTTTTTAATTTTTTTTTTTTTGATATAAGGTATAAAAATAAGGTAGACTTTCATTAGAGTTCCCTAGACCTAAACCTTGCAGTTTCCGAAATATTTAACATTTTTTGAAAATGTAGGGTTGTCAAAAAATTCAAGTATTTTTCGATTCAGAAAAGATGAGACAATCTAATCTAGGTCATCGTAATAAGGATATTTGGAAGTACGTATTCTGTTGTTTATTGTTTCAAATCATAATTTATAAAATAGAAAGAATAACGCGTAAAGTTAACAAACTCCAAAGTTAAATATCTTTGTTATTTTAAATACAACGCCCAAGAAATTTTTATCGGAATGGAATAGTCTTTTGACAATAGTTCGAACTGTATTAGGGTTCCCTATACCTTACTTCAATACTTTTCGAGAAATTAGTATATTTGTTACATTTTTAGAAATTACGCCATTAACTCATGTCGATCAGTTCTTTGATTTATAAACATTGCTGTCATATTGACGTATTTCAAAATACGACAGTGTTTATAACTATTGATGATTTTTCATTACAATGAAATATTCAGTGCAAGAAAGAGTGGATATGGTGTTGACCATAGGAGAATGCCATGAAAATTGTCTTTTGGATTCCAGGGTTTATGCCCAAAAGTACCCTGACCGCAACCATCCTGATACAAGAGCTTTTGAAAGGCTTTTACAAACATTTCGAGTCACAGGTAACACTGCCTATCCAAAACCTAATAAAAGTAAACCGGTAACTGGCAATGAAGATAGAGAGTTTTTAGTATTAGGATCTATCGCTGAAAATTCCCACCTAGTACTAGAGTAATTGCTAGACAAACAGATTTAAGTAGAGGAAGTGTGAGAAGTGTTCTCAAAAACACAAATTTGATGCTTATCACATAGAAATTCATCAAAATTTGTATGGCAATGACTCTCAACAACGAACAGATTTCTGTTTGTGGGCAATTGAAAAATAGGGATCAACAAGATTTTTAAATTTCGTTTTGTTTACTGATGAATCAACATTTCACAACAACGGTTTGGTAAATAGACATAATTTTCACTATTATGATACCGAGAATAGGCATGCTTTTAATACTGTTGACCGCCAAAATCGTTGGAGCATAAACGTATGGGCAGGAATTATTGGAGATCAGGTAATTGGACCATACTTTTCAATGGTCATTTAAATGGTAGAAAATTTTGAGATTTTTAAAGCGAGACTTTTGGACACTTCTCTAAAACGTTCCGTTGAACATTAGAGGACTATGTGGCTACAAGTAGATGGTGCACCGGTACACTTTGATCGTAGAGTTAGAAATTATTTAACTAGGAAATTTGTTAATAAATGGATTGGAAGGAACGGACCATGTCATTGGCCACCAAGATCGCCTTGTCTTACTCCAATGGATTACTTTTTATGGGGCTATATTAAAAATATTGTTTACAATATTCCTGCTACTACTGCAGACAATATGAAAGAGAGAATTAGAAATGCGGTGGACACAATTACTCCAGATATGTTAAGAAAAGTCAGACAAAATTTGGAAGAAAGAATTAGACTATGCATTCAAGAAGACGGTCATCAGTTTGAACATTTACTGCAGTGACAAATCCAGCAGTAGGCTCTCGGTGCATAATGTGAAACGGTCTTTTTGAAGACCAGCAACCGTATAACCTTGATAACCTTAATAAACCAAAAACCGTTTAACACATTTGTAACCTTTGTAAATCACAGAATTCTAACTGATCGACATGAGTTAATGGCGTAATTTCTAAAAATGTAACAAATACACTAATTTCTCGAAAATTATTGAAGTAAGATATAGGGAACCCTAATACAGTTCGAACTATTGTCAAAAGACTATTCCATTCCTATAAAAATTTCTTGGGCGTTGTATCTAAATTAACAAAGATATTTAACTTTGGAATTTGTTAACTTTACGCGTTATTCTTTGTATTTTATAAATTATGATTTGAAACAATAAACAACAGAATACGTACTTCCAAATATCCTTATTACGATGACCTAGATTAGATTGTCTCATCTTTTCTGAATCGAAAAATACTTGAATTTTTTGTCAACCCTACATTTTCAACAAATGTTAAATATTTCGGAAACTGTAAGGTTTAGGTATAGGGAACTCTAATGAAAGTCTACCTTATTTTTACACCTTATTTCAAAAAAAAATTAAAAAGGAGGATATTCCATTTAAAATAATATAACTTTGATAAGTAACAAGTTTGTAGATCAGCCTGTATAAATCAAACTAATTTTAGATTGTAGTCCTAGAAAGCTTACATATTCTCGCCAAAACAGATTTTGAAAAATTCAGTCGTTTGGGTGCTAGAGACCGACGCGTTGGTGGTGGCCCACCTTATATATATATATATATATATATATATATATATATATATATATATATATATATATATGTTTGAATATGATGACATTTCGGGATGTAAACTCATGTATTGAAGTAACACATAAAAAATCTACGTTTCGGTAGTTTGTTTTTACCACCTTTATCAAGATTATAAATTTGATTGACAACAAATGTTGAAGTCACTTCATTAGCACTAGATCTTAATATTTGATTCGGCTGCGGTTTGTGGGTACTATATTTAAGGTACTGCTTTGGAAAGGGTTTAGAGGAGTGTTATATGGTTATTGATATTATTTGGATTTATTGGTCGTATTACAAGTTTCCATATTGGTAATATATAAGAACCATTATCACGTTTGTTTAAAGCCGAGAGAGGTTTCTCAATTTTAATGGCTCTTCTTATAATCCTTTCTTGCAGAGTATATGCTGATGCAATTAATTTTACTAATCAATATTGTCTCCAGTTACAAGGTGATGAGCTGATAAAGAGTTGGAATTTGTGCTCTTATACTCAGTTTCCTATTAGTTTGTCCGATGTAACATTTATGACAACCATTACATGGAATCTCATATATTCCTTGATCCTCACCATGTACTTTATCCTTAGGATTTTTTATCTATTGTTTAAGAGTTGTATGGTTTAAAAATTATATGGAAAATTTCTTTCCTATAACATCAGTTATACCTCTTATGTATGGTAAAGTAAGTAGCTTCTTTGTTTCATCGATTCTACTGTTTGTTCTTGTATTGCCTTTGATCACTTTATTAGTCATTTGCTGAATTACATTTATCCATTTTGTTGCAGTATTTTAGATAAATTATTGTTCTTTGGGTCTAAATTTGTCATGTGTTAAGCGTATTGGCCTGATTGTTAAATACTTAATAATGCTACGTAGTTGAGATGGATGGTGATGTGACTGGGCATTAAGATAGCGATTCATATGTGTTTTCTTTCTGAATAAGGTGTAGCTAAATTTGTTGTTATGCTTTTTACTAAAATATCAAAAAATAGTAATCAATGATTGTTCTCAATTTCTATCGTGAATTAGATATTTGGATGTATGTCATTAAGATGTAAAAAATCATTTAAGGTATTTAACCCGCGGGGCCATACAACAAAAGTGCCGTCTACATAACTATACCAGCATTTAGGTTTAAGTGGAAATAAGGTTATAGCTTGGTTTTCAAAATATTTCATAAAGATTATATTGCTGGTAAGAGGAGGTCTCATTGGACATCCTTCAACTTGTTTGTAGGATTGTCCTTTGTATATGAAATAAGTTAAATACATGCAATGTATGATTAAATTGGTAAGATCTTGATCGATAGAGTGTTGTCTTTGTAAAGTCTGAATAGTTCCTTCCATAGGAACTTTTGTAAATAACGGGGTATCATCAAAACTAACTAAATATCACTTACATCTAAATTAATGTCTTGAAGTATATCTAAAAAGTCTAATAAATTCTTAACCTATGATTTTGCACTTACATAAATAGGTTGAAGTTCATTGGCAAGATATCGCCTAAGTTTGTGTGTAGGTGAATTAAACGCACTTAGAATGGGCCTTATGGCCAATTACTTCCTTTATGAATTTTTGGTATTCGTGAACTTTTTCTCTTGGGATTAGCTGTTTCTTTGTTTGATCGCTTAAGATTTAATTATTGTTCTTGTCTTCTTTTCCAGATATGTAGTTGGATCGGTATTGATAGTTTTATATTCTGGCGAATTCAGTAAAGTCATCACTTCATGGTGATATTCATTACTGTTAACAATAACTGTAGCATTACCTTTATCTGCAGGAAGAATAAAGACTTTCATTATTCTTTAGTTCTTTTAAAGCATACTATCGTTTTTTAGTTACGTCTTGTGTTGGTGGATGAGCTTTTTTAAGAATATTAACAGCATCTAATCTGGTTTTATCAGCAAATGATTGTTCAGTATTGTTTGAGGCCATTTAAACATTGGTAATGTAATGCTTTCGGTTGGTATTCTTTTAGGTGTAATAGCGAAGTTAAAACCTTTTTCTAAAATATTTATTGCATCTTCACAGATATCAATGTTGGTAAAATTATGACCAGTTTTTATTAGTATTTTGCGTTTTTTTGATTTATTATACAGATACTCAAATTTCCGGATTTGTCTGGATGGTTTTATTATTAAAGTAGATTCAATAGCTTTTTCTAATAATCTATTAACGGTATCAAATATAACAGGGTGAGCATTCTTTTTGGTTAATGCTTGAAAGTTGTGGAAAGGTGATCTATTTAAATCATATAATATGTACCTTAAATTGTGAATAGATTTTGTTATTAATTTTTGACTGTTTCTTTGTAAAATATGATGAGGTCCAAAAATATCTAGACGAGATTTAATTTTAAAAGCATTACGTTGCACATTATAATCGCTGCAAGTTTTAAGAAAAATCAGATCATATAATAATTCACATTTTTTAATCCGCAATTTTATGAATATGTTAATTGTAATTAGCGTTTCCTCTCCATACAAGGCAATTATGTTGTTATTTAGGTTTCCACGAGTATTAATATTTGAATATGATGACATTTCAGTATGTAAGCTCGTGTATTAAAGTTAACATTTTCCTATAAATAATCTACGTTTCGGTAGTTTGTCCTTACCACCTTCATTAAGATTATAAATATTGATTGACAATATATGTCACGTCACTTGATTAGCACCAGATCCTAATATTTATGTTCTGCTGCGGGTTGTGGGTAAGATATTTAAGGTACTGCTTTGGAATTCAACAAATCACTAATAAAGTGATCAAAAGCAAACAATGGAATCGATGAAACCAAGAAGCTACTTACTTTACCATACATAAGACTGCGTGTGAGGGGTTGCTAGTCCCCCATCAGGCGCCTCCCCAGGTGGCGGATAGGGGAATGCCCATCAGATATGATGGGCACCGGGGAAATAAAATACCCGGGGTGGACAAAAACTAGCAAATAACAAATCGGTCAATGGTCTCAGAGGCAGAAGAAGACACAAAGTCACAATGGCAATGACAGCGGAAGAGCCAATAGCGTCTGACTCAGAATGGGCGGCTGAATGTAGGATCCTCCATTAATAGGGGTTGTGACGTTAGGCGTAAGCAACCTAGCACACGGAAAATAATAATGAGCAAACATTGAATGCAGAATGAAACTTCAACGGAAATATCCCCGGGTGGAAATCCACACCTCCATTAGAGGGAGCCCCATTTTGGATACGGGGGGGAGGGGCAACTCTGTGAACAATAAGGCGAGCTCGATCTTAAATCCCAATACGACACGGAAGAAATCAAAGAATTTTATCACATGGAATGTTCAAGGTATGAGAAGAAAGATAGCCGAAATACTGCAAGAACTACAACAATATAAGACCGACATAGCAGTATTAATAATAATAATAATACGTTTTTATTCCCATAATAATATACATATGTATTATCACCCTAATTAATACCTTAAAGTAATAATATCTTAAAATAATATTGTAGCTTTTATGGAAATGGTTCCATGCACTATACAGCCCAGAGTTACAGTATAGTTATCCAATCTATTTAAATCACTGTTTATATTATTTATTGTTCTATAATTGGAACTTGGTGCAATGTAGTAGTAACGAAGAAAAATAAAAGAAATAACTAGATATGTTTCAGATATATTTATTTTGTAATTAGCAATATTTTGTTTAAGAGAGGTATGTTATGTAATATCCATTTTTTTTTTTTTTAACAGAAACAAAAAAGAAAGGATGTGGAACAGAGAACGTAGGAGAACATATACATTTCTATAGGGGTGTGGCTAAAGAACAGAGAGCTAAAAGAGCAGTATCTATACTAATACATAAGAAATACAAGAAAAAAATCCGGAACTGGGAATTCATCGATGAACGAATACTCATAGGAGTGTATGCACCGAATGAGGGTGAATTAACAAAGAATAAGGACGAATTCTTTGAAAAACTAAACAAAACACTAGCAGACATTGGACAAACAAGAGAAATAATATTAGCTGGCGACTTGAACGCAAGAACAGGAAAAAAGAATAACCATCTCGTAGTGGGGGCACATGGAGGAGAAACTGTAAACAACAATGGAAAAAGACTAATAGACCTATGTGAACAAAACTCACTACGTATTACCAACGGATATTTTAGACACAAAGAAATACATAAATTTACCTGGACGCAAAAACAACGAAATCTGCAATCGATAATTGATTACTTTATTATCAAATAAAAAACATACACTAGAGTGATAGATGTGCGAGTATATCGAGGCGCTACATACATGTGGAAGCGACCACCATTTGGTGAGAGCAGAAATTACGATACCTTGGAAAAATAACAATAAAGAAAAAATAAACATCGAATCAAACGACAAAATGGAATATCCTCGATACAACATAAGCAGTTTGGACCACCCTAGCGTAATCTATCTGTACCAAAAAAGACTTGATGAAAAACTAAACGATATGGCCTACAATACAGTAGAAGAACTATATAAACATATAACAGTAAATATACATCAGGCCGCCAAAGAATCGCTAGGTGAGAGTGAAAAAAGAATAACAAAAAATAAAAACTATATGTGGTCTGGAAAAATAGAAGAACAGACGAAGAAAAAGAAAACAGCATACTTACGATGGTTAAACACAAAAAGTGACAAACATAGAAAAGAAATAAAGAGATTTAAAAAGAAACGCGAAGAATAATAGGGGAAGAAAGAGAAAAAATGTGGGAACAGAAATCCTCTGAGATAGACATGTATATAGGAGGCAAACGAAGTACAGAGACTTGGAAATTTATTAAGAATATAAAAGCACCAGTAAGAGCAAAAGTAAAAATGAACACAATTAGCTTAGAGTCTTGGAATCAATACTTCGCAAATCTTTTTAAAGAAGAACGTCAAGCCTTTATCTCAGATTTAAAAACTAATACTATGCCTATCAATATCGAAGGAGAACCTATAACATTAACACCAAAACAAATACAAACCACTGCAAAACAATTAAAAAATAGGAAGTCACCAGGTTCAGGAGGAGGATTTCCAGCAGAGCTGATCAAACATGGAACAGATAAATTACATCGCATGATAGCCAAGTTATTCACAATGTGCATTAATGGTCAGAAGGTCCCGGATGAATGGAGATTAACCTACATAACACCACTGTTTAAAAAGGGCGACCGAACGAAATGTAACAACTATCGAGGTTTATCAGTCACTAGTACTTTCAGTCGATTTTATGGAAGAATTGTTAGAGACCTAATCGAAAAGGAATACAGCGATAAAGAATCAGAACATCAAAGCGGATTCAGAGCCGGAAGATAATGCATTGACAATACATTCTGCATAAAACAAATAATAGAGAAAGAACTAACCTATGGAAGAGATGTGCATCTATTATTCGTCGATTTATCAAAAGCATACGACACAGTGCCGATTACAAAATTATGGGAAACATTAAAAAACACACAAATCAACCATACACTCATAAAGGCAGTGCAAGACCTATACAACAACTGCATATCGAAAGTAAAAATGGACAATAAATTATCACAAGGATTTACAATAGATAAGGGACTAAGACAAGGTTGTTGTATATCGCCTACACTATTTAAAATATACATAGAACACGCATTGAAAGCCTGGAAAAAAAAGCGGAATGATGGGGTATGAAATCAACAACGATACAACATTATTTACATTACAATTTTGCAGACGACCAGGTAGTAATCGGACAATCTAAGGATGACTTAGAATACATGGCCAGAAAACTAATAGAAGAGTACCAACAATGGGGACTGAAGATGAATATTACCAAGACAAAGTATATGGGTATAGGAGCAAAATTAGGAGATGTAACACTTGAGAACAATGTAACGATTGAAGAAGTAGAACAATACAAATACCTAGGGGTAACATTTACAAATGAAGGTAAAGATACGACAGAAATACAAAACCGAATCACACAAAGTCGGAAAATCATAGGGGCTCTCAATGGTGTATTATGGTCAAAAAACGTAAAAAAAAGTAGCAAACGTAGAATATACAACTCTATGATAAAAAGCGTACTATTCTATGGCAGCGAAATATGGACAATGACCGAAAACGATAAAAGAAAAATATTAGCTACGGAAATGGACGCCATAAGAAGATCGGCGAGAATTTCAAGATTAGAACATAAAACAAACGAATATGTCAGACAAATAATGGAAGTAGAAAAAACCATTGTAGAAGAAATAGAAGAAAAACAATTAAAATGGTACGAACATGTTCAAAGGATGGACGAAAATAGACTGCCAAAGCAAATACTCGAATGGACACCACAAGGAAGAAGAAAAAGAGGAAGGCCAAGGAAAAACTGGGATCAAGAAATCCATGAGTGAAAGACACCTGAATGACGGAGAATGGAATGAGAGAAGACAGTGAAGATTGGGAATCGCAAGGCGTAAAACGCTATAACGCGCAAAAAAAAAACGTAAGATTGATGTTACAGCATAGGATAAAATACGTTGTGAGGATCAAGGAATATATGAGATTCCATGCAATCGTTGTCATAGATCTTACAATGGACAAACTAATAGAAAACTGAACACAAATTAGCCATTAAACAACATGCCGCTTCCAATTCTTGAGCAACTCATCTCCTTGAAACTGAACACAATATAGATTCTAACAAAATAAAATTAATTGCATCAGCATATACGTTGCAAGAAAGGATTATAAGAGAAGCCATTGAAATTGAGAGACGTTCCCCGGCTTTAAACAAACGTGATGATACTTCTAGGATATCACCAATATGGAAACCTGTAATACGACAAAATAAACCGAATAATAACAATAACCATCTAACACTATCCAACACTCCTATAAACCCTTTCCAAAACAGTACCTTAAATATAGTACCAAGAACCCACAGCAGAACACAAATATTAAGATCTAGTGCTAATCAAGTGACTTGACATATAATAATGTAGTAAAAATGTATTTTTGACTGATTAATTATAAAAAGTATGTTTAAGGTTGCAGTCAATATATATATATATATATATATATATATATATATATATATATATATATATAGGCTGTTAAGAAAACTCTTTGATTTTGTCAAGCTTCCGGAAATGTTTATTTCCATTGTAAGGGGAGTCGGATGACCCTATCTCGCCCATGTTAATTTGCATAACTTAAGGTACATTTTTCTTAGGAGCTAAATGAGATAGCTCCATCATTCTTTTTTTGTTTGAAAGTGGCTACATTTTGAGTGGTTATTATTAAAAATGTTAGTTTTTAAATTTTTTTATAATAAAAAAAAAATAAGTTTAAAAATTTTTAAATTTTAAATATATTAAATGCGGATAAGTTAAAAACTATTTACAACTTTGCACCACTCCACAAATTATGGAGCTATCTTTTTTAGTTCCTGAGTAAAATGTACCTTTGTACAGAAAAAAGTAATTTTTTAAGAAACGAGTTAAAGTTTAAACTACCATAAAGTTTATATTAACATGATGTTAACCCTTTCATCATCTTGACTAAGTTGTTGCCTGGTGAGTTGTTGCCAGAGGTACTAAATAATAATAAAAAATAAAAATCCAAAAATCGATATATTTTTTTTAAATCCATCCGACCCCCCTTAAAGATATATTAAAAAATACGTTAACAGTGAATAGTTAATATTAATTTAACAAAAACTTACTAATCGTGAGGATAAATATTATGCAATTTACACATTAACAATGTTATAGCTGTTTTGTGTACACTATACCTACTTAAGTTATTTTTAACATTGAAATTTTTTTTTTGATTTAAAATTAAATAAATATACAGTGATGTACCACGGCTGATACAGATTTATTTATATATATATATATATATATATATATATATATATATATAAATTAGAATGTGAGTTGAATTGAAGCCATCTAGTAAATATGGGCGGTTGTTGTATATTTTGCTACCAGAAATAAGGTATGCTTGGAGATTTTTGATATTTTGAAAAAGAATGAATGTATTATTTTATCTGATGAAATAACATAGAATAAAAAGGTAATGTTATATATTCGCTAATTGCTTATCTTTCAGTAAATGCTTATAATATTATGATCTCAACAAAAGGGTAACTTAATTATAAGATTAATACAACTTGATTTGAAGGAAGAAGGTTCTTTTATAATAATTGAAATGAGTATATGATATTACAATACCATGGTAAGAGTGACTTTTTCATCTAATATAAATTAAGATCAATGATAATTTGAAAGTTAATATTACATCACAATATTGTTGTTTAATGTAGAGAGGTCTCTTGATGTCATTTTTAATATATTTTATTTTGACATTTCATACCTATAATGTAACATATTTATGGTATGTGTATATCGAATCTACTGTAAAACGACTTCCGGGTACAACTGACAGAATGCTGACCTTGGAGAGAGTATGTTTAATCGTTGGAATACTGTATGCGTGCCTGTTATGAAATATGTTACCTATTGGTTCGTTAATTGTCAATCCTGACCTTTAACATGTTGTGATGTTTTTACTTATACTGCAGTTAGCTAACTGCATAACCTGGTAATCACCATTTATGAAATACAGGCCTGTATTAAATTATTACTATATTGATTTATTAAGGTTAGAGTAGGGTGATAGCAATTTAATCTTGCAATAACAGTAGAATCTAAATACCTATTGATCTGAGTATTTATAACTAATACTTTATGTTGTTGTTCTTGTTTTAGTATGCGACGGTGGGGTTTTTCTTTTGTAGTTCTTTTTCTCAATCCGCAATAAAAATAGCGGAACTACGTTGCACTTGCTTATAAATTTATATACTGTGTTTTATTGTGTTACCTTTATTTTATCCTCCGTTAGATACCCACAACACATATATCTCGTAACAACTCTTTTACACAACGTAAGTGGTCCTACTTGGTTTTTCATGACGATCACTTGGCTTAAATAAGTTCGCGCATCAACTTTGTTCTTGCATTCGAGTTGTGCAGTCGTTGGACTGGCCTGGGTACATTACAATACAAAGTCAATGTCAAACAAAAAGAATTTTATAAAAGACTACTAGAACGATTTTTTTTATAATAAAAGATGGTCTTATGAAAAGAAATGGAAAATGACTAATTTTAATAATTGTAATTAATTTTGTGTTGTTGAGATAATTGTAATACTTTGTCAAATGATAAAATGTAACTATAAATACTGCAGAGTCCACCAATATAAGATTTTTTTATTTAAACCTTAGTGGTGGTTATTAAGTTTTTTTTTTTCCAAGAATCATCGCAAATGGTTAGAAATGGCTCAAAACGTGCAAAAATGCAAAAAGAATTCCGAAAATTCTTGACCCAAGGGCCAAAAAATTTTTTTTCACAAAAATCATCTCAAATAGTCAGAAATGTCTCAAAACGTGTAAAAATGGAAAAAAATTTACCAAAGGGCCAAAATTTGTTTTCAAAAATCATTTCAAATGGCCAGAAATGCCTTAACACGCCTTATAAGATGAGATTTAAAAAACCTCGTACATTATCCCTTAACCCGAGATGCCAGGACATCAACCAAACGCACTGGAGGAGTTCACGAACAAACGAAAAACTTGGTAGATATTCAATTCTAGGATGGTTCACTTAGTTGCCTACGTAAAGACGTGCCGGTTTGCCACGAATAGCCGTTCTCTATAATAGTCGAAATCTGGAATTCCGCCATTTTGACGACAGATTTCGCTCAAAAGTTCATCATTCTGTCTACTCATGGATCCGAACCTGGGAACCAAATTTCATGACGATGGGATTATCTTTGTGGATGCTATTGTGCTTGGAACACATACAGACCGCCAGACAGACAGACATACATTTTGAAACTTTCATGTTTGAACCTCATTTTTTCCAACTTACGATAGAGCAATTTTTAACTATGGCAGCTCATTTTAAAGGAAATTTAATCCTCTTTAATAATACGCTGGGATCTACTTTGTATCTATTTTCTATTTTACGATAATTCACAAAAACTAAAGTACTGCACTCGAAATTTCGTTGACCGATTACTTTCGTATTGTGAGGTTTATTTTTTTTTATTGTGGATCTGAACAGGCCAAATTAGGCTTATGGTACTAAAGCACTCAGAAACACTTAGGAGGATGGATAGAGGGATAATGAATTGCCAATAGATGCCTATGGACAGCTACCTTAAATTTTCTCATATCATAAGTGAGAGGAAAACAGGAACTAGGTAGTTCATTCCAGAGTTTAAAAGCCGTGTATAAAAATGTGGGTTGCGCCCGTTTAGTACGACAAGTGGAGATTTGTACTGCATACTGATGATGTGAATGAGCGAACCGAGTATTTCTAGCAAAGATAGCCCGAGATGGTATCAAAGAATATAATTCAGCAGCACAATAGCCGTTGTAATAACGATAATACAAAGAAAGAACAGAAACCATACTTCTAT
This sequence comes from Vesta saturnalis, assembly GCA_036346205.1. Classification (NCBI taxonomy): domain Eukaryota; kingdom Metazoa; phylum Arthropoda; class Insecta; order Coleoptera; family Lampyridae; genus Vesta; species Vesta saturnalis. Next base: position 7,475,410 of record JARFJB010001218.1, read on the forward strand.
CCTCTTTTGAATACGATCAACGATATCGAGAGCGTATTGGGTAGCACTAACCCAGAGGTGAGAATTATATTCCAGATGAGGCCGAATTTGGCCCTTATGCAGCAGAAGGAGTTGTCGAGAGGTAAAGTACTGTTTAGATCTGTACAAAAAGCCTATTTTACGAGTAGCTGTTTTGGTAGCTGACAGAAGATGGTCAACCCATGAGAGATTTGAAGATACAGACATACCCAACAGAGTAATAGAGTCTGAAAACTTAAGAACTGAGCCGTTCATACTTACAACAGGAAATGATCGATCTTTTTTGGCGCACATAAGGCAACACTGAGTTTTGTTAGCATTAAATTTAACTAGATTATTGCTTCCCGATTCGAGAATACGTTGAATGTCTTTGTTGAGTGAATTTGCCATTTCAGCTTTAATTTCTTGATTTGTCATTAGAAGGTGGATTATCACTATGAGTAGACTGAGATGAACTACAGTAAAGAGTGCTATCGTCATCAAAGCAATGGATGGGGTTAGTTGTTGAAGAAATAAGGTCATTTATGTACAGCAGAAAAAGTGTAGGCGCTGTAACGGATCCCTGTGGTACGCCCGCGTTAATGCTAACTTCTTTTGAAAAAAAGCCATCAACTACGACGTATTCGTCTTTCATCAAGGAAACTAGAAACCCAGTTGATGAGCGTATCATTTAGCCCAAACGAGGTGAGTTTGGCAAGTAAACACTTTATGCTAAACTTGGTCAAATGCCTTTGAGATATCTAAAGCGACTACAACTGTTTCACCGGACTGCTCTACTGAAACAATAACATAAAAAAATTTTAAATTCTGAAAAGGGAAGAATTTAACACAATAACTTTTAATGAAAAATGGAGATAATTTTACATGTTTACATGTTTGTTACATGATTTGTAACGGTATACTTAAATGTTTCATTATGGATATTTAAATATATTATATTTTTAGATTATTAACTATTGTGTTACTGATTAAATATATTCATAGACATCTTAATTTATTATGAATACCTACTCAATTGAGCTAAATAAAAATAATACTGATAACCAAAAGGAAAATCAAAATAACAAGACTTGAAACATTCCTTTTTAATTACTAATACAATACTAGATATCACCCTTGTTTATATACATTCAAGGATATTACTCATAAGTCATAAGACACTCCACTTAAAATCTAAATAGATTTAGTCACTATCTTTGTATATATTTATTTATTGATACAATTATAAATTATTATTAGTCACTACATTCACCACAGGCAATGCATTAAGGTCATATAATTTCGTCTGTCGAAAAAAACTGAAGCAATAAAAAATTATACAAAACCAAATAATGCTTTATTATTGTGAAAAGTTGATCATTTAATGATGAAGTTTCGTTTATATCTTGTAAGTTGTCTAAAAAATAATAGATTGGTTGCTATCCGAAAGGTTTATAAATATATCACACTTCAATAAAAGAATTTTTCTCCTAAAATTTTTTCTCCTCAGAAGGGCTTAAAGAATCATTTTCTTGAAAAAAAAACAATATCATGTATAAAGAAAGAGTACCTATGAATCTGGTTTATGGTGATTCAAAAATTACATGTAATTGTCCAAAAACGCATTTCAATGATTAAGCAGTACTTTACCTCTCCACAACTCCTTCTGCTGTATAAGGCCCAAATTCGGCCTCATCTGGAATATAATTCTCACCTTTGGGTTAGTGGTCCCCAATACGCTCTCGATATCGTTGATCGTATTCAAAAGAGAGCGATTAGGCTTATAAATGACCCGTCCTTAACTTCTCACATACAGTCCCTTGAGCATAGAAGGATGGTTTCAGTTCTTTCTTTGTATTATCGTTATTACAACGACTATTGTGCTGGTTAATTACATGATACCATCTCCGGATATCTTTGCGAGAAACACTCGGTTCGCTCATTCACATCATCAGTATGCAGTACAAATCTCCACTTGTCGTACCAAACGGGCGCAATTCACATTTTTCTACACGGCTTCTAAACTCTGGAATGATCTCCTAGTTCCTGTTTTCCTCTCACTTATGATATGAGAAAATTGAGGGTAGCTGTTCATAGGCATCTATTGGCAATTCATTATCCTCTATCCATCCTCCTAAGTGTTCCTGAGTGCTTTAGCACGATAGGCCTTATTTAGCCTGTTCAGGTCCACAATCATAAAAAAAAAAAATACGAGATATTCTCGAACAACCAAACTCATGCTGGTTTGAGGTTGAATGTTCAACCTGCGAATTTGGAATTGAAAGTTTGTCATCATGATAGTTCATCACTAACAAACAACTCTGTCTCAGTCCTAGAGGACTTAAACCTGTCTTTTCTTAGAAGGTGTTACATAGCAAGAAATGTTAACTTTTCTCTGCGAGGTTTATTTTCAAGAAGTTGGCCTAGGAACCCCCTAAAGTTAATCTAATAATTCTTAAAAAAGCTAATCTAAAATGCTTCTCCTTGTCAGGAAGTTACTCCTTCCCATGTGGAGTATTATTTACTTCCAAACTACTTTTACATTCCTAGGTCTAAGTCTATTTTCTTAGTGCTTGATGGAAATTTCAGGACCTTATAGTTGTTCAGGATTATCTTGTACGCACTTGGTTCATGTCTGCTTAACCCTACTCAGACTGACCTAACCTACTGAAGACAGAGGAATTGTACCGAGAAGAATCACCAAACTTGCCCTTCCTCGTTTTCTCATCTCGTCATTCGGTTCTCAGAATCTTGCTTTTAAACTTTTACGTTTTATTGTCAATACTCTATCGAGGTTACTGATGAAGTTCTTGATACTTGGAATTTCTTAGAGGTTGACGTTAATCCGCCTAAAAACCAAAAATATTGAGATTCGACCAATACTATACGAAAAAATTTGGATTATTATAGGGGGTCGCCGTGGGCTTAGTCGCATCTTTAGTACAAGTACCGTATCTTAATCCCAACGAAGCTACGAGACAAAATACTAACATCACAATGGTCCAGTTTCCAAGAGCACCAAACGCACCGCGTGCATATCAACTTCATGTTAAACGCCTTGCAACAACCAGAATACTACCTAGTTTTCCCGTATGCATTTAAGCATTCCGTGTATGCATTTCGCACCTGGGGTGATGCGATTGGTCGATTTCAAGTCTGCTGCCAATCACCATTAAGTATACACATTCTGTACGAAGCTCACACATGGAATTCATTGGCAAATGTTTATACTACATAGGGTACTCAGTTCACAAAAACGAGTTTGACAATGAAAAATTTTTTTTTATTAATATGCTTTTTATCAATATGCTAAAGCTAACGTGCAAATGTGATGAAATACAAAATACTAAACTAAATTACATTGCCATGAGGAAGCAGTGATTCTCCTTGGTGAATATACTAAAATAATGATTATTATTCAGTCAGGTCTAACGTTTTAAGTCTTTTTAATCTACGAGTGGTATTAGCATTGTCTAGTAAATTGAGTACTAATACATTGGGGTGATGGTGTATTCGGTTAACCAGGGTTGAGATGATTTAAATCAGTTAATTAAAATCACGATTAAAATCATGATTTCAATTAGCATGATTTTTGTTAATAAAAATCATGATTAATTTAGTTTAGAAAAGGGGGCTCAAATTTGAACACTTAAAAATGTATTTGTTCATAAAAAAATAAAACCTTGATTTTTTCTATCGCTCTAAAACTGCGATTTGTTGCGTAAACGGCTTTGGCTATTAGTCTGTCCAATTCTTTCTTCTAATTTTGTCCAGTTCGCCCAACAAAAGAACCGAAATGACCACTACTTTCACTTTCACCCACACTTCCCTTTTCACAGTCCTCGCTTCCCTGTCTCTTTTGCAACTGGATAATTGCATTCTGGCTAGTTCCAGGCCGTGACTGACAATCCCCACGAAGAGTTTCAATATCAATAATATCACTAGTTTTACTTTCACAGATTTCCCAGTCACTTTTTAGAGCAATTCTTTACCACACTTTTTACACACTGCTCTGCAACCTAGTTTGCCAACCACTTTCTTTTTTACAAAATGTCAAATACTAAATTCCTTTCTGCCCCGGCTTGTCGTGACTCCAAATGTCTTGCTAGATTACCCAAAGAACCTAAAATATTACTAATAACTAGAATAAGATGCGTGTCATTTATCCAGTTGAGCGTTTTCTGCCAGTTTTTTCAACAATTCCCCAAACTCGCAAACTATTCCTGTCTGATAGGGTTGCAAGGTTTAATAAATAGATCTTATTAAACGAGTAGAAACTTATATTAAACATGTTACCGCGTTTAAACGCCCATCAAATAAAAATTTGTCAGATTCTTAAATATCTCCTAATAAGACTAGGAGAAGCGTAAGATCTACAAAAATCGTGATGTATAAAGGTATTTGGTTACGTAAACGATAGTTCTTATTAAAAGTGAAACTCTATCCTAAACTACTAAATGCTTCAAAATAAAAACACATTTTCATTGTTGTATATAAGATTTATGACCCCACATGCAGTATGCAGTAAATAAAAAAGCTGGCCTAAATTTGTAAGGTGGCTATAGAAAAAGACTTCTGCTAAACAGCTAAATTAAATGTAACTATTTGAATCATCACATTATCAAAAAATCATGATTTTTATCTACCCTGCGATTAACATAGGTGGTTTTACGTCTTCTAACATCCTCTCTAATCCATGAAATTTTCAGGTCCTCATACAGTGTTTTATTGCTAATGAACCATTCAGCATTGGTGATTGCACAAAGATTTTTGCTCTGAAATCGTACGACCACACAAAGTTATGAAAACTTTCAAGTGAGTGATAATTGTTACAGATCAAATCTGATGCAAGAGAGCAATATTATGCAATGGGTAGAGGAATACTCCCACATAACCTCTACAAGTTGGCGGGTGAAATTTTCTAAGGGAAATATGGCCCAATAGTATGACGGTGCCTACCAATCGCTTTTCTTTATTTTAATTTAATTTCTTATGAGTATAATATGTTTGTGTGTGTTTACGTACCTAATTATTAGTACTAGTATACATAAAATTTATTGAAATATAATATTTTTTTGTTATATATATCTTCTTTCATGAAATATATACAATTAATATAGAAACGTGCTTTTGGCACCAACTTATTGTATATAAAACATTTTATAGCTTATACAACCAAATTGAAAATGTTATTATATTTAGGACCGGTTGTTCAATGGTGGTTTAAGTCTCTTTAAAGGTCGTTTAACTTAATCCGTAGTTTAAACTGCACTTTGTTGTTGTTCAATTGTCGCTTAGTGCTTAAACTAAGCATCTCGTGGTTTTACTTAAACCATCGGTTGCGACCGCTTAAGCGCGTTAAACGAGAAAACAACCTCCAAAAGTGTGTTTATTTGTTTAGTTTAATTAAACGTACCTTCTCTTATTTTACAACTGTAAACAATGGAAAGCACGTCAAAGTATCTAACCGGGAACATATAACCTTAAAACACACTGAATCACTCGAACGACAACGGCAAAATGACCAATCTGGACCTATGCTGAACGTAGTTACATTTTAGTATAGTCTGTGGATGTTTGACAGCTGCAGTGATTTTGTCACTACCAACCTACATTAAACGTGGAATAACTAAACTACAGTTTAAATGAAACAACGCTCGAAAGTTTAAACCACGGATTAACATAATCAGCAGATGACTTAAACGATCGTTTAAAGCACTATTGAACAACCGGCCCTTAAGGAACAATTAACTTTAGTAAGAAAATTTCAAATGGCGCCACCTAACGTACGATGACAAAAGCTCGTTTTTAAATTTGTATGTATTAGCAGAAACAAAGTATATTTGTATACAAAATATTCTTCGCGTCCAATTTCTGCATCCGTATCACCATTTAAATGTACAGGAGTTGTTGCTGACTGATTTCCCACTAAGATTGAATTTTTGTCAGTGGTTGCTTAATAAACAAAATAATGACCCGACATATTTTAATCTTGTGCTCTTTACTGATGAAGCAACCTTTACGCGTCGAGGCATAATTAATAACCCGCAATTCTCATACACGGAGTGAAGACAATCGCCGTATAGCTAGAACGAAGAATTTTCAGCACGAATTTTCAATTAACGTATGGCGTGGAATTGTCAGGGATTCTTTAATGGGACCATGTGAACTTCCTACTTGGTCGTCGCAAGGTGTTCCGCTCAACATTAGAAACAATATGTGGTTTATGCACGATAGTGCTCCTGCTCAGTATGCTCGAAATGTGCAAAATCATTTAAATAACCACTTTCGACAACGATGGGTTGGACGTGGGAGTGATCATCCCTGGCCATCGCGAATACCAGATCTCAATCCGTCATATTTTTTCTTATGGGTTCATATGAAATTCATTGTTTATAAACAATCAAACGGCAATAGAATGTAATTGTCAAGAGAAATTCAAGAAGATTAGAAATAATGCTCAGTCATTCTTCCGTGTTAGACAAAATTTAGCTAAACGTTGTCAAGAGTGCATTGAAGCTAATGGCGCCCATTTTGAGATTCTTTTGTAAATAGCCAATAAATTCTAAAACCTACTTAAGAGGAATACATAAGCCGCCTGGCATTCAGATCCCAGAGAGACCCGCAAAGTTCGGAGTGCGATGCACAGTAGTTTCTTCTCGTCGGCAATAGAATGCCATCACGTCAACAACGCAGCAATAACCACAAGCGTACTGTAAAATTTACCCTACTAATTCATTTCTACCTTAAGGAAATTTTTCTGGCTTTCGATTGAATGTTGTACCGTAATACGCGTAGGTACCTTTGGAGAATTGAGTTGTTTCCTATTTTGCATGATATATTTTACGTGGGAACAATTTCTTTAAACACTAAGAAAAATTAGAAAAACTGAATCATAAAAACAATAAATTAATTAGTGGAGTTGATCGGCCTATTTCCACAGTTTATGGTTTTTGAGCGCGACGTTTCGGAAGCGGACTCTGCTTTCGTCATCAGGCTTAGTCCTGAGAAGGACTGTTTTCGCACTTGAGTCGAACTCATATGTTATATCTAATTTTTTCTCAAGCACTTGACTACTCTCAGATTCGAACTTGGTACCTTTCACTTACTAGTTTGACACCGTTACCGCTGAGCCACTGAGTAATCCAATATATATTTGTTAGAACTTATATATATATATATATATATATATATATATATATATATATATATATATATGCTCTTCGCGCATTATTGGAATCCATATGGATTTCATTTCTACACTAGCTTGACTTATTGGATTTTCTGCTAGTGCGATGAATGTGGTTTCTGCTAGTGCTTCATCGCACTAGCAGAAAATCCAATAAGTGCGCAACCACGGAAAAAGTTTAATATATATATATATATATATATATATATATATATATATATATATATAAGTTCTAACAATATATATTGGATTACTCAGTGGCTCAGCGGTAACGGTGTCAGACTAGTAAGTGGAAGGTACCAAGTTCGAATCTGAGTAGTCAGTGAGAAAAATTAGATATAACATATGAATTCGATCTGAAACAGTCCTTCTCAGGACTAAGCTGATGACGGAAGCAAGTCGAAGTGCTTAAAAGCATAACTGTGAAATAGGCGATCAACTCCACTAATAAGAAACCACAGTTACAAAACACTTATAATACAGAAATAAATTAATTATAAAATTAAGGAAGCAAAAATGTCAAAATTGATTATAACGGCGACCGTAGGTACTACGTTTACATGTGGGTATACCAACATGCAACGCATTTGAACAAAATATACCTAAGTAAACACAGTACTTATTTATTATAAGTTTTTGTTATGAACGGATATGTTCAAAGGTCAATATGTAATTATAAATTATTATTAATTTTATTAAACACATAAATAAAAAGTTTACCTCGAGTAGGATTTGAACCCAAGACCTGTACGTTGCTAGAGTAACACGCTAACCAACTGCGCCATCAAGGTTCAAGCCCCAATCGATGTTAATGTTGTCTTTATGTATGTAGAACTGATGTAAAATCTACCTACGACCTGTACTTTGCTAGAGTACCGCGCTATCGAGATACAAGCCCCAATCTATGTAAATTTTGTCTTTATGTATATAGAATTGATGTAAATTCTAAATATAATTAAAAAATATTTAGAATTTACATCAGTTCTACATACATAAAGGCAAAATTTACATCGATTGGGGCTTGAACCGTGATGGCGCAGTTGGTTAGCGCGGTACTCTAGCAAAGTACAGGTCGTAGGTTCAAATCCTACTCGAGATAAACTTTTTACTTATGTATTATAATAAAATTAATAATAATTTTTACAGTACTCATTTGTACGTACACTCACCTAAATTGTAACAATTACATAAATTTTTCAGAATGTAAGATCGACTGACTTATTTTGTCTTTTAAAATTGAATTTTTAAATCATATTGTAAAAACGGATAAATTTGAAACTTAAGAGATAAGATAAAGTTTGTTTATAAAATTCAGGTGTCCGCAAATTCACATATAAATGAAGAATATAAATTCCATTTTTATCAGAAACGTATGACTTACACGGATTATCAGGTTACCGTAAACTTCGATAAAAATTTATGTCCGATTAAAGTTTCTATAAAGGTGACCTCCAACGTCCATTCTTTAAATTTAAAAAAATAAGCGTAAGGAATGATAAAATTGAATTTATGACGTAAATACGTGATAATTTGATGCATTATGCGTTTGTCTTCAACGGTCGCGCTTTTTGATGTTAAAAAAATCGTATACACGTATACAGAATGTATAACGACTAAACAGTAATTTTAATTCATTTATAAATTATATTCCTTCCTCCTCCCAGAACAATGATAAATTTAATTTTTTTTTAGTACCTAATGTACTTGCAACGTAACGTTTTTGTTGTCCGGGATTTTTTTCATTGTGAGTGCCTATAAATACAAGAAGTTGTGTGGTGGTTACAAAACCAACGAGAGCTTTTCCCCAGCATTAGACAATATAAAAAGGCAGTTAGGTTGGTTTTTCGATTTCTTTGACTCGAAAATATATACTTAGTGAAGTGTTTGACTTGACGAGAATTTTGAATAATAGGGAAGAAAAATATTTCTAAACTTGTAAAATGGCGGTATTTCCGATCCAGAATGCAGTTAGTACGTACTTTTTAACAAGTACCAAGTACATTTGGATTGATGTAGAATAATATACAGGAACATTTGTTTAAAGTAATTTACCCTACATCAGAATGTTAGTGTACGTAATAGCACTTCACCCTCCGAAGAAGTGGAATTAAACAATATTCCTGGTCCTACTACTGCAACTATTGAAGATGTACCAATGTCTGACCATGAACTGGACAGTGAAATTGCGAAAGAGGCTTCACCTTACAAAATTGAAGGACGATGACTGGTGAATGTTTTATATTTTTGGGAAAAAATCAAAAATGCCGATATTTGACTGTACCCTATCACATTGTGATATCATTAACGAAACCAGAAATTGATATTTTTCATCCTTTACAATAAAATGCAAAATGTGCTTGGTCCAAAAGATCATACGAAAAGTCCTGTTTTTTGGTGTCAAAAATAAATTTTGTATGGTATGCTTACATTATCAAAGTAAGAAACAAAATATACCTCAGCACCAATGTGCAAGGAATTGGAAAGGATCGTCAACGTCAATGGAGAGTGGAATATTTCTGGAAGGATTTCAAAAAAGTGTGGAAATGCATGGTCTAAAATATACTATACTCGTTGGCGAAGGAGACAGTAGTATTACTAAAAAAATTCAGCACATAAACCATATGGTGCTACTCCTGTACAGAAAATAGAATGTGTAAACCATTTGTTGAGAAATATTTCCCATAAATTTAGCGAAATTAGGAAGAAGCCCATCGAGTCTGCTAGAAGTACCTTTAAAATTAAGGAAAAAATTGGAATCGAACATCTTAAGATTCAGAATTTCAATAAAAACAGCAGCCGCATTTCGTTCCCAGATGACGGTAACTTTAGCAGAAAAAATTCAATTATTTGAGAAGGACGTCAGAAACACTGTACACTACATATTTGGGGAACACGTAAACTGTGAGAAATATTTTTGCAAGGGTATTAAAGACGGTGAAGAAAATGTTCAAGACCTAAAAAGGACTGACCTAAGGCACGATATTTTAAACTGTCTGGAACGCGTCGTAAATAATTCGTTCTCTCTGTTGATGAATAAAACCAATAATGCTGCAGAACACTTAGAATAAATTTGTTGGTGGAAAAAGGGCAAGCTTAAAATTTTCATTACTTATCAATAATACGAGGGATAAGCTGCAATTATTGACAATTGAAAAATCTAGTTACCCGTGCAAAACAAATTGTTGTTTATTAAATAGTACATTATTTTATCTGTCAATTGCAGTTTAGCTTGTGCAATTCGGTTGAATAGTGCCTGAGAAATAGTCCATAGAAAGAATAAAATGGAATTATGACGAGAGAACTTTCGGATAATGATTTACTATGATTTCAAGAAAGGCTTGAGCGCCTACGAGTGTGAGGAAAGTTTAAAGTCGGCATTTGGGGTTCTCGCACCATCATTGGCTACTGTTTATCGATGGTATAAAGAATTTGAACGAGGTTGCAAGCTGGCGGTACACAGAAAAGGAGCTGGCCTGCCTTTAACTGCTGTTAACGCCGAAAACATTGCTGCGGTGAAAAAGATGGTAGAAGAGGACAACCGCATTACCTATGCAATAATAGAGTCCAATCTGAAGACTGGATCCTCGCAAGTGAGATCAATATTGCACGAACATTTATATTTGAAAAAGGTTGTAACTCGGTTTGTACCCCACCATCTGACAGATTTACAAAAAGCAGAACGTGTTAGAATTTGCCAACAAACTTTAGATATGTTGAATGCTGGAGGCCATCAAATTATTTCTAAAATTGTAACTAGCGATGAAACGTACATACCGTTTTTTGATGTTTCCACTCGCCAAGAAAGCCGAATCTGGATACATGAAGACAGTTACCGCTAAATGGTATGTTGAAAATGGTTTGCCTTCTGTGTTCAGTAAAGTGCCAAGAAAGGAAATCATGTTACATCATGATAACGCGTCGTCCCATACAGCAGTATTTAGCGGAAAACAAAATCAAAATTATAGAACATCCTCCTTACTCAGCGGATTTGGCGATGTGTGACTTCTGGCCATTTTGAGCTCAAAAACATTTGAGAGGAAAAGGTACCAGTCAGAAGAAGAGATTGACATCGCGTTAAGTGTTTTTTGATAGTATCCCTAAAGACAACTGGTTGAACACTTTTAAACTATGGAAGGAGAGAGTGGTTAAGTGCATTATTGTAAATGGCAATTACTTTGAACATATTTAAAATAAAAATTTTAAAAACTTGTATCAATCTTTCTATTCTAAATAATTGTAGGTTGTCCCTCGTATGCTGATTATGGAGTCATTTTCAATTAAATTTATTACTTTCAATTTTAGATCAATTTTCGTTCAAAGATTTTACTTGACAAAGTGTCAGTTGGCAGCTATTTTTTAATTCTAAAGATATGTATCATCAACAAATAATAGCTGCATTTGGAGAGGCACTTAGAGGTTACACAAAAAAAAAATTCTGGTAAGGAGAAAATTGAAACGAGATAGAACCCAAAAAAATAAATTTAGAAGGGGTTATGAACCAAAAATAATTTGTGCGGCTGCCGATGAAGATTACGGAGCAATCGAAGATCCCATAAATGAAGAAGAACGACATTCTCGAAGAGCTAAGCTCGAGGGCATCTTAAAAAGATCATTGTCAGAACAGACCGAAATAGAAACACCACAAGAGTGCAACACTTAAATCCTGTATGGCATCAAGAACGACAATATAGGCTTACAGCATCTGATTTGTAGACTACGTGAGACGACGGATCGTGCTGCTGTGGCGAAGAGATTGTACCGGACAGATTTTACTGGAAATAAAGCTAGAAGATATGGTCAGGATAATGAAGCTATAGCAATTCGAGCATTTTGAGTATTTGACAGGTTTAACTGTTACTTCTTGTGGATTATTTATTGGGATGGATGAAGATTACTATCGTGTTTTAACATACGTTATGACTATCACGTCGTAAAAATTACGACTTTAAAAAAATAACATTCAAATGGAAAATGCAGTAATATTAATTGTTTTTTTTTATTTATCAAAACTAAACATTTATAATAGATTATGTAAATTAAAATGAAATTTAAAACATATTTTTAACATTCAAAGCAAGAGTTGATCTATGTTCTGCACATATAAGTTGCATTTATGCAATACATGGTCATTCTCCGCTTTTTGATGGACAAAGCGAGCATATGGTCTGTTTTCCTTTATTAGTAGGTGTATTATCTTGTTTTGATAATGATAAAGACGCTGGTTGTAAAATATTATTTATAGATTTCTGGAGAGGGCGAGATAAATTTTGTTACTTGACCGATACTCTATCGATGGATTCATTAGCTGCATGCTAAGACTATATAAAATTACTGTCTAGAAGTGGTTTTTTCTTTCATTGTTTGCTTTTTATGGTTATTTACAACATTACTATTGATTCCACCAATATTTAGCAGATTGTAAACATACATAAGGACCAACGCCGTGTTTTGCGATTGCAACTCATATTAACACACATCATATCAAAAGTCTCAACCCTCCCTTGGTTGAATTGTAAAATTCAATAATTGATATGACACAAGTATTAAATCTTGATCAAAACAAAACATTGAAGTTTTAGGTTTGCGATCTTCGACGTTTAATATTTCTGGGGATTTCCTTTGTTCTTTCTAATTGTACCAATGATAGTCAATTTATAAAGATCATTGAGCATAGTTTTACTCAAATCTATAGACGTAAACCAATTATCCATTGTTATGTTACTGCTGGATCCATGTACCGTTTTAGTTAGTTCTTTAACGCAATAGATACCAAGAGAATCTTCATTAGTTATTGTTCCTACCTAAGTAAGAAGAAGCATTGATCATATATTTAGTGCTAGAATCACAGAACATAACTATCTTAATGCCGTACTTGGCTGGCTTGTTTGGTATGTACATTCTGAATGGACAGCAGCCACGAAACGCTAACAGCTGCTCATCTATCGTCAAGTACGAGCTAGGCTTGTAATTTTGATTGCAGTTCAAAATAAATTGATCCCAAATGCTTCTTATGGGAGCAAACTGATCTGAAGATTTTCGCAGAGGCCTAGTTGTTCTACCGTCAAACTGTAAACAGTTTAGAAGAAATTGAAATCGTTATTCGCTCATCACAGATCTGTAAATACTTCCAGATATGTTTGGATCAAACATGTGACGAACTTTTAGGTGATTGTTTTTCATTGAAGCTGAAAAAAGTAATAATTCCATGAGCGCCATTATTTCTGCTGAGGTAGTTTTTTGAATCGCTGCCAACTGTTGATTCTTATAGCTTGCTGCTTTCACAATTATCGGCTCATTTGTATGACGTACAATCGTGTCAATTATTATATCATCAAAAATAATTTGAAAATATGAAGTTCTGTTCTTGTGCTTTGACATTTATATGATGGACCAGGTCTAATATGAACAACATTTTTAATAATTTTCTTCCAACGCGAGCTTTTGAAACTGAACTCTATCTATGTCCATTTTGGCATTCAAGCGAAGTCTCAAAGGTACATCATCATCGCTTTTATTATTTTGATTGTTGTCCTCTTCCTGTAAATTATAAGAATTTTCTTGCTTCTCACGTTCCTGTGGCTCGTTAGTTTCTTCATTTATATTACTGTTTACAATTTCTATATCTTCGTCTTGTAAATCATAAGTAGTTCTTGTTCAGTTTCACTGTCTGTTTTTCGAAGTATCCTTTTCACAGTTATCTTTATTTTACTGAAGTCTCTATAGTCATTATCCGTGTGGATTATCGTCATCTTCTTCGCATAAAATCTGCTCCAGTTCAGCATGTGTTAAATATTTTTCCAACTACCCGAAGCCATTTCTAACAAAAGATATCTAAAATGGTAAAAAGCCTTTCAAGCATACAATATAGTAATTCATAATAGCAAACAACTTACATTTACAGTATCAATTCGTAAATTTTACGACGACAAAAACTAACGTAAATACTATCCTGTCGTAAATTTGACGACGAGTCTTTCAGTTTTCTAAAAAATGTTCACTTTACAAACTTCACATACCGTCTCTGGCTTCAAGACACCAACTGAGAAAAAGTAATAAAACCGTTTACCTGGGTCACGAACGATGCCGAAGTTTTCCGATTAAATCGATTCGATCGTCGGAATTTTAACGAACCATAGTATTCCAGGGTTAAAAAGAATCATCCATATTATTACCGAATACAAGGCCAACTGCACCTCACATGCAAGGATTATTCCTATTTCATTGTGTGGTCTCCTATAGGCCCTATCCACGTAGAAGAAATCTGTAGACATGATGTATTCTGGACGAGTAACATTTATCCTAAATTAAAAATATTATTTTTCTACGATGCCATATGTAAAAGAAATAATTAAAGACAGTATATGATTGATGTGTGGTTTTTGAGATTCCTTTAATTTTGGCAATAGAAAAATAATTTAACCAATTTAAGAGGAATACATAATCCACCCGGCCGCGGCATTCAAGTCCCAGAGGGATCCGCAAAGTTCGAAGTAGTTTTAATTCGTTCCGACCTTGAAGATTTTGGAAATTTTGGAAAATATTTTGCATGTAATATTTTACGCGGGATAAACAATTTCTTTAATTTCTTTTAGTATTATTCAGATTGCGTAGAGTGAATAAAAATTAAAGCAATTTCCAAACTATGGAAGAAAGTGAACAGATGAAAATTATTATTTTTAACTTTCACTTGAATTTATTAATCAATTTTTGATTTATATTGAAAATTGTTAAACAATTTTTAGAATTTATAAGTAACAGCATTTGCTTATACTTAGATAAATGTGTTTATCATTTCCGTGGCTGAAGGAATGTAATCTTTATAGAAACTTTGATCGGACATAAATTTTTATCGAAGTTTACAGTAACCTGATAATCCGTGAGTGTTTGAAAATCGCATATACAAGGTGTTCCACGCAACTGGCCTATTAGAAGTTTATGGACTTCCATTTTTGTGGTTTCTCATGAAATTTTGTACCTCTAGGTTTTCGATGGTGATCTATTCAACTAAATTGTTTCCAACTTTCTGCCACTTCCGTTTAAACCGTAAATAGCTGTCAACTTTCTTATTTTAAATAGAATACCCTGTGTTTTTTTTCTAACTCTAAGTAAGTTTTGTTCATAGTTTCCTATACCTAAATTTGATAGTTCTCGAGAAAAAAATATTTTTGAAATTCGCGCCATTAAAAAATATCATTTACTCCAAAACCCTTGACGACAAAACTACATAGAGTTCCAGGTATGTGGTCAAGGAGGTGTGACTTTGAACTTTATGCTTAGTTGCGAAATTTAATACTGTGAAAAAAATTATATTTTTAAATGGATCCTTATGTATCTTATGCGTCAAAAACACTTTTACATCCCTACAGATTACAAACATACCAGAAGATTGTAAACAGAACATGCGAAATATAAAAAAAAGACAATAAATAATATCAAATAATTACAAATATTGTTCAATATGGCCACCGTTTTTTTTTCTGAACAAAGTAATATCCCCTTTTTAACTTCTTGATTTGTAGCTTTGCGTACATGTTAAGCTTGTAAATTTTGGAATACAGTGTGTACTCTGTTTATAGGGTACTCCTGATCTAACACCGCTTGGAAATAAACTTGGTTTTAATATTTAATGGTGTTAAATCAGGAGACCTGGGGACCATTCTATTGGACCATTCTGCTCAATCGACCTGTCATCAAACATTCCACTTAAGGTCAAATAAACGCGAGATGAATGTGCCGGTGCACCATCGGTAATAAAATTGTCTGCAAATGTTCAGGAAAATGTGCTTCGTTCAGTTCGTGGATTTTCTTGCGCCCAATGGTAAAGATTTCTTCTGTTGACAATTCCGTTCTTAGTGAATGTTGACTCATCATGACTTTTGAAGGATTACGAATTTGTATGGATGCATTCCATGATTCTTTAAAATCCTTTGTATTGAGAACCTTGGTATACCTAAGTCACTTGAAGCTGTTCTTATGGAGTGATGCGGATGGGAATTAAAATATGCTAGGACTTTTTTCGGTATTTTCATCATCAGTAACCACTTTGAGGGCCATTTTTTCGTCAAGACCTGGCCGTACCGTAGAAAACTTGCCTCACGTTTTTCAATTTCTTTCTTGTCATTGAGGGTAGAGCCGTCATTAAATATCATAATTTCATGATCATATTTTGTTGTGCGCCTAGATGGATTAAGATAAGAGTTTGAAATTTGAGAAGAGTTGCACTATACTAATATTTAAAAAGTTATGGAAGCGAATTTTAAAAAAACTAAAATTAGAGCAACAATTATTTTTATTTTAGAATAATGAATTATACTGATTCCCAAAATTTCAAAAGAATCCCTTGGTAAATAACGGCGTTAGACTTTTATGCGTAAAAGATGGTGTATGGATTCCTCTTAATTTTATTAGAAAGTAACTTGATACAATCGTATTTCGTGAAAAGCTTTAAACTGGTACATTAAAACGTTTAGGTGGGTTTTTCTTGAAGACGGTACACTTTGCGGATATGAAACAAGTACACCTTTTTTTATGTAGAATTAGTTTCTCCAACCTACGCTTTACCCGCAGAAACGAAAGTGTTGATCATAAGAAAATTTGATAGAAATATACGAAAAAATCTGTCGGC
Source organism: Vesta saturnalis (assembly GCA_036346205.1). NCBI lineage: Eukaryota > Metazoa > Arthropoda > Insecta > Coleoptera > Lampyridae > Vesta > Vesta saturnalis. Next base: position 7,492,221 of record JARFJB010001218.1, read on the forward strand.
AGCGCCCTCGACAATATGCAGTATGGCTCAAACTGAGCATATTCAGCTTCCTGAAGTGGATATGTTCCTATTTTCAGCCGTCAGATATCCTAATTTTACTATTATTAATTAGTTTCTAAAGATTATTAACAAGACGCCGTCCTTTATCAAAATTTTCTGTCATGATTAATTATTTGCTAAATAAAATACCAGTACTGATATAAAATTCGCGAAATTTATTAAGTGATTTGCTAAGCACAAGTGCAAGCAATTATAAAATTCGTAGAATTTTTAGTAAAATTTCAACATATTTCATAACGTTGCAGAAAATTGCACAATAATTAATCATGCATTCTCCCCAGACGTAAATCTCAAAACGTTTAAAAGTTTGTATACGTCAGAGCATCTTCCGCCAAAACTGGCCTACGGAACCTCACCCCAAAGTTTTGTAACCACCCTCGCGAATTCTTTATAAAACGCGACACGCGCCGCTATCTAGACCTAGAACTCTACTAGAAGAATCCGAATAGAAATCGTGTGTCTATCATCGCGCTCGCGCCGACTACTACCTGTTTAAACCACCAGCCTGTAACCGCCGTCCAAAGTAGAAAACGCGACTCCGCGACTTGATATCATCACCGAAGCCAAAGGGTTAGAGTTGCAGAGATCTAACGTTGAACGTACGTAAAGCGAGATACCTACAGCACTATACACCTGGTGAGAGGGATATGCAGGGTTGAAGCCCGACATACTCTTTCATTACTAGGCACCTACACTGTGGAGTTTGGAGGGTGGTTGCCCTACATTCCATTGACCGCCGGAGATCCTCTTGTTTGGTTTAACGGGTAGTTACCCAGATTACTAAGAAAGGAGACCCACCTACACAAAGTTACACTAACACTAAAACAAAACACCTCGACAAACGTACCAGAAACCGCAGAGTACCTGTAATTAAAACCTCGTCGGGAGATTAAGCTGAACACCTAGATTACGCCGTTAATCCAGTAAAATCGAAACATAACCGTGAAAACTAGACGTGTTCATCAGTACTAAATTATCGCCTGTAATTAAACCGCCGCCGTCGCCACCGAAAAACGTAAGTTATACCGTTTGCAATTAATAAGATTGTTACCTGTAAACTAGAAACTATCCGATAATATATTTCGCGTTAAATAATTAATATCATTATTGTTAGACGCGAACGATTCAGTTTAATAGAAAACAAAGGTTTTATATTTTAAACTCGGCCAACATAACAATATTATTTCATTTAAATAAAAACCTGTGTACTAATATAATTAATATCAAAAAATAAACAAATCATCCGCAGCTACCGTACAAAATCTACCTTCAAAACGAAAAGCTTTCATTTATTTAAAAGGGAAAAATAGAATTTAAACGTGAATGAGTTTATTATCATAAGAAAAGCAGGTATAAAACTATATTATTCTGAGACGTTTGAAACGACCGCTTTAAAATATTGATTATTTCTTTGAAGGCAGAGCACTGAACTCGGCGTCTTATCTCACGCGTGTTTATAACAGTTTTATCTTGCTCCCAACTTCTGTAGTTTATACAAGGACGCATTCAGGTAAAACTATTTATTTTTATTTCGGTAGTTAAAACAAGTAAATTCAAACCAGTTAAAGGACGTTGATTAAAAGTCAAAACCAACCCTTCTATTGTGTGTGTTACATTGCAGAAACTCCAGATGACCACCTAACCCTCCTCCCAGGAGCAACCTGAAAAGGAGAATCCACCTGTAAACACGTTTGTTTATTTTATTTAAGTAGTTTAAAGTCTAAATATTTAAATTTATTAAAAAATAGGAAATAAAGGTATATAAACTTTTAATCTATTTGTTCAGATTGTTGAGGGCCTTAATAACGAACCCCGATCCTTATTTTGCAAGTACAAAATACGACTGAGCTAAATGGGAAAATGAAAACTGTTCATTTTATTAATAAACTTAAACAAATAAAGCAGTATATATATATATATATATATATATATATATATATATATATATATATAATTATATATTTAAATTGTTTTTAAAACCTTAGCAACCAGGGATGGCTAATATGATTTTATTACTTTAATGATACTCAGATTTAATATAAAATTAATAATAATTTTTAACAGACTTAAGTAGTTTATTAATTTAATGGACCTAACAGATATAACAAAAAAATAATATCCATTGTTTGACAATAAAAATGAGGATATAAATGGATAGAGGATAAAAAGTAGGATTGGGCAGTGAAAGTCTTATGATCGTAAATTATACCATTTTCACACAAAAATCAATGAACATTTTAAAATCGTCATATCGAAATATCGATTTTTGAAAATTGTTAATTTCAGTTTTTTATTCTGCCATTCTAGAGTGCCTTGATTAAAGTATTGAAGCATTTGTTTTGGTCGTAGCACAATTCGTTTCTTTGAAAAATTCAAATAAATGTCAAAATAGGATAAATTTTAGAGCTTCAAGTCAAAATCTATTAAGTTTAGGTACAGGGCCATGCTACACAAAAAATGTTTAGAATTTCTCATAGAATTCAAATATGCCAAAATATACTAGGGTTGCTATTCAAAATAGCAAAATTTTAATCATCGTTTCCAGTAAAACCGGAAGTTATTGTCCTTTTTGTTATATATATATATATATATATATATATATATATATATATATATATATATATATATATATATATATATATATATATATATATTACGATGATAATAATTTAACTTGTACTAATATTTATATTTATTATGCCTAACTAACTTAACAGTCACATGTAAAGACTCATCAAAGGGGATAAGGTTCAAATTTAGAAGACACTTTAAATTTATATGATAAAGTAAATTATTAGTTTGTCGATTTATATTATGATTTTGAATATTTATAATTATAAGTAATGTGATTAATTCACATTGAGTTGTCGCCCATTTATATTTTATTATAACCAATTTATTCAAAGAAATAGAATTATAATTTTTTTTAAATTGCATCGATATATGTGCAACTCCCTGTACATAAAAAAATCTTCAAATGTATATCTGAGCATGCGCTATGAATACGCATTCATATGACCTTTCATTGAAAGCAAAAAGAAAATACGCCATATACATGTAAGTACAAATATGTTTGAATTTAGTAAATATTATAATAATAATAACCATTTACTTTTAGCTCAATTAATGTTCCTTTGGACATGCCACAAGTTGTCGCACATCATGTTTATTACAAAATATGGGTATCATTAAATACCAATGAAAATATCAATGTCAACAATAACATACATAAAGTTATTACACTCACATGAAAATGGCCTCTTTATCTTCTTCACGCTGATGTAGTTGACTGTAGAAAACAGCTCCTTCGAATCCAAATCTGCTTCTTTGACATCCAAATTTGCTTCTATCTTAATGGTTATTCGTTTAAGTATGTTTCACTAATATTTCTTCATATTGATCATTCTTTATTTTCAGGATCATCACACTTTATTACTTTTATTTCAAAATAATTTTGAAATGCATCAGTAGTTTGAAGGTTATTTAAATTAAACACGCTTCCAATAATTAAAATATATAATAATAGAAACACGGAGAAAACACAATTAACAACATCCATATCAAACGTAAACAAAACTTAAAAATAATGTCGAATCTCCGGAAATATTTTCACTCGCTGTCGGTAACAATCGAATTTTATTTTAAAGGTAAACTAACCTTAATTTAATTATTACCGACAAATTAATATCACTTGTTTTTAAAACACTGCCGATACTAAAACCGCACTTTACTTTGTTGAAAGTGACGTTATTTTGTTTAAAATATTTACGAGAAAAAATTTGGCAACATCTTGCTTATTAAGTTGTTGGAACAGAGAAAACTGAGACAGCTACTAATCCTTCAGCACTTCTATTTATATGCAAATCGTTAGAAACCAAATTTCAATTGTTATCAACAACTATTTCAAATTTTTCCTCAATTCTGATTGGCTAATGCTTTTCTTAAATTACAATTTAATTTCAAAAGCTCATAACTTTTGAACCCCTAAATCTATCTCAAAACTAACAACATTTTCGGAATCCATAATTTTTACAATAAAACAAGTGCTTACACGAACTAATTCCTCCAATTATTAAACATGTTGATTTTTACATTGATTTATTGATTTTATACTAATTTTATGCACTTTTCAGGCCTGGAATTGATTTCCACATGAATATGGGATGCCACTACATATAAATACACATGTTTTAAATGCCTACGGCCAATTTGAAAGGAAAATTATCTGAAATTTTCATACACCCTTAAAACTAAATTTGGTAAAATAGTCACTAATATAGTGAATTGTGACTTGAAATTGGGCTACTTTACTATTTTTACCTCTTATAATTTATTTTGACCAAATTGTCCCAATCTATAACAAATTTTACATAATTTTATGTGAGGAAATAACATAACCTCAAATCAATACAATAATTTTTAAATGTATAATTTTACACTTTAAACACTTTAAATGTTTGTGAAAGTGTATATCTTTAATGTTTATGTCTTATTTTAATTTATTCTCACACTTTTGGAAGTTTGTAAGTTCTCCTAAGACTTGTATAGAATTGTTGCATATCACTACTTTAAGTCTGTAACTGTTAATTAATCACAATTATTCCAGAACTGCTGGCTTATTTATGTTTTATTCTTAATAACCAATGTATTTATTCTGTTTTTATTTAATTTTAGCACTTATATTTCGTTTTTCGTACTAACACGAACGTTTTCAATAATCTTGGCTGCGTACAATGAAATTGTGACATTGATATATGCCTAATACTAGTTTTAACATCACGTTTGTTATCTATACAGCCTGTACCTCATGTCTTTAAGGAACATTATGCTTAAATAAACCTACTAACTAATAATGAAACTGATTTAATGCATTACGATAACTAACATACTTTATACTTATGTGTAAATGCGCATTTTCTTTTGCTTTCAATGAAAGGTCATATGAATGCGTATTCATAGCATGCTCAGATATACATTACAAGATTTTTTTTATGTACAGGAGTTGCACATATATCGATGCAATTTAATAAAATTATAATTCTATTTCTTTTGAATAAATTGGTTATAATAAAATATAAATGTGAATTAATCACATTACTTATAATTATAAATATTCAAAATCATAATATAAATTGACAAACTAATAATTTACTTTATCATATAAATTTAAAGTGTCTTCTAAATTTGAACCCTATCCCTTTGATGAGTCTTTACATGCGGCTGTTAAATTAGTTAGGCATAATAAATATAAATATTAGTACAAGTTAAATTATTATGTAATTAATATATATATATATATATATATATATATATATATATATATATATATATATATATATATATATATATATATATAATGTCGGATAATATCTCAGAGGGATGAAGATTTTAAATTATGAAAATATTTTTGTAAATATCTTCAGGGAGACATTTGTTGGCAAAAGATTGAATCAAGCCCATCACCAGGTGCCAGCTATCTCACTTCAATTTTTAAATGCAATGCCCTATTTTTATTTCATTTTTGGATTCTATGACATATTTGTGATGACTTTTATTAAGACTCCTACCAACCTATCTTTGTAGTTTCTCAGAAAAAATAATCCTTGGAATTTTAGCACAAAACGTAATTTCAGGAAGTGCTCATAACATTTGAGATACAGACAAAATAGCAAATTTTATACCAAATGAAAGATAAAAGATTGTTCTTCACAAAAATAATGCAGATAACGCCGAAATAATGCAATACGCTGTACACTAAATTGTAAGGGGACCAACTTATCACAGTCGGCGCACAATAGCGCAATAGTGAGAAATTATCTAAGTAGTGTTTCCGCAACGATGGATAGGTACAAATGGTCCCATTATGTGGCCAGATCGTTCTCCTGACCTTAGTCCCTTAGACTACTTTCCTTGGGGACATTTAAAGAGTGTAGTGTATGAAACACCTTCTAGAGATGTAGAGGAGTTACAAAACAAAATTATAATTGCTTGTGCAAACATACCACGAGAAATTTTAAGAGCGGCAACTAGTGTTACATTAATTAGGCCTTATCAAACGTGTGAGAAATGATGGAGAAACATTTGAACATTTAATTTAATTTGTATGCTTTCAATTAATAAAATTCCAAAAATTATTTTTTCTCAGAAACTACAAAAGATAGGTTGGTAGGAGTCTTAATAAAAGTCATCACAAATATATCATAGAATCCAAAATGAAATAAAAAATAGGCATTGCATTTAAAAATTGAAGTGAGATAGCCACCTGGCGGTGATGGGCGTTGATTCAAATCTTTGTGCCAACAAATGCGCCCTTGGAAGATATTTACAAAAATATTTTCATAATTTAAAAATCTTCATCCGCTCGAGATATTGCACTGTCCCATTCCTCGGAACACGCTGTATATATATATATATATATATATATATATATATATATATATATATATATATATATATGTATATTAAGTCGATATTCCGAGTACTGGTTCGCATTGGTGTTGATTATATGGTAGTCTCAACAAAACTGTAAGCTCAATTTCGGTAAGATTCCACTTGCCACCTTAGGCTACTGCTTCTCGTTACTCGTATAGAACTGATTTGTTCTGGTAGAGGTTCCGTTTTATATCACTGGTTACGTGCTTGACTGACTGACTGATTTGTGCTTCTGTTGCACTTTCACTTTCTTCATTTTCCTTTTAGAGACGATTTGGAAATAGCACATTGACGCTCTGAACACCAGAGGTGTGGGATTACGTTCACCAGCAACGTAGAAACTAACTCTAATCAATAAACACATAAAAATGTCAGCCAAATTCGATGTCATACAAAACAAAAAAGAGAAGAACAGAAGAGAAAGTGAAAGTGGAACAAAGGGAACCTCTATCAGAACAAATCAGTTCTATACGAGTAACGAGAAGCAGTAGTCGAAAGTTAAGCGCATACGGAAGATAGCAAGTGGGATCTTGCCGAAACCTCGAGCTAACAGTCTTAGTGTTCAGAAGACGAGAATGGTCTGTTATGGCATTCTCGTCTTCTGAACATTAAGAAGGTTAGTCATACTGGTGGGCTTTCTTAACATTTTGTTAATAAGAAAAATTATTTATACAATGAAAGACGTTAAAAAGAGGGATAAGTACGTGAAGGTGCGAATAAATATCTACCCAACCATGCATATTATATTAATTATACATAAATGATGAGAACAATCACACATTAAATTCCGCCGAAAGTCTTTCTTACCTGCGTTCATCCGACGAAATTAGAGCAAAATTCGGAACCTACTTGGATGGAGGCACAGGAATTGTCCAATTGTCACGAGTTTAAATTGGAGCTGAAGTGTGAGGTGTGCAGCAACGAAATGGCAAATTCGCTTATAAATCCCACACATCGCACCGTAAGACATGCACGATAAATGGAGACTGGCCAATTTGCTTAGGACGTCATTATGGAACAGTTACAATATATATATATATATATATATATATATATATATATATATATATATATATATATAGTGACTTCCATAAAAATTGCAACCTAGAATTTGTTGAACGATTTTATTGAAATTTTCGTCAACGATGTCTTTCATTAGAACAAACGATTAAAATTTGAATAAAATCTAGGTTGTAGATTTTTTTTGTTTTTTCCTTTGCACTTAGTAACAATAAATTTGAAGAAATAAACCAATCAGTGTGTAATTAACTGTCAATCTTGCAAATTTTTTGTTCACAATTTCGTTCTGAACAATGCCAAGAGTACGTCAACATCAACATTTTTCCCAATTGACTGATTTTCAACGTGGCCGTATTATTGGCTTGAAAGAGGCCGGACTTTCTCTAGGTAAAATTGGTCGTCGTGTAAACGGAAATGTTACAACGATATTGAGATGTTGGTCCTAATGGTCCGAGGAAAGGGTGCAACAACATCGCCCTGGTGCTGGACGTCCTCGCAGGACTACAAATCGCGAAGAACGTCGCTTAAGACTTTTGGCCACAACTCGATCGATTGCAAAGAGAGGTGTAGGACCTAGAATGTCAATGTCATCTGTTTATCGCCAGATAAGGTCTTATGGGCTGCCTTCATATCGTCCATTTTTGTCTTCCTCTTACACCACTTCACCGTCTACGCACACTAGAATAGAGCAACAAAAGAGCAAATTGGGCGCAAGAATGGCATCGAATTGTGTTTAGTAACGAGTCCCGATTTTCCTTGTGTGCCCACGATGGTCGTAGGAGGGTGAGACGGATGCGTGGAGAACGTAAAAATCCAAATTTTTTTGTGGAACGCAACACAGCCCTCGCCCAAGGAGTGATGATATGGGGTGCAATATGGTACGGTAGCAGATCACCCTTGGTCTTCATTGATGGCAACTTAAACGCCGCTGGTTATATTGCCAATGTGCTAGAACCCGTTGCGCTTCCATATCTTCAGGGGCTGGAAAATCCCATTTTCCAACAGGATAATTCGTGCCCTCATACGGCAAGGGCTACAACACGTTTTTTTGGAAGAAGCTAACATTGCCGTCCTCCCATGGCCTGCTCGGTCGCCTGATTTGTCGCCCATTGAACATGTATGGGATGAGGTCAGTAGGCGACTGGGTAACAGATAACTTCCCACGATCTCCGGCTACGGATTCAAGAAGCTTGGGTTAATATAATACAGGCAGCTATAGATCACTTGATCGATAGCATAGAACGCCATCTAAATGAGTGCGTTACAAATCGTGGCGGAGCAACTCATTATTGAAAAAAACATTTTTAGTTTTTGTTCTTTTGTTTTCAGATTTTAATCGTTTGTTTATTCTAATGAAAGACACCGTTGACGAAAATTTCAATAAAATCGTTCAATAAATTCTAGGTGTTGAAATTTTTATGGAAGTCAGCATAAATTAAATTTTATTCCGAAATTTTTAGCATTTACGGGAAAAACAAAAGGCTTATGAGGAAGCTGGTGTAATTGTTATTTCCTTTCACTTTAGTAATCGTGACGAGTATTGTGCAAAGATCCCATCAGCTGCCATTTTTTCGTGGCATCTTTTTGTCGACAGCACACCTTCATGTGATTCGCTGAGCTATTTCATAACATTTAAGTTATGCCCCTGCGAAGTAGGTGCAGTACCTTTGGCATTGATTATTACCAAGGGGCAGACAATAAATTATTATACCGCTGGATTTCAGTTGCTAAGAGACAACGTGCCAATTGGAATGGGAAAAGTATCACAGAAAAGATTGGTGTCTAGCTTTCAGATCTTCAAGTACCCATAGGCATCAAACGAACAATAACTGTGAAACAACTGTTCGGCTTTTTAAAGATATCGTATTGCAGAGAAGTAAAGCCTACAATGCAATTGCATTAATTGATTTTGGATATACTGCCACGGAGAAATATTATCAAAGAAGTCTTCGGAATTGTATTAATAACAGAGACAGTTCCTCTAGCTTACTTCTAAATAAGCAAATTAAGAAAACAAAAACAAAATATTTAAAAAGGGAAGATATTATTAAAATATCAGACATCTTTTTCAACGTGCCGAGCAAGACGAGGAGTCAAGACTGCTACGACGTCGATCCTGAGCATAGATTTTGCCGCTGCGATAGTGGAAGATTTGGAGCATTCTGTAAACATCAAGCAGCAACTTTCATTATTTTCAGATCACTTCATTAAATGCTCGTGCGATAAGTACCGAACCTTGATTTTTAATGTCGAAATTGGCATTTGGAGGAAAACACTCAGCCGTTTCGGAACCATCAGTTGCGCTTGGAGCAATTCCAAGTGAACCGGAAACTTTCAATTCCTTAACAGCAGCAGTAGCGAAGGAAGAAGAAATCACGGGAAGTACTGAAAATAAGAAAAAAGAAAGCGACGACACTCTGTAAATTCGTTTGGAGGTCTCGGATATCTATCTTTTAATAAGAAAAAAAATTCGGTACAAATTCAAAAAGTATCCGAACGTTTAAGAAACGCCTTGAAAATGTCAGAACAAGCACAGCACTGGAAAGTTTCTTAACCATAGCAGGAATTTCATGCCCGCAACGCTACACACGAAAAGCCAGCATTATATTCCAACCAACTTCAGTTAGTAGACGTCGCCCAAAAGTCACAAGACGCAGTAAAAGGTTGCCATGTGAGCGCCGCCATCTAGAGACCAACCAAAGAGAAGGAAGGAAAGAGTGCGAAATCTGACTATAAACATAAAAGTGAATAAACCAAACGCCATTAAATATGGTGCACAGCATTAAAGTTGTATATTTCGCTTACTTACATAAAAAATGTGCATATTAAAATATGAGTAATAAAATCTTGTTTCTTTTGGTTTCTTTTTATTGTGCTTTGGCTTCTTATGAGAGTATATTTTACTTCAATTTGAGTAAATCACAATTAATATGCCAGATGACTGCCTGAGCATTTCGTGTCAGGGTTTCACACAGAATGGCATTCCGCATATGCTTGACTCTGATAGGAAGCAGGCTTGAAATCGACCAATCGCGTCAGTAGCGCCGAGCACGTTGACGAAAACACGATACCAGCATATAAACATACAATCGAAACGCAACACATGAAATGCCAATGATGAAAAGCCTGTAAAGGATTTCTATGTAGGACCCACAGGTACACGTAGAAATAGGAAGTCTTCATATAAAAAAACATTGAAATAGTTTAAAAAGCGATTTAAATTTAAATCTGTAAGTGTAGTGATGCTTGTTTTACTAATAAATACAACGAATAACAACTATTAACAATAAACATCTTCGCCCGCATTTACTTAGATCTAATAGATCCATTAAACAAAGATAACAAGAACAAGAAATTTGAAGACATCAAACATTTTAGGAATCATAGATTTTGAAGTAAGGATTTGTTAAATAAACTGTCGTCAGCCGATCCATGAAATTTTGTAATTTTGTGAAAAACTAGATAGACAGAATAACCACTTTTATTTTTAAATTACCTATATCGTCAATTTTCATTAAACATTTTTTAACAAATTTCGAAATATCGAATTTTCACAGTATTTTTAGTGATTTCGATTCCTGAACTGGTTTCCTGTACTGCACTGTGTTAAAAAATGTATTTAATAAACAAAATGATTAAGTGAAATAATTGAAGTACAGTAATTCGCAATCTTTATCCGCAACATGATAATGTATGCGTTGGCGATTTTAATATAAACAAATTGACTCGTACATTCCGTCGTCATTTACACACACATCTTTTATAAGCGGGATTTAAACAACTATAATAGAAGCATTGGAAAAAATTATAAGATACAACGGATTTAATCTAATGGAACAGCAAATCATAATGCTATCTCGTTTGAGCATACATAGATTAATCCGATATAGAGAATATTGATCATGCAAAAATACCTGTTATTGCGTTAACGTCAAATTGGCAAGACGTTCAGTTATTTGGTAACATCAATAGCAAACTATATTACCTATATAGTTTCAATGATTACGTACTAAATGATTGTGCTCGAATCAAAACTATAGTCACTAATAAAAGTATTGTCCGTGGATAAATAATGAAACATATAAGCAGATTCGTATAAATAACACCACATGGAGTAAATTTGTTTCAGTCTCCTTGTTTAATTATTTAATTAACTCGTTATAAGGTGTTGTAGTGTTGTAATACAGAGTTTCATTGTTTGATTATTGAGAAACTTTTTGAAGACAATCTTGTTGGTGCCACACGTTTTTAAAATTGTTTAACTTACAATTCTCTTTTGCTTTTATAGCGAGACGTTTCGGACGTAGATTCTGCTTACATCATCAGGCTAATCCTGAGACGCACTCGAGTCGAATTCATTTGTCTCTGATATTTGCTACTCTTGAATTCGAATATGGAACCTTTTTACAAGTCTGAGACCTTAACCACTGAGTAATCCAATATATATATATATATATATATATATATATATATATATATATATATATATATATATATATATGAATCTTACCAACACACGAGACCATGGACACGGAAGAAGCAGAAATACAATACGTGCAAATCCCAAACACTGCATATGTATAAAGATATTCAAATCTGAGGGTAGTCAAGTATTTGAGCGAGTCCGCGGTATAAAAACAAAAACTGATAAAATAGGCAGACCAACTCAACTAATATGAGGCCATAGGTACAAAACATTTTTAATACACCTACAGCCTTCCATGTTAAACGGCGTTCGACTTGATTATTTAAATTTCATTTAGTTATGAGATCATATGTCGGATGTTCCCACCAATTTTAACATCTCCGGGAGTTGATTACTGTCTTTTTAATAGGTTGATCGAGTATCGTGACAACATTTTAAAGAAAGGTGTAGTTATGTGGTTTTCCTTGGCAGTTCATCATGAGTGTTTGAAGACGGAGGGCTAGTGGTGAATGCTGAGGCTCACGGTGTTTACTGTAATACTATAAAAAGTTATCATGAAAACATTTGTTAGTGTGGAATCTGTTGAAGCTATATTGATAGCAAATCGCGCTCATGTTTTTGATGTTTATGTTACTAGGAAATCATTCTTGAGTGCAATTGCGAGAGTATTTTGTCCATCTGTTTAAGTTCCTCAAATATAGCAGCAGTCGTTGACGTCGCAATGGTCCCGTTATTTGTAAATGTGGCAAACCTTGGTAGTTAATGAAATTACGGATTACGATTTAAAAATTGGAAGCTTGAAGGTTGAATTTAAAAGTCATAAATAGCATGTTACTGAAAGAATTGTCCATTGCTAGTCACTACTTCTTCCCATCTTTTTGGCAGAATTTCGACCCATTTCTTGGCATCTTTGTCAAGTGACTACGGCGGGTGGAGTAGCACTTCCCATTTAAGCGTTTCCAAGTAGGATTTTACTGGTTGTGTTGAAAATCACTTTGTCGATTGTCTACTTATTTAGTAGCCGTTTTTCCTTCAATGATTTACACAAAAGCATTAGTTCTAGGTGATAGAAATCCCCGGTTATGGTTTTATTCGGATTGAGTAGCTCATAATATTCTACATCTGGCTGATCCCACCAAATGCAGAGCATAAGCTTTGTACCATGGATAGCGATGTCATTGGATGACCGACCTTGCTCCAGGATTTTCTACGCGTAGGGTTATCATAGTGTATCACCGCCAATCACGAGACGATGCTATTTAAGCAGCTGTTTACATGTGGTTCAACCTCATACGGCACTGTGTTGCGTTGTGCGTAGGAGCTATTTTTAATAATGTATCAACGTGACTTTGTACGAGAATTTTTTTATGTACACAATGTAAGTTAGTGTAAATGTTACGCCACTGGAACGCTTAGTATTGTATAAAGGTATATTTAAATGTGGTATAAATATTTATAAATTGGAAGTATTAAATTTGAATGAGAAATAATGTTTTAGTAACACCCCTATTATATTACTGTATTTGGCTGCTGTATTTTAAGGAATGCGAAGTTTAAAATTGCTGTAAATGTGTGGCGTGCATAATGGAAAATTTTATGTATACTTGTATGTTTTAGTTTGAGCGGAATAAATATGACGTTTTGCACAGTGAGTGCCTGGATATATATAAGGAAGACTGACAGGGCAGAAGTCAGTATTCCAAAGTTGGGATCTAATCGACTATAATCGATAAGTTTAGCATAAGCTAATTCAATAATTTCTCAAAAAAGAACAATCTCTCGGTGTCATTTTCACAATGTAGCGCAGATTGTAGTAAGAGTTCAACGACCTGGTCTGGCACGACCACGCAGACAGAAGAAGCCGCCGCCACCAGACGTCGCCCCGTTAGTGGAGGAACCACTAAAGGCTCCGTCGACGTCCAACGCCGCCTCTGCACCGATACAGAGAGAAAACCCCATCCTGGGATCCACCAACCAGGACTTCAAGAGCCAGAAAAAGAAGCCGAAGAACACTGAAGGTTCGTTTGCATACGCCGCCGCGTAGTCGGAAAATAAATTATTTTACTTTAAGTATAGTTTCTGTTGTGCTACAAGTATTTGTGACTAGTTTTATTGAAAGGAATTGCAGTTGAATAATTAAAATATACGTATTTTGTTCATACAGTTTTTTACAGCTTTTTTTTAATACCTCAAAGTATGCAACTCAAACAACTTTTCGAATCATAAATTTAAAATAAAACAAAGTTAATGTTTTGGCATATTTTGATAATTTTTTTTATATAACCGGTTATCATAAAGTAAGGGATATATTTCAACTTATTATATATTTTTAGTTTTAAAAGTAAATGGAATCTAGCTGCTTAAATAACGGGATTTTTGATGTCAAACACTGGTTATCGCAGTTGTTTGATATGACCTCCATTTTGTTATTGTAAAATTACCAACTGTTCCTCCAAAATTTATACAGTGCGAGGCAAAATTTCTGGTTGAATTCCACGAATTTGCACCCTAATAATGTCCTTTAATTCCTCCAGCGTTGTTGGACGTGTTCCAAACACCAAACCTTTAAATAACTCCACAGCCAGTAATTCGCGGGTTAATATCAGGCGACCTTGGTGGCCATAAATTTGCAAAATGTCTGATTATAACACGATCTTGAAAAACTCCACTTAACAATTCTTTAACTAGTCGGTAAATATGCGAAGGTGCTCCATCCTGCATAAAAATTATGTTTTCAATTCCTTCGTACTCGTTTTGCAACTGTGGAATTTCATAATCCCTTAACATTTGCAGGTATCGTTCACCAATAACAGTAACAGATACGGCTTCCCATTCTGCATTTTCTCGAAAAAGTATGGACCAATGATGAAATTAGCTGTGAAACCGCACCAAACGGTGACTTTTGTCATGAAGACCTTGCTAAACGATTTGATTTGGATTTTCTGTTGACCATATTCGACAGTTTTCAGTATTCACTCCTTCATTAAGAGAGAAATAGACCTCATCTCTCCATAAAATACGGGATAACCATTCAAGTTCAATTCCATCTGAGCCAGCGTTTGTAAAAAAAAATCGAACCTAAGAGCTAGATCTGGTTCCTTTAATTCAAACAGCAGTTGCAGCTTACAGGGATACATTTTTATGATTTTTCGTAAAATTTTCCAAACTGTGGTGTATCGCAATTGCAATTGTTATGATATCGCATTCACACTGCTGATTCCTAGCATATAAGTATTGGCTACGTTTTGATTTTCTTGAAGAACTTCTGCAACTTGGACATCACTGATCCTTGGTCTTCCTAATCTCGGAAGGTCAGCTACAGACCCAGTTCTTTCAAATTTGCTAATCAAATTACGGTACGCCTTCATTTGGCACGGCCCTGCTCTTAAACCCATTTTTGTACGAAATCTTCGTAATCCAGCAGTGTAATTTTTACAGCATTCATAATAACATTGCACTAAACCAATTCTGGTTTGCAGATCCATGTTCAAATCGTTACAATTTACGTTTACGCGAGTGTTATTTTCAGAACAATTTTCTAAATTACGATACTATCGTTTGACACCTTTATCAATAGTTGTCACGACAATTCATTTATTTCCATAGATACACTAAAATACCATTATGTAAGCAACTAGATTCCATTTACTTTATGTTATTAATTTGATTTGTTAAAAATATATAATTTTAAGATCACCCCATATATACAGGGTGTCTAGAATCTACCCACGTTCTTTGGCTATCTTTGTTATTATAAGAGATACAGAGTCGGTTAAATTAGCAAAGTTGGGCAGAATTACATGATAATTCAAATACTCATAAGAAAATTCAACATTGTTGCCAACTTTCTAAGATATCCGGAAATAACTAAAAATCGTCCAAATTTTCAAAAAGCTATATCTTTTTTAATATTCAAAATACGAAAAAGTTATAAGAGACTTTTGATAGCATTGTTTGCGCAAAATAGGAAAATGCGAATAAAAAAATTGTTTAGTTAAGTATTTTTCGAGCTACAACCCAAACATACATTTTTTTAATGGCAACTATAGGTGGTTAAGGGCTCATTCGATGGCTTATTTTTTTTCTGATTTCAAAAATGTATAACTTTGTATGTTTAGTATTATTAGTTAACTCACAATTTTCAAAAAATTGTAATTATAGTAATATAGTGTGACAATTAAAAACAAAACTCTTCATTGATTGACTGTCAAATAGTAGATGAATTATTTGTTGTAACCAGTTGTAGTTCGTACTTAAATAGTGAATATTAATTTATTAATAGCTTATTCTTCTGAAGAAAGAAATGATATGCATTTTTGCTATTACGTGTCTAACCGAGATGCTAATGCTGCAACACTTCCGAAGAGGGAGGCCACGTTATTTTGAAACAAAATGATTTTGAGCCATATCATTTTCATATAGGAAATACATGTTGAAGATTATCAGAAAAGATTACATTTTGCTACATGGTTGATTACTGAAAGTTGAGCAAACAATCAATTGTCAAAAACCATTCTTTTTACCGATGGAGCAAAATTTACAAACAACGGCATCTTCAATAGACAAAATCATATCCAGTGGTCCCAAGAAAATTCTCATATTACTGTTGAGAGGAGAGATCAATATGCGTTTTCAGTAAACGTTTGGTGCGGTATTATTGGTACCAAAATCCCTGGGTCGTTTTTTTATGAATACAGTTTAAATTCCGAAAGATATCTAACTTTTTTACGAAACGATTTGAATTATTTTCAACACGACGGGGCACCAGAGCACAATGGATTACTTGTGTGTAACGTTTTAATAATTGGACAGGAAATCGAGGTCCAATAGCTTGGCCGCCGCGATCTCCAGACTTAACCCTCCTGAACTTTTTCTTGTGAGGTGCAATTAAAGACAAAGTGTACCGAGTAAAACCTGATAATCTAGACGATTTAAAAAATAAAATTCGCTGTACAACAAATTAGAACCCAAGGTTATTAAAAGTTCAAAACGAAATTATAAAACGATATCAAATTTGTGTTCATAATAATGGAGGGCATTTTGAAGCACTTCTATGTTACCTCTTTATATTTTTTGCGATTACTCTTCGTTGTAAGTTAAATTTATTTAGAACTTTTTTATTTTGATAATGTAGTACATTATTTCTTGTTGTTTCCACACATTTAGTAGTAGAATATGCGCTTATTTTGATATTTAAATGTTCCACACTTTAAATTGTTTAATAAATATTATAATTACCTTTTTTTTTAATTGTGAGTAATAATATTAAACATACAAAGCTATACATTTTTGAAATCAGAAAAAAATAAGCCATCGAATGTGTCCATAGCCACCTATAGTTGCCATTTAAAAGAAAATATGTTTGGATTGTAGCTCGAAAAATAGTTCATTAAAAAAATTTTACGTAAAAATAGCTATCAAAAGTCTCCCTTATAACTTTTTCGTATTTTGATTATTAAAAAAGATATAGCCGATTGAAAATTTGGACGATTTTTAGTTATTTTCAGATATCTTAGAAAGTTGGCAACAATGTTGAATTTTCTTATCGGTATTTGAATTATCATGTAATTCTGCCCAACTTTGCTAGTTTAACCAACTCTGTATCTCTTATAATAAAAAGATAGCCATAGAACGTGGGTGGATTCTAGACACGATAATATATATATATATATATATATATATATATATATATATATATATATATATATATATATATATATACATGACAACCTATTTTTGTTCTATATAATAATGAAAGAGTACATTTTTGAATATTGCAGTACAAAAATTTTAATATGTTACGTCAACAAAGTTTCGAGAAAAATGCATATAAACTTTTAATTGTGAAAATTGATTTATTTTAAATTACCTAGGCATTCAAACAAACAGTTTAATGTCAGTTACGTCAATTTTGTTGTAGGTAAATCTAAAAAACCTTAGTAATAATCTCTCTTTCAGAAAAAGATCGCCTAGAAATCCTTATGAAGATAGAAGAACTGCAGTGGAAGTCTGCGCTTCCTTTAATGAAGGTCATCAATATCACCCGCCTATAGTGCGTTCTACCGTTAGTAAAATTTTAAGTAAGTACAGATTACATGGACATGTACGTGACAAATCCAGAACTGGCCGTCGAACATTCAAACTGGCACACAACTTGACACTTTATCGAGAGTTGAGGAAAATCCACATTCTAGTTCCCGTCAGATGGTTTGGACCATTGGCGGCTGGTACTAAGGGCACAAGGGCACGTGCCCACTCAACCACCAAGATAAACACAGAATGAAATACGCATGTAATTCAGTGCATTATTTTCTTTGATTATTTTTACGTTTTTTTATAACGATGGTATCAAAGTTTCCTTCCGCACATCAGGCGCGCATGCAATGCTAATGCTCAACACTATGTTTCGAGGAACAATCTGAACTGTTCGAATACAAATCGGGCGATTATCTTCACCATACGCGCTTATACGGGTGATTTGGGGCACCGAACGTAGTGTCTCCACTCTCCAGTAAACGTGTAGCTTTAATATAGCACATTGAATTTCGGTGCGTAGCGCGCCTGTGTTTTTAAAACGTTTAGCTTTAAATTTATATTAATTAGTCGAGATTCTTATATTATATTTTACATTCTTGCAGGTTTTGAAATAATCTAAAAAGAAATGGTAATGTAAATTTTAAGAAAGAAAATTCATACTTGCAAACAGTTATGGTATGTTACTAAAAATTAATAAATTAATAGATGTTCGGTAGGATAACTTAGCTCATCGTAATAGGTTTGTATTTTGGTCTAATAAAAGTTATATATTTTTTTAGTAAAGGAGTTTTAAAGTAATATTGCTCAAATTAATAATGTATGGGATTTTGAGGTCGCTGAACAAGACTATGATGTTAAAATATAAAAATTGAAAATGGCTAATACAATATGGCCGACTTTTATAAACAATTTATTTAAAATGAAGATTTTAAAAGTAATTTTTCTAAAATTGACATAGGAGTTGTTGAGTCCATTTTTTACACTAAAATAACTATTACATATTATTTCAATTTTAAATTTTATTCATTAAAACATATGTACGAAACGGTACCTTAAAGTGTTTTGAAAATAAGATCACTGTTAACTCTCTGGCACAAAAGTATATGTCTACTTGCGATGTGTAAGAATTGAAATAACTTGTATAAAAATGTATAATTATTACTATTGCTGCAATTTTTAAAAAAGAATTATTTTTAAATAAAACAATAAACATAAACACGTGGTAGATGTTCTTGGTTTCACAACACTAAAAGTGAACGACTATTTTCAAAAATCTCCCTTCACCGTATATCAACGTATACACTGTGTCCGTAAATGTATTGTGAATTCAAATATAATTTTAGTAAACAGACCATTTTTAAGAAATGAATCCTGAAACATTCGTTCGATTTTGATTTTAATTTACCGTAAATTTTAAAATAATCAATTGTAATGAAAATACAGGGTGAATTTATTGAGTAATGACGTCACCGCACATTTTTTTTTAAATGAACATTCCCAAAATATTTTGTTGTCAATGTTTCGATTGCTAGCTGAGTCTGTATTCCATAAATGTATAACATGTTGATTCCAATTGGTACAGGGTGGACAAAAATACAATAGTTTTGTGTGTTCTCATAAAGTAACATAACATTCTTTATTAGTTATAATTAACAAATTAAACCAAAATACTTGTTGTCTAGCGGCAATTGGTTTAAATGTAGTTTGTAAATGTATTTGTTCATATTATTAGATTAATAAAATGAGCTGTTTTCAAACATGGAGGTGTTCCGTTATAAAAATGGTTTGTGTACGTCATTACTCAAAAGTACATTCACTTGCTGAATTATTAAAGATTTATTTCTAAAATAGGTAAATTAAAATCAAAAATCGACGATGTTTCAGGATTATTTCTTAGAATGGTCATATATGTTTAGCTAAAAATTAATATTTGATTCCATACTTTACGGACACAGTATAAGCATTGACCGGTGAGTCGTTACTCAACGAACAGGTAGGGTCCTCAATCTTCTATTCTCTATCAAATATTTAGTATTTTCGTCGTATACGTAATATTTTCAAACTGGTATCCATTATTTCAGCCTGGAAATACTTTTTAAAAATGAACCTTGTTTCGATTTCCTGAAAAATATGTTATGTTTTCGTATTTCCTACAAATTATACTAGTACCAACGAATATTTTTTTGGCTTAATATACTTTTATTAAGGTCATATAATAAATCTATTGCAGTTAGCCAAGTAAAAATGTTATTAAAGTTTATTAAACATTGAATTTCTTGGATTCGGACACCAAAAAAATTTTTTTTTAGTTTTTTTACAAAATTTGACCATTTACTCAATTTTTTACATGAAACAAAATAAACCATCTTAAAGTACAGATTTAAAGCTTCAGCAAATGCACCTGTAAAGTTTCAGTATCACATTTTAAACTAAAAACATGACAAAAAAGGAAAATTTACGATTTTTTTAATTTTTTGCGATTTTATGACGAAAATTATAGGTAATTTTATTCTTGAACCCATCCTAGTTTCATAACTCACGAGCCGTCACAGGTTTGGACAGTATTGAATATGCTACAGTTAATGGTTGATAATAACATAAATTTCAACTTCGTTTATAATTACATATGACGTTCAAGTAATCATCTTTGAGAACAGTGATTTTCATCAACAGGTGCAGCAATTCTGCGAGGACATGTAATTACGTTGCAATAAATGACAACATGTTTGTTAAAAATATTATTTTTTCGGATGACCTACATTCTACCTTAATGGTACTGCCAATAGGCAGAACTGTAGGTACTGAGCTTCATAGAATCCCCGGTGGAAATTAAATTAATTTTTTCTTGTGGGGTTATTTAAAAGCCAAACTTTATAGCAATAGACTTTGAAGATCTCTTAAAAATTTAAATATACATGGTAATAATGGTAACACAAAATATTCCTTATGGAAAACTTGACAGTTCAAAGAGAAATTGAATAAATTTTACGGCAATCTCATTGTAAGCTATGCCAAGAAGTTGATGAAAATTTTATTGGGTAAGTTATAAATTGTAAACATCCTATTACCTCAAAGAGTCAATTAACTTTCGGCACCGTTACAAAATTAAGTTAGCAAGTGTAATTAAATAGAAGAATCAAATTTTATGGAGTTGATGATATTGACATTAAAAATGTTATCAACTAAATGCGTGTTACATATCTATTACCCTGCTAATCAATCGCGGCTTTACAAAGGCTTTCTAAATAAACAAACTTCGTGTTTGGTAGAACTTACAGGTGATTTGCTAAAGGGAATCGATAAAGGTATGGTGGCGACACTGATTTTGCTCGACTCCTCGAAAGCGTTTGATAGGTAGAATCACAGATCTGTTTGGCAAAATTTAAGTTGTCTTGTAAGTTATTCCAAGTTATACAGTGGTTCCAAAGCTATTTATCGTGAGAGACAAAGGTACTTGCAACAGAGTTACTTTGGGATAATCATCTGTACTATCAATCTCTTTTAAAGCAGGGCAAGAAATCAGTACTTGGTCCTCTTCTGTTTATTGTGTGTAGTTGTACTGTAGTTACCATATGTATGCCGATGACAGCCAAATGTATTATTCCTTTAGTACATGTGATAATAAAGCTGCCTAGATTAACCTAGATCTTCAAAATATTATAAACTCTTCGAATCAAAAATTTACTTAACGACAAATACCAATTGTAAGAATTGGTTATTTGCCTAAAAGTTAAACAGAGTTTGAGAAAATTTATGATGCTCTGTATCAAAATCAAAATGTTTGTTTTATTGAAATTTTTTATATTTTTTAACTATCAAAAGAACAAGAACTTATGTATAACCATAGATCAAAGTTTGAATTTTACTACTGCTCATATAAATAAGAGAATCCAAATTTGTTATGGTCGTCTATGGTCCTTGCACAGATTTAAAAATGTTTTGCCAATTAAAATAAGTGTTACCTATTCAGTCGTTAATTTTATCCATTTTTGGCTATAGTGATGTACAATATGGGCCAAGTTTAACAAACGCTACTTCTTATAAAATTCAAAAAGTCCAAAATGCATGCATCAGATTTATTTTCAATTGGAATAGTTGTGAAAATATTTCAGCTCACTTAGGGAAATTAGATATAATAGCAGATTTTTTGCATGTTAGGTATTTATTTCACTAAATATACAAATTTTCTATGACATAGTGTATGATAAAATTTCGTTCCGTAAAGATCTTCAATGTATGGACACACGATTTAAAGATTAATTGCAAGTGTAAGTACCTACATGCAAGTAACTACCTCATGTAAAGGATCTTTTTCGTACATGTTACCTTTATTATATAATACGATACCTAATAACTATACAAACCTCAGCCCTGCCTCTTTTAACTCAAAGGTAAATAGTTTTTTTTTTCTAATTTATCTAATCAATAATGACATGTCTAAAATAATGAAACATGCTTGCAATTCCATGCTGGTTTATGTTCAACTTATAGACGTATTGAATTGCATCCAATTTTCTTGATTGGTTGCCCAAGGATAAACAGCCAGGTGAACCTCATCAGGATAGGTAAAATATATATAATGCTATATATATATATCATATATATATGATATACTATATATATATATATATATATATATGGGTTTCAAATATCATGGGTGGACATACTGTGGAAGAATTGCTTGTTATTTCATGGACTAAAAGTTTATTTATAAACAGTTGGACGTAGTTCTGTCCTTCACTATTAATTTTTTAAAATGCTAAGCCACTGATAGATTCTAAAATCACACAAATAGTTTAAACATGTTTTATTTGCGAAATCTTTCCTTAATAGTTTTTTCGGTATCATACGACATGTTATGAAAAAGGCCATTATTTTAAATCTTTTTAACCATATATATATATGATATATATATATATATATATATATATATATATACATTCCATTGGATAAATTTAATGGATCTCGCTTATTATAAAAGATACAGATTTGGTTAAATTAAATGAATTACTCCTAAGGATTAGTGAAATTATAGGACACTCTCCAATTTCCAAATTTCCATGTATTTTAAGACTTATGAAAAAAGAAAAATGTCAAATTTCTTTTTTTGTAATATCTTTTGTTATATTAGACATATAAATTTTATTTGCACTTTGTTAAGATATTTTTATGCAGAATTTAAATATCAATTTGGATTTTTTTTGCACTTTCTATTTTTAGTTTCAACCCTAAATTAAATTTTTCTTATGGAACGACAAGTCGGCTTTGAAATAATTGATCGTGTTTTTTATCCTCTTTACAATGATATAGCACATGTACTATCTATTTTTAAAAACAACAAAGAAAATTTAAAAAAATGTATTTTATTAAAGACTCTTAACAATAAGTAGGCCGTGAAACATGAGAAAACGACAAATAATAGATAACAACAAGAGTTAAACAGGTAATAGTATTGGAGATAATTATCCAATTATAAAAGATGTTCAAGCAATTGACCATTGCGTTCTAAACATAATTGTGACCTGCGTAGTGCCGACGTAATTGCTCTGCGTAGTTTTTGGCGTTTAATGCTACCAAATGCTGCAAGAACAGCTTCATGAAGATCTTCGGCATTCTCAAATGTTTGCACGTACACTCGATTTTTTACGTACCCCCAAAGGAAAAAGTCCAAGGGCGTCAAGTCTGGAGATCAGGGTGGCCATAAAATCGGCCTTCGATTACCAATCCATGAATTTGGAAACCGATTATTAAGATATTCGCTGATGATGTTTGAATTGTGGGGTGGGGCGCCATCTTGTTGGAAGCAGACATTAATATTCTCAATCAGGGGAAATCATCAAGTTTATTTTCTAAATCAGTTTGTAGTAAATTCAAATACCTTTCACTATTTAATGTTTCGTTAAAAAATATAAACCCAATAAGTTTAGCGCCTAAAATGCCACACCAGATGTTAAAACCAAATCTCACTTGATGCCGACTTTCCTTAACAACGTGAGGATTTTCACGGTCCCAAAAGTGAACATTGTGTCGATTGAAAAGGCCATTATTTGTAAATCTGCTTTCGTCAGACCACAAAATCGTAGCTGGAACAATATCGTTATTCTCACATTGATTAACATACCATTGGCAAAATTGTAATCTTCTCCCCTGATCTCCATCTCTAAGTCCCTGCAGAATGGTGTACTTATATGGATGATACCTGTGACGTTTTAAAATTCTTTATGATGTAGTTTTCGAAATACCAGTGTTATGTTCAATTTCTCTAACAGATGTTGAAGGATTTTCAATAACTGATTGTAATACATTTAGTTCTGCATCTTCATTCCGTAATTTCGGATTTCTAGTAGGTTTTGAAAATGAACCATATTCTTTTAAATTAATTACCAAATTTCTGTACGTACGAGCACTGGGCTGCCTTCTTTCAGGATACAGCCTCAATTACATCCGTTCAGCTTCTAAACTGTTTTTATGAGGCAAGATGTAACAACTCAACATATCAAACTTTTCAGTATTAGTAAATAAAGCCATGTTTGACACAAAAATATTCTGGAACGAATAATTTTTAAGTGACATTAAATTCTATTGTGTTTTTATGTTTCACGACCTGCTTATTGTAAGAGTCTTTAATAAAATACATTTTTTTAAATTTATTTGTTGTTTATAAAAATAGATAGTACATGTGCTATATCATTGTAAAGAGGATAAAAAAGCACGATCAATTATTTCAAAGCCGACTTGTGGTTCCATAAGAAAAATTTAATTTAGGGGTTGAAACTAAAAAATAGAAAGTGCAAAAAAATCCAAATTGATATTTAAATTCTGCATAAAAATATCTTAAGAAAGTGCAAATAAAATTTATATGTCTAATATAAAAGATATTGCAAGAAAAGAAATTTGACATTTTCTTTTTCTTGCCATAAGTCTTAAAATACATGGAAATTTGGAAATTGGAGAGTGTCCTATAATTTCACTAATCCTTGGGAGTAATTCATCTAATTTAACCAAATCTGTATCTTTTATAATAAGCGAGATCCCCATGCTGGAAATGTTATCTGGGACACGTTATATATATATATATATATATATATATATATATATATATATATATATATATATACACTTCCTAAATATCATGTACATACGGATGGAAGTAATTCTTTGGCTTATTTCATGACTAAAAGTTTATATAAAATACGTCCGTGAACGCTTTGTTACTGAACTACAAAGTGTTGAAGTTTCAAACTTTTTTTAGTTCTTTCTTTACAGTTCCTGCAGATTTCAAGATATTTAGCTCAAATTTGGGACATAGGTTACGGTGTGGAGCAGGGGCTTATATCATTGGGCATGACAAATGGTTGTGAGAATCTACAGGAATTATTTTTTCAGGGGTCGTGCCCCTTTCGTCCCACTGAACTTTCTGGCTGTACGCCACTGGTAGATACTAAAATACAAAATAATTTTTCTGTTTTCCTTAGAAACTTTTTGGTCTTTTGTAGTTTTTTCGTATCTGCCACCGCTATCGAAAAAAAACGATTCTCTGTAGCAATGATTTATTGTAATAAGAAAACCTAAATAATGTCCATAACAAAACAACGTTACAAAAGATATTGAAAATGACTTCGTCCAATCCTTTCACATTCCTCCGCTCTTCTTCTCATTGATTCTCGTACTCTCTGGAACACCCCAGGAGTACTTGTTACGGTTTCAAATGCATTTACTATTCAATTTCGTAAGTCATCTACAGTACTCACTGGTCTTTCATACACTAGAGATTTGTGATGCCCCCATCGAAAAAATCTAGGCTATTTAATTCAGGGGACCTATGCAATTCTTGTCGCAAAAAATGCTTGTATCTGCCACCCGTAAGTTGATCAGGTAAAAAGAAAGGACCAATTAAATGATCCTCAATTAAACCACCCCATACATTTAATGAGAACTGCTCTTGAAAATGCATTTCTACAGTTTGATGTGGATTTTCTTCCTCCCCTATGTGGTTGTTATGAAAATTTGTAATAGAATTTTGTGAAAAATACTGCTACCCGATTAAGGTACCACTAACAGAAATTCAACCTGAAAGGGAAATCTTGGGCAGGAGCGCCTATACCCTTTGAATGTGGTAAGGGTATAGCAGATAATCACGCAGGATATACCAAACAATATGTAATATGTAAATGTTCAGTGATTTTTCTGGTGCGAGCGTCCGCTTGTTCTTCTATTTCATTTAGAACAGCTTCTTCGATCTGTGGTGTTCTAACAGTACGTGGTCTAACAGAATAATTGGTCTTCTTCTTAAACGTTCCAGTTTCTGCAAGACGAGAAAATTCGATGATCAGGTATCACTTTGTTGGGATAGCGTTCCATGTACAGGCAGATGAAGTGCATCTCAGCCTTTTCAGAGTTTGTAAAATTTGCCATTATTGCGAGATTACAACGAGTATTTAAAACACTTTTACAAGACTTTTAAGTGTACAACTTAAACCATTAATTTGTAAATGTGCACACAAGTTGTGATTTTAAACGCGAACTGTCAGAATTAATACAAACAAAAGATTATCCAAATAAATCTAAAGCTTACTAGACAATTTTAAATATTTTAATTTCATCTTGCGAATTACAGAACATCGTTTTTATTTTTTTCGATAACGGTCGCAGATACGAAAAAACTATAAGAGAGCAAAAAGTTTACAAATAAAACAAAAAATTAGTTTGTATTTTAAAATCTACCAGTGGCGCACCGCAAAAAAGTTTAGTGGGAGAGAAGGAGCACGGCCCCTGAAAAAATAACCCCTTGTAGATTCTCACAACCATTTGGGAGGCCCAATGTATTATAAGCCCCACAGCGTAACCTATGTCCCAAATTTGAGCTAAATATCTTGAAAACTGCAGGAACTATAAAGAAAAAACTAAAAAAAAATTGAAATTTCAACACCCTGTAGTTCAGTAACGAAGCATTTACGAATCTATGTTTATATAAACTTTTAGTCATGAAATAAGCCAAAGAATTGCTCCCTTCCGTATGTACATGATATGTAGGAACACTGTGCATATATATATATATATATATATATATATATATATATATATATATATATATATATTGTTAATGTACCTATAAATTTTAGTAAACTTTGTTGAACTTGAACTGAAGGTAGAAATCACACACTCATGCTCAAAATGATACATCTAATAGGACGGTCCCAAGTGAATTTTTATTTGTAACCGATCAGTGCAGCAGTATATAGTAGTTTAATGCAAAAACTCATTTTAGTGATGAAGTATTTAAAGGTTTACAAGTAAAGGAATTAATGTGAGTTGGAAATTGTTATAACACCTTCAAAAATTTAAGTGTCTAAACGATTTGTAATAAACAGCAATCGTTGAATTTAGACAGTATTGTATATTAAACCCGCGCGATCGAAAAGAAACTTAATGATCGTTTCTGTAACTAAATAAAAATGTTTTAAGCTTTGTAAATTGAACTTGGCATCAATAATACTGTGTTAAATATGTGTGCCTTTATTAACAGCGCCTAATCGGCCGTTTATTAAAATATTATGTGACAAACATTTTGAAGGGTAGTCAGTAAATCAAATTGCCCAATTTTTACACCCGTTTTAAGGCGTGAATTTAAGTTAGCGTATAGTGCAGTTTAGTTAGCCTATAGTGCGGTTTGATCGCGTAACAACACTGTCAAACGTTTTAAAACTTCTAAACATTCTGCCAGGACTTGACTTGACATGACATGAAACTGTAACGAAACCATAATTTTCGTTACCAAAACAAATACCTTTTCTTATCGTTGTCCGACCCCATCCTCAAAATTTTCCGCAAACTCCCTAAATGGATGTTTGTTTGACCGCCCGGTATTTTTATTTTCAAAAATTAATTGATTGAATAAATTCTTACACAATGGGCTAGATACAGTTTTATTAATATGTGAAAATATGTAAAATAGATGTAATAATTTTACTTTAAATGCTTGTAATTATAATTACATAAATTTAGATTTTGGAATATTAATATAATAATTTTCCATTTAGTTGCAAAACATTCCATGTTCAAAGGCAAGTTTCTTTATCACACACGACAAACGTGATATCTTTTGTTAGCACTATTGCAGTTGAAAAATTAGGATTAACATTGTGAGTGCGTATGAGTTAAGTGTGTTTTACCAACCCGTTTGGGCAAGCTTAAATAATTTAATTAATTTGATTACATTTACACCGTAATTTTGAGGGTGAATGTTTGAGTACGAATGCACAATTTATAGATTGCCCATCTAATTGTTGATTTGATTTTTTTTTAATGCGTAGGCGATAAATTTTTTTAGTAATTGACCGAAAAACAAAAGAAGAAAAGGATAGCGGTACATCCTACTCAACTGATACCGCGACTGACACAATTGTTAGCGTTTTCTGATAATAAGGAATTGTGCAAATAGTGTTATTTTTGGATTACAATTTTCAGTACCTAGTATTACTAGCGATATCCAGACTAAATCTAAAATTTAATTTGCCAATCCCCTAACTTATAGTATAGTCATAGGATACAACTTTGGGGGGTTATTTTAATTAATTTTACTTACTTTAATGAAAGTAAATTGAATAAAAAGATATTCCTGCCTAAACTAAAGCGATCAAATCTAAAGACTCGCAATTATTTTGTTTTCTTTAAACTCACCATTTCAACAACACTTTCGGGTTATGTGCTATTAGTGTTCTTTTATAAGTGCGTTAATTTAGATAAAGTAACAACTACTGCACACAATTTAGTCCAAATTGTATTTATATCCTCCATGGACGTCCGTATAAACGGTCCATCTATAACTGGTACTAGCTGTTTGTTATAACGCTACCGTTGAAATTTTGTTTCCTAACGAATGCCACGATCTTCGTTGATTTATTTGTTTGGCTAAGTATTTTGTGGTCACATACTTACAAAGTATCTGATTATGAGCGTTTGCAAAAAAAAATGTTTACAGTTTATTTAATTGCGTTTGCTAATTAGGATTTTTTTTCTTTTTTTTGGTTTAAAAGTACATGCCCATATTGTCCGCCGATTTAGACACATAATATTTCTTTTATTAGTTTTACTTTTTTATTACAGTTTAATTTAAGTTTTCTGCCACCGTTGTCTAAACACAAGTATACTCCAAGAGTTTAATTTTGGATTATTATTCTAATCATTGGAATTGTTCATTTTACTTACCACGTACTGTATATTTATATATTTTTTTCATGCTTTAGTAATATGTAGCTTGTTTAGGCAAACACGATTTGTTTGGTATTTTTTTTTTACAGGAATTTTAGGTTTTTTGCACCGTAAATACCCATTTTTACCGAGGGTCTTTTACGAGAATTATTATCTTTCTGCAAACGCGATAACAATTTATTTTTCTCAAACTGATACCGAGAGTTTGATTTATATTTTTGTCGTTTGACGAAGCATAGCGTTGTCCTAATTTACAAGGTATATAACTTAATTTCTTTTGTCCATTTTGTTCCGATATCTGTACTAGGAGTTATATTTTTTGTGACTGAACTATTTTGAATTCATACTACCGAGACCACGCATTTTCGACTCAACAACAATACAAGTCTCAAATACCGGCATCGATCTAAATCTTCGGAAACCCTGGTAGACCGGCGTCTTCATTGAGGCTACTTGGACCGCTTTTACCCCTTTTAATTTACCGCGAAGAGGACCTAGATTGGCGCTCGAATAACCCGATTATACCGCGATAGTACAACCACAGTTGACCTCCTTGCCGCTCTTAGATAATTCTACTAACGATTGACGACCACCGAAGGTAAAAGCGTTATAAAACTCCATAAAATAATACCTCAAATTTTTCTTCGATTTAGCAGGCTAATATTTGATTATTCTTATTCAGTAAGGTTAGTTATTTTTGGACATATCATTTTCTTCGTAATTTAGTTAAGTTAGTTCTTATGTGTCTGTGCTCTTCCTTTTATATATTACTTGTGTATGCATTCTTTTTACTGGACGTATTTCTATTATTTCATTAGTTAGTGTTAAGTTAGAACATTACTTAGTGAATAGTTAATTTAGTTTAATTGTGCTGCTTGAACTACGGTGTGTTAGTTATCGTGATCGTCCGCGATTGTCGTCCCTACAACAAAAGGTGAACGTCCTTATTGGTTTCTCTAATCCCTAAATACAGATTATTATATGAAAGTGGGAAAGACCTTGTAAAAAAAAAGGAAAAAGCCACATGTTTCTTTCCCATCCAAGAGGGAGGCGGGCTGCTTGAAATTTCCAAGCCACAATCATGGATTCCCGACATATATACATTATGTATGTATAGTAGTACCGGGATTTAACTTTCACTTTTTACGTCACAAACCCCGCCCTCTGGGACACTTTAACTTTATATGCCCACGTGTGGGTGGTATTTATTTAGCCTTGAGATCGGCCTTCGGTTTGGCTTTGGAGTTGCTCTAGGGATTGACCATGGACTTGGCCTTGCCTTAATAGATAAGATATGTAAAAATGATGACAGGTGTTTTCATAATAAAAAGATGCTATTTAATCTGTGTTTATTATTAGAGCCCTTTTGGTTGTGTTAAGAACCTTTTTTGTCGGCTTCTTTTCGTGGGCCATTTTCAACCTTGATGGAATTTTCCCTAATTTTGGTTGTACTAAGAGCCTTTTTGTCAGTTTAGCCGGTAGGATCATTTTTTGATATTAAAAAAGAAGCTAATCAAGATAAAGGTAGCATATACATTTTGATTTTAAATACGCTGTTAAATTCTATGATAATAAACGGTTAATGGTATTGCATAAGTAATTAATTAACTTGTTGTTATACAAAAGTGAATGCACGGTTTCGCGACTAGATGTAAACAATAATAAACACTGTACATATTTTACGTACATGTATATATCTGGCTTTTTAGCTATCACAGCCATAATTAATTAATTTATTCATCATTCTTTATATGCCTACGTGGCATATAAAGAATGCCCAAGTGCCCAAGGTCAAAATTGAGAGTTAAAGTGTCTCAGGATTGTGACGTAAAAGTGAAAGTTAAAGTGTCTACTACTATGTATATATGGTGGGATTAAGTGTAGGTGCGGTTAGGAGAGGATCGGAACGAACGGAGTTAGGGTTCTGAGGGGGAAGCATTCGCCTAAATAGCCACATATCGTATGCGTATACGCTGTGAACATGCCGCTATGTGTATGAGGAAACCCTCCAAAAAAAAAAAACCTCATACAGCGGGGATTTCTATGCTGAACCCTCGATCGAAGCACTTGTGCCTAGAAACAGAAGTTTACTTAGAAATTATTACGCGCGCGCGCTCCTCGGAGCAAAGCTATAAAAAAGACCCTTACGAGCCGGATCTGTGCAGTTTTCACTGCGCATATCCGGTTTCCAAAGATGAGCGAAGATGATTCGGACTACGATTTTAACAGCACCGTTAGAAAAATCGTGTTTGACGCGGTTAAACAAGAAAACGATGTATTGAAGCTTAAAATCCAAACTACAGATCTAGACATCATCTACCTCGCCAGAGAAATTGAAGAGCTGAAACGAACCGTAGAAACTCTCAAGGACCAACTCCGACAAAGGGAAGATCAAGTAGACCACTCCAAGACAACTTCCGACGCGGCGAAACCCGCAGAAATTTGCGAAAGCGAAAACCATCCGCCGAGGAGGAAGAAAAAGAAGAAACGAACCGAAAACAGAACCTTAGACATAGAAATCGACTCAAATGAACAAAACTCGACACAAGACAACATACAAGAAACCAACGTAGCGACACCACACGAAACCCCTACAGAAGCCCTTTCCGACGAAGATGGTTTCACACCTGTCCTCCGAAAAAGTGGCACCAAAAGACAAAGGGTCGAAGAGAAATCGCAGAGACCGGACTCCCCAGAAGAAAAGGGAGAACGGGTCCCGCCCATTATACTTCGCCATCAAGGCGACTACACAAAAGCCCTTGACAAACTATCCGTTATAAACATTTACCCTAAGACGACAACCACCACAATGGACGGGTGAAACACCTATTTACTGGAAGCTGCAAAACTCCTAAAAGCCGTAATCAAGGGAATACCTCGCGATGACAATATACTACCGTCTATCGAAGAAGAACTCAAATCAAAGGGGTTCACCAGCCAAAAAATAAATCGCATGCACGCCGGACGACAAGCATGATGCTTGTGCAACTAGAAAGGACAGAGAGGGCAAAGGAGATATTTGAACTACGCACCATAGGCTACCTCAGAATCCGAGTGGAAACGCTGCACAAACGAAACGGAATTGGACAATGCCACAACTGCCAAAGGTTCGGGCATACGACGAATGGTTGCCACGCCCCTGCAAGATGCGTAACATGCGGGGAACCACACCATACGAACTAATGTACGCTGACGAGGGAATCGGGCAGACCCACGAGATCCTGCAACTGCGAAGGCCAACATACGGCAAACTACCGGGGATGCCCGGCACACCCTATTCACGGCAAACCCGAAAAGATAAGCAATACAAATAGACCAGAAACATACGACAGGACCCAAACAAAACCAGGAATAACTTACGCACAAATAACCGCCAAACAACCGGAAATAAACACCGAGGACGCAGATTTTGCGTTAGTAATGAAAATAGTGAAGGCACTACGTGCCGATAACCAGTAAAAACAACCTATACGCAACAAACAGACGAAGATATAAAGGGATTCATCCCGACATATCACAACAAATCTAGAAAATGGAAATGGACCTCATACAGGGTAGGCGGTTACGGCAATTGTACCCATTACCTCCCGAACTCTAAGCAGATCGTATTACCACAACTCCACTAGCTCGGTATGACCTTATAGTAGTGTGTAGTCGTGATCGATATACGGTAGCAGCAAGTAGGTTCAATGAAAATAATAAAATTGCAACACAAGTAATTTCAACCTGATTGTCAAGTTTAGGCAGCTTATCTTTCAGTTTAAATAAGAATGGATTACATGGTAATTTTTCCTATGATATCCCGATATTAATGTTATTTATAAATAAGACACACATAATTTAATGTAAATCGAAAATGTCTTTTACGACGTCACATCTATTTTATTCCGGAGAGATACAGTAATATATTGTGCGAAAATTCTATTGTGAAGTTACGTTTATGATATAAAACGTATTGAACTCAGATGTGAAATATCTATATACGTCATTTTTTTGATTGATGATTCTGAATATAAGCTTTAGGAGCGCAAAGGGAACGCAACCATTTTTTTTAGAAAGGTTGGCCTTTATTAAGCGGATACGTTTAAAATAAATACTAACGCAATTGTCCACGAATTTACCAGCCAAAACGAAAAAACAGGAGTAAGGTTACATTGAAATTCAAATACACATAAATTGCATATCCGCACAGGGCTAACGTTGTTAAAGCTTTATACGCACAGGGGAGTAATGTTGGAAAATAAAAATCCCACGTGGATTCAGTAAAAGAAATTTTTTCTTCTCTTTCTAAAAGTATTGTGAAAAAGCGATTTTCGATAAAATATTGACACGTATTTTACGTTTTTGATCAATTATTTTAAACCGAATTCTATTCACATCCTTTCCCCAATTTAAATGACGAAGTGTTGCTACCTACAAAGTTTCCATTCAAACGTCTTGTATAATATGAATAAAATATGTAGCAAAACTTCCTACATTTTAGGTCATGAAACTTGGAGGTAAAATCCCACAGCTCACTTTATATTTAAATTAGACTATTGCATTAAAAGAGGAGTCCGTACAAGCGGTAACCTTCAGATTCTAACCGTTTTGCGATGTGTTATCCCCGCTCCAATTCTATTAGTAATGACCCCAGACTGGACCATGCAAACGACTGTAGTAATCTAAACATAAAAATTCCGGGTGTAGAATTACCACACGCATAAAGATTCCCGTGTACATTTTTTAATGTTGAATTGTTAGCTACCGTAAACGTAACCCAAATAAACGTAAATAAATTGTAAGTCTATATACAGCGTGTCCCAGAGTTGATGTTACAAGAAGTGTGCGGAATTAAAAATCCTTGAATCTCAATTTGATCTTTTGTAACTAAGGCCTTTGAATTATAGAAAATTAGCAATTTAACTTTATTTACCTATATTCACCTTTCATTATGGGCATTTACCTGCTTTGGGCCGCCAAATGCCATAGGAAACGTCGTAAAATATATGTAGGATTAAAGAATTCTTATAACTTATGGATTTTCGTTGGGTAATTAGGAACACAGTATTTTTACTGTTGATTTTATGGACGCCGCGAAAAAGTATCCACCTCTAGGAAATTACCATAGTGTAAAGAATGATTTTCAATTCTGTCACAAATAAAATTTATAACGTTAAAAAATCTGAACTACTGTGTCTAAAACATATTAAAAAAGAAACAATGAAATAAAAACCAATAACTATCATTATGCCAGAAATCTTTTAAACGTTTACGTAAAAAAATATTATTCAACATTTATTCACTTAAAAATAATTTCCTTCGTGTAGTTTTTATTTTTTCAGAAGATGCGCCCGTTTGTCTTTTACGTTTGAGGTTTTCTTGAGTTTCTGAGTTATCAGTATCTGTTGGCTCCCGTATTGGTAAATTACGAGAATGCCTTGAATCAACTAATTCAGACAAAAGACAATTTGTAGTACCACTTATCGTTCATATTGATTTGGAGTTGCCAGTTTATAATATTCCAAAATTTTATTTTTTTTCTTAATAGCTTCATCAGCGCTTTTTTTGTACGCTGAGTAGGGGCACTTAATCGAATTTGAATAACCCTGTTCACAGGATAACAGCACCATAAGTGTTGGTAATTTGACAACTTTTTTACTTTTTCTCGGTTTTACTCTTGTTTGTTCTATAAACAAAAGGGCGCAAATTAGACCTATATTGACACTTTAGGCATTAAATAGGTAAGTGAAAGTAATTCTCTTTCTGTTAAAAGTTATTTCGGAATGCTCGTCTCACCTTGTCATTACTGTTTGCACAAAATAAACAGCTGTTGAAATGAGATAAGGAAAAAATTCCTTATAAAGCAAGTTAACAGGTGGTAGGCATGTATACTCCATGCCAGCCGG
Source organism: Vesta saturnalis (assembly GCA_036346205.1). Taxonomy (NCBI): domain Eukaryota; kingdom Metazoa; phylum Arthropoda; class Insecta; order Coleoptera; family Lampyridae; genus Vesta; species Vesta saturnalis. The sequence goes on from JARFJB010001218.1 coordinate 7,527,294, forward strand.
GGAGGTACCACCACCCTTACCATGGGCTCTTTAATATTGGGTCTCCGATTTTCTGAGCTCGGTAAGGGCTGCCGGTTACCTTTTCCATCATCCTTAATCTATTCTCATTCTTATTTTCCTTCTCGCCCTCACTGTCTTCCTATCGGATTAAAAGTCCCAAATTAAAAATAAGATGGCTGTGGTTTCTAGGGTTATAAATTCCGGACGTAAAATCCTGCCCCAATCGAATGTCCGGGAGGGTAGGGCCCAAGCGACCTCGGTCATCGAAAGTATCAACTTTCTGATTCACTACTGCAACATGCGCGGTATCAGGTCTAATCTTAATGCTATTCACCAACATCTTGAACAATTACAACCTGATACTGTGTTTCTATCTGAAACACAAGTCTCCTCTGAGAGCTCCGACTCACCGGACTTGCAGTTTGCTCAATACCACCATAAAGGAGGCGTATGTGCCTACACCAAGGACAGAATTGCTTGCAAGAGGGTTTCTTCCTTAGAAAATAAAAATTTTGACGTGATTTGGTTTAACATTCTGGTCCTAATTTTGTGAAATTCTACTGTTGCATTTATAGGTCTCCTAATCGCAGTAACTTTCAAGACCTCTTCGATTACCTTAGTATGAAAGTTGACTATCTCCTGTCTCAGTTTCCATCTTGCGATATCTCAATTGTAGAAGATTTCAATGTTCATAACTCTAATTGGTTTCAGTTTTCATCTACTACAAATCCTGTGGTCATAGTGCAGAAACAGAACCCACAAGAATCCCTGATAACCCTAACCATACTCCACATCTTCTAGATCTCTTTCTTACATCAAACCCTCTTGTTTATAAAACTTCCGTTCTTTCGCCTTTAGGTCTTTCCGACCATTGTCTAATAAAATCATTTCTACTGTACCTAATTCCACTGTTGTTCGCAAAACCGATAGAACCTTGTGGTGTTTTAAGTCAGCTCGATGGAGTGATTTACGGATTTCTTTGCAACCTTTCCATGGCGTGAATATTGTTTTAAGTCGTCCTCTTCTTCGGACATCGCTCTTTCAGTATCTGAAGTCATCCTCATGGGAATGGAGTTATACACTCCCAAAAACAGTACCGTATAGGTCATTCACGTTGCCAACCCTGGTTCAATAAGGCTTGTGCTGATGCAATATCTTTAAAAATAAATATTACATTAAATGGAAATCGAATAAATCGGTCGACAGTCATGTAGAATACGTTGGTGCTAGAACTATCTGCAAAAGTGTCATCACTAAAACTAGAAAGTTGTTCGAACAACGAAAATGCAATGAACTAGCTACATCTCCTTTAGGCAGTCGTAAATTTTGGTCTTTAGCTAAAGCCATTAGTAAAACTTTGGAACATCTTCATTTTCCTCCTGACGTCTATTGACGGATCGGTAGTTGCTGATTCTGTAGACAAAGCCAATGTTTTGTGGATTTGTTTGCATCAAACTCGTGTCTCAATGATTCTGGAAAAGATGTGCCCCTAGTCAACTCTTCTTCATACGTTATGAAACCAATTCATTTTCGGTACAAGCTCTTGGAATCGATCATCAGTAGGCTTGAGCCCAGACGGTATCCCAGCTATTGTCTTAAAGAAATGTTCCCCCGAACTAGTACCAGCCCTATCTAAGCTCTATACGATCACTATGTCTTCTGGAATTCCCTTCATCATGGAAGTTAGCAAATGTTCAACCTATTCCCAAAAAGGCGATAAGACCGATCCCTCAAACTAGCGACCAATTGCCATCACTTCCATTTTGTCTAAAACCATCAACAAACTCCTTAGTGACCACCAATATGGGTTTAGGCAAAGACGTTCAACAGTCGATCTTCTTTCATATGTGACCCAAGTTTGGAATACAGTAGAGCAGTCCAGTGAAACAGTTGTAGTCGCTTTAGATATCTCAAAGGCATTTGACCAAGTTTGGCATAATGTTTACTTGCCAAACTCACCTCGTTTGGGTTAAATGATACGCTCATCAACTGGGTTTCTAGTTTCCTTGATAAAAGACGAATACGGGTCGTGGTTGATGGCTTTTTTCAAAAGAAGTTAGCATTAACGTGGGCGTAACAGGATCTGTTATAGCGCCTACACTTTTTCTGTTGTAATAAATGACCTTATTTCTTCAACAACTAACCCCATCCATTACTTTGCTGACGATAGCACTCTTCACTGTAGTTCATCTCAGTCTACTCATAGTGATAATCCACCTTCTATGTCAAATCAAGAAATTAAAGCTGAAATGGCAAATTCAATCTACAAAGACATTCAACGTATTCTCGAATAGGGGAAGCAATAATCTAGTTAAATTTAATGCTAACGAAACTCAGTGTTGCCTTACGTCCGCCAAAAAAGATCGATCATTTCCTGTTGTAGGTATGAACGGCTCAGTTCTTAAGTTTTCAGACTCTATTACTCTGTTGGGTATGACTGTATCTTCAAATCTGTCATGGTTGACCATCTTCTGTCAGCTAACAAAACAGCTGATCGTAAAATAGGCTTTTGTACAGATCTAAGCAGTACTTTACCTCTCGACAACTCCTTCTGCTGTATAAGGCCCAAATTCGACCTCATCTGGAATATAATTCTCACCTTTGGGTTAGTGCTCCCCAATATGCTCTCGATATCGTTGATCGTATTCAAAAGAGAGCGATTAGGCTTATAAATGACCCGTCCTTAACTTCTCACATACAGTCCCTTTGAGCATAGAAGGATGGTTTCAGTTCTTTCTTTGTATTATCGTTATTACAACTGCTATTGTGCTGCTGAATTATATTCTTTGATACCATCTTGGGCTATCTTTGCGAGAAATACTCGGTTCGCTCATTCACATCATCAGTATGCGGTACAAATCTCCACTTGTCGGTACCAAACGGGCGCAATCCACATTTTCTACACGGCTTCTAAACTCTGAAATGATCTCCCTAGTTCCTGTATTCCTCTCACTTATGATATGAAAAAATTTAAGGTGGCTATTCATAGGCATCTATTGGCAATTCATTATCCCTCTATCCATCCTCCTAAGTGTTCCTGAGTGCTTTAGCACGATAGGCCTAATTTAACCTGTTCAGGCCACAATCATAAAAAAAAGTGAAATGGTTCCCCCATGAGCCTATAATGAGCCTGTATGATGTACTGGGGCCCCATCATGAAGAAACCACATTTCTTGTTGCGTATCCTGTGGCACTTGACGCAACGAATTAGGTAGATGGTTTTGCAGAAAGTCTAAGTATACTTCCCCTGTTACTCGTTGATCAAAAAAATATGATCCAATTACATGATTACCGACAACACCTCTCCAAACATTTAAAGACCATTTAGTTTGAGAAGTATATCTTACAAAATGTGGATTTTCGGTAGAATAGTAGTGACAATTGTGTCTGTTTACACTTCCGTTTCTGTGAAATGTGGCCTCATCTGTAAATAAAATCAAATGAACAAAATTTCTTTGTTGGTTTATTTTGTTTTGAGCCTATTGACAAAATTCCAGTCGTCTTTGATAATCTTCAGGAACCAACTCTTGAAATAGTTGAATGTGATAGGGTGCATTTTTTTGAGACTTCAATATCCGCTGTACCGTACGTCGTTCAACACCAACCTGCTGAGAAATGGGTCGTTGTCCAATGTATGGATTATCGGTAACTGTTAATAGTACATTTAATTCATTTTCCTTAGTCTGTGCATGTTTTTCCCTAGTATTTTTTTCATTGCCAGTTCTTTCAAAACGCTCCAAAAGCTTTTCAAATGCCCTTCTTTCAGGTTGTCTCTCTGGAAACCGTTGTTGATACAGTCTTCTCGCTAAGAGCGTATTCTTATCACTAGCTCCCAAAACAAAAATCATATCAACCATCTCGGCTTGCGAAAAATTCATTATTTACAATTTTAATTCAAGTTTTAAATCAATTTGCTATAAAATACACTAATGCATCACACAAATTATCAAGTGACAATAAATAATGACGTTTATGATGATCTCTACTATTTTTATATGCCACGCCTCGCCGTCACGGCCAACTAACAACAAAACTTGAAAGCCATATAGCCTTTTTACAATAAAAAAATGTTAAATTGTCATTATTTCAAAAACTACATTTTTTTGGAATATACACCCTTATACAAAGTCACCCTTATTTTTAATGCTAAATAAGATTGAATTAAAAAAATAGGGGGTTTCCATTAAAAAAATGACTTTATAGGTTTTTTTGAATCTACTTTTTATTGTCAATTTTTGATCACCCTGTATGAATGTATTACAAAAATATCAATACAGCCCATTAGAGTAGGTCCCCATTTCCAAGGAAACCAACCATAACTAATTGATAAAGGCTTCGTTTAGAAAAGATTTCCACCTATGTTTTGGTCTGCAAACGTCATTTTTGACAAAAAATTTGAAATTTGTCAAAAACGGTTAGACTTAGGTATAGGGCATTATACATAAAATGTGTCTAAAATTGTATGTAGAATCTAAATGTGTAATAATATATAGGGTTTTCTATTTAAAAAAAAATTTAAAATTACTTCTAAGCTTTTATGATCTACCCTGTATAATTAAAAATATTTTTAGAATATGCACCAGAACACATCTTACAACTTTTGTATTTAATTTTTTGTTGTATCTCTTTAAATAAAGGAGATATGGGACTTTGTCACGCTAATGCGCCACCCTGTATATATACCTATATATAAACAAGGCTATTACAGAATCGAATTTGATTATGAAAACGGCTTAGTTGCAATAAAAAAAAGGTACACTATCAAAGTGCTGAAGTGACTTAGGTTACAAATGAACGATTAAAATGTTTTATGTGTATACGATGACGTATAGAAAAACGTGCCTTTCCTCCACAAGCGATAAGTTGGTGGGTAGAATGGATAACTTCTCCTTATATCTTTATTTCAAAATCATTTAACTAGCTTTTACAGACATGTACGGAATTTAATGCTGCAATTATAAAGTTTGTGTTACAATAACCAAATTTTACTACAATTTTATTAAAGAGTCACACTACAGTATCATCAACTTACATTTTAAATAAATTTACTCAATCTTGAGTTATTAACGCTTGAAAATGTCCGTTTTTTGTTACATTTTTATATTTTTTAAAAAATAGAAGATCAATAATTTTTCAAATTACGGTTGATCAAACTGTAGAAGACGTTAAGTACTTTCGGATAAAATTAATTTTTTTCGGAAATATTGAATAATAAACGCTGTGCATTGAATTGAAGACACATGTAAAATCATATACTGTTTAAGTGTACGGACTCCTCTTAAGCTCGTTTAAATTGGTTAAAATGTGCACTATAATCTTTTCTATACTCTCACATTGAAGAAAAAGAAATGAAATAAAGATTAAAATAAAACACGTTTAATTTTAAAGATTTTTATCAAATTTAGTCAATAATATATTTTTTTAATTCACTTATGTTTTAATCCTATTGTCGTCATTAACGGCATCTCGTATGGTAGATGCACTTCTTAAACAAGCATTCGCACTGCAGCCATTGTAAAGACATTTAGAGTTGTAAAGTATTTAGTAATAATGTAGAATAAATAACGTTTAAGCCGTAAATGACCTCGAAGTTATATAAATGGGATATTAGCACGGAAAAACCTTTCCTAAATGTAGAACATGAAGTGTGTTACGTCACTGGAATAACTATATGAATAACGCATAAATTTCAAAATGAAGAACATAAATGGTAGTATTTAAATTTAGAATGAATAATTGACGCATATTAATTAAAAGTTTTAACTATTTGTTTGTATTGTGTATAAGGAAGTAAAAATACATGACAACCTTGCATTTGCGAATTGTATGCAAAGTTGTAAATGAGGATTTTAAACTTAACACAAAAAGATTAACAGGTTGACTGCCACGGCAGACACCGGTATCTGCTTACGAGCATGTCCGGCAACGCTTCAAGCAGACACGGGTGTCTGCTACGCAGTCTGACTAAAAACTTTCTATATTTGCAATGTGTCTGCAAATAAGCTAAATGTAAGGTAGTGCTGTGTCTGCTATGGCTCCACAGAAGGTGTGCCACAACATAACTTCATCATATTTGGGACAGTACCTATGTTAACAGACAAAATGTTCAGTCACATATTTCAATTTTATTTTAAGAATAATACATACTAAATAATTCTAAAAAAAGCAAATCAATACAAAACAATATATAAACCCCTTAAGAATAATGTTTTTTGTTAAAGCATTGAAGGCAATTCGGTGGTTGTCCGACGCAATCTGCACAATAGGTTGTTACTTTTGATATTTTAGATCTGGGAATTTCTCCATTCTTCTTTCGTTCGTAGCAGCCCCTACAATATTTTCGACCAGCTCTGGAACTTCCAGGTTTTTTTACAAATTTATGACTTGCCATAGGTTTTTTCTTAGTGGATGATGTAGGTTCTGCAGTATTTTCACCAAGCGCAATGTTACTATCGGATACCTTATTTTCGCTCTTCAAGAGTTCCAATACTATTTGTTCTCTAAATTCGTTCACCTTGATGTTTTTTGAATTAATCAAATTATATAAGAATGCATTTACAACAACTGTTCCCAAGAGAAGTTCAATGGCAATCTTTCGATACCATTTCAAACTTCGCCGAAGAGCAGTTCCGTAACTTGCTAATTGATCAGAAAGATCAATTGAAGCCTTTCAAAAGTTGTAATCTACAACGGCTTTAGGTTTCAAAACGGGTCCTGTCCGTCTAATAAGTTCAGTAGTTTCTTTTGCATGACAAGTCGATAATGTTAGGACTTCTCTTTTATCACGCCATTTTGTTACGGTTATACCTTTCTGATTTTCTCTGGATATCATTTCTTCCTAACTACTCCCTTTGGATTTCCCCGGCGATTTTTGCGAAGGGTACCCAATAAGTGCGTTTTTCTTTGCAGTAATGTATTTGCCAATTCTAAGTTTGTATAAAAATTATCTGTTATAAGTGTCCTTCCTGCGTCTAGAAGAGGTGCAGACAATTTCAGGACTACATCAGTGGCAAGCGAAACTTGCCTCTTTTCGCCTTTCCCACTATATATGGCAAGGTTCCATGTATAACCAGTTTCGCAGCATAGTTTAAAATTGTTATCCCATATTTATGAGTTTTTGGGGATATACTGCTTCATGATAAGTCTTCCTTGAAAGGAACCATGCTTTCATCTATACAGAAGATCTTGTTTGGTGTATACATTTGTTGGAAATTTGTCACGCACATATCCACTAACTTCTGTATTTTGTGCAATCTATCATTAGGTGGGCACATTTCATTATCATCAAAATGCAGTGCCTGTAAAAGTAATTGAAAACGGTTTCGACTCATGGTATTTCTTGCCACATCGTTTCGGTAAAGAAGACTAAAGACCAATAATTCTCAATTGATGGCATTTTCACCAAACCCATATATCCAATCAAGCCAATAAAACGTCTTATTTCAGTGTTGTCAGTCGGTTGCCATTTATGCCATCTCGAGGTTTTAGGAATATCAGCTTCACTGGTCAGACATTGAGTGGCATATAAATTCGTTTGATCTACGATGTTATCAATAATTTTATTGTCTATTAGAGAACAATAAAAATCATATGGTGTTCCATTCACCAGTTCTAAAAGCACTGCTTCGTTGAGTCCTGAGATAGCAGCAAAATCAAATTGCTGTTGACGGCCAAGTGGAACTGACCACTCACCATCAGTTGCTTGTTCATGAAGATCTTGGACCGTATCTTCGTTTTCCGAGCTATCACTATCTGAATGCATAGTTTCAGTAATGCTGGATGGTGAATGAACAACAGGTGTTGCGTTTTGCCCAACATCAATATTTTCTACAAATGCAGTAGGATTGGACAGGTCAAGTTCTGATTCGCTGCTAGGTAGAACATACTCTGGATCTTTCACGGAATCAGAAGAACTAAAGTCTTCATCAGTCGATGCGTCATCAAACCCTAGATGAAAAAAATAGAAGTTTTTATATTTCCTCATTTTGAGAAAACAAAGAAATTATTACCAATAAGAGGTGATCCCATACTTCTTGCCATTTCTACAAGCTTTCTTGACCTTTGGCTAACACATTCTCCATAGTAACATAAACTGACCAGTAATAGCAACCAAACACGAAACTCACAAAACTAAATTTTGCGCCGTCAAAATGTGTAAAGTAATTTTACGTTATCGTAAATATCAAAACACACGATTTTTGTAAACAATGAATATAAACATCAAATAATGTTGAGGCCCATAAAATAATTCTCATATACAAATACGAAACACCCAGACACACGTCTTACTTGCAACGAATTGTAAATGCAACTGCTTTTAGTTGTATCAGCATATGTACAAATGACAAGTTACGACTTGCAATGGGTCTGCACAACTGTGTCCGCAAAACACATTTTCGGGAAGTTACAGGCCCAAATTGAAAACTGCAGACACCGGTGTCTGCTCATTAAAAACACGTTTTATAAAATAAATAAATAAGATAATTGAAAACCAATAGTTCCAATAGCTTTAAATCGACAATTTCTATACTACAAATCGAAAAACTAGAAAATGAAATTTTTAATATTTTTCTGATTTTGCCCTTGGCAGTCAACCTGTTAAATAAAAGCTGCAGATAATGTGGAGTGATTATCTAAATAAAAAAATACTTATTTAACGAGATATTTTCATTTCTATAAATAACGGCCGCCGTGGATACAATCGATTTTTCTGGATTATGTGGATTTTTAAACAATTACCATCGATAGTAGAATGGTCTCAACTTTCCCCCACCACTTTATCGTGATGTCATTCGCCACTCCGCGACACTAGTGGGGGTAGGAGAGGAAGGGTAAGGGACCGGCAGCCATTTTGTGGGCGTGGCTCGGCGGCCATTTTTGTTTTGGCGGCCATTTTTCTTTCAGCGGCCATTTTTGTATTTGTTATGGCTGGGAAAACTAGAGATTTGAAATAGCATTTTAATCTCGTAGGATTCCGAAACTTGTTCTCGGCCTTCGCCCCTTGCCGAGTCTTCGCCCTTATAGGGAAAACTAGAAATTTGAAATAGTATTCTAATAAGGGGGCCCGCATACTATCTCCTAAAACAGCTGTAGGTATTCTAATAGGAGGCATCCGCATACTATCTCATAAGACAATTACAGGCCTCCGGAACCTGTACTCAGGTATTCGTCTCCTGATTGTTTGTGATGCCATTTACTGGTGTATTTTAAAACTAATGAATGTTTTCTGTAGTAAAGGTTGATCGTGGCTCCACCCAGTAGTATATTTTAGAAGTAGGTTTAACTGTTATGGCAGGAAATTTGAAATAGTATTCTAACAACACGGTTAGGACTCCTAAACTTGTCACAGAGTCTTAGCCCCACTGCAGCTTAATTCAACTTAATTCATCTCACTGAAACAGGAGTTAGCTGAGGTAACAACTCTTCGTAACCTTCAGGTAACAATTCTCCCACTGTATATAACTAACTCCTATGAGCGACCGCTTACTTTGTGTTAACCGACTCACTAACTGTGAGGGCACCGGCGTAAAACAGTCGATCATTGGTGATTTGATTTAACTTACAGTTTGCAAAAACCAACTTTCAATCTAAAATACTGATTCGTTATTTAACTTACAGTTTGAAAAAACCAATTTTCAATTCTAAAATGTTGATTTGATTTAACTTGTAGTTTGCATACAAGGACTGTCTTATCGGAAATACCTCTGTCAAAAGGGCCTTAGATTTATAAACAAACTTGAACACCAGTATGGACAAATGCCTGGGGGCAAATAAACAAGTTGACTTTAATTTCCAATTTTGATAATACACATCTTTTATATAACGATTGTTTTGAGAATTATACGAATAGCAAAATCCTTTGCTGCGTTTGCTTTAGCTGTCATTATCAACATCTTGTTTCAATATCCTCTAGATACAAACACTAGAGGAAGTTTAAGATGTTGATTTGAAAACAGCTTCTATTTACATCATAGAGAAATAAGGTTTAAAATTCAATTCGAAAATACAGATTTGATTCAACTTACAGCTTGCAAAGACCAACGACGCCTCAATACAATTTGTAGTCCCGGAAATGGAAACGATTGTATAGCTTTAAGTCAGACCATGTTGTACGTCACAGCTAAAGTTCTAAAGCAAGACAATACAGAATTCGCTTTTTTCGCAAGTGGAGGTTTACTTAAATCAGAAGAGGTCACAACCAACAACTATGCTACCGTCATATTTCGAGACGCTGAAAGTATGTAAAGCCAAACCTAGTTTTGAATGACAGCCACTGGGACTCAAAAAGTTTCAACGTCAACTTAGCCAGAAACAGATCAGATATTGCCAGTGCGATTTGTTTAATCAAGAAAATTTTATCATAAGAGGTGTTGAACTAAAGACTAAATTTGTACGATCAAGAGATATATTTAGTCTAATGTCGGCACACGGTCCATATATGTAAGAATCGCGCTAACCAGGGTACGGTTAGCGATCACTCCTCCACTCCCGAAGATCACTAATCCTATCCGAACAGTGCCGAGTGCTTACACCCATTTCTCCAATATAATTTAAATAAAAATAAATAAGTTTTGTAAAACTTGTTTATTGTGTAAAATAAGTGTTGTAAAACTTATTTATTTGTTTTTATTTAAATTATAACTAAATTATATTGGAGGAATGGGTGTAAGTACTCGGATAGGATTGGTTATCTTCGGTAGTCGAGGAGTGGGAGTCGCACTAAACGTAGGCTGGTTAGTGCGATTCTTACCTATATGATGAAGCCATTTTTAATATCGCTTCTACCACGCCCTCTTTTCATGCAGGTGGCTCAATTCTATAACTAAATGGTCTGTCGCACTTACAGTGGCATAAGGAGAATGATGCTGAATTTCCTATATGCCTACAACCCATGACCCCGTTAATCTTATTCGTTTTGGCAGCTGAGTAATAAAACTTGACGTCATATGACCAGGAAAATACGTCATAGAACTATTACTCAATAAGGTAAGATAAAACTCCATTTTTATACACCCCTCACCTGCAACACCCAACGATTAAATTTTTCACTGCACCCACATCACTTGACCAAGTATTGTTTAGGTTGGCCACGCCCCTTCTCTGCTAAAATCTTATCGACTTCGAATCTTTATAAACCGTAACAACTTGCAATTCCTCCTCGTAAAAGGTACCCACAACAGGTTAGTTACTATGAGCGATGATTCGATAAACTGTGGTCTTTTTATCACAGCGCTAATTGTTAAAATTTCCTCACTTCAATTCGTTTCATACCCCTTCTCAAAGGTGTTCTGGCGATTCTGACATGCTCGCCGGCTCTATATTTAGGATGACGTGCTATGCCTAAACCTTTCGCATACAGGTTATTCCACACTTCCAAAACGTTTCCTTCGTTTACCGCAGCAGGGGCCATCTTTATAATTGAATGAGGGCTATTGTTGTAAGAAGTCATACGTCTTTGGAGTATACCAACGTACTTGTAGGAATTTTTGTAGGTGAAATAACGCCACATCTTTGTTTTCAATGTTTTATTAAATCTTTCAACTACAGATGCTTTTACATCAGGGTTATTCGTTACATAGAAATTGATACTTTGTTTCTTGAAAAAGTTTTGAAAACTGGCCACCACAAACCCTTTACCTTTATCCGTATGTAGATTTGCCGGTGTATTGTCCCACTCCTTAAAAATATCGGTGAATGCTGCAAAAAAAGCCTTGCCGGATGCGAGGGACCGTAGTATACATCATTCTGGTTATGCTCGCCACGTATCCCAATCTAGTGAAAGTCATCTTCAAGAGATTTTTTTCGGTGTTTCCCTAGGTTCAGTATCAGTATCATCATTCTCAGCTATATGTGTAAGGGACCGTTCAACCTTAGGTAATGTATCAGTATCACGTATTCGAGTATTTCCGATAAACTCTCGTGGTACATTTATTTCTTTAATGTTCACCGCAAACTGTCGTCAACCGTGCGGGTTTGTCTTAACGTATCGTGAACCAGATCGATAATGATGAAATGAGGGATGATCTCACGTTTTATTGTGACAGTACCCCTTTTATCCCAAAACACATCACCGACCGTTTTCAGTATACGCAAGAAATCCTCACCTTTCTTCTTATATGTAGGAGGAAACGTTGATAAAATTTCGTCGTCTGCCAGGCCTTTGCGTCTCAGTAAATGTCCTCACTGATGGTTATGCTAGCACGTTGACGTAACTGATTGAAAAAGTGTAGATATCTTTAAAGAACTTGATTGTACTGCTGCCATTTGTCATGGTCAGTCATTTCGGATTTTAAAACTTTATCCATATCGTTGCCCAGGTGCGCTGAAATGTTATGTGTAACATCTGGGAATGTAAGCATTGTATAAAAACCAACGGTAGAATAATCATCTTCAGGTTGTGGTCCGTAGTTATTGAAACAAATTACCCAGATTACCGTAATGGTCCTAACAGGAGTGGTAGAAATGCATCGCCCTTCTGTACAATTCCTTTGTATAGATTCGCCTCTCTGCGCCAATCGGCTTAAACTGTGCTTATGTTGCGAGAGTCGTTGTTTCTGATCACACAGGTATGCGACGTGTTACAATGTTTGCACACTCGCAGATACATTGGACCTGCTTACTATTCAAACATTTTAATAAAGCATCACGTTGACTTTTACTTAATCTGGCTAATGCGTGGACGATATCGGTGTTTTTGCTTAAAACGTCAGCCATCATATATGATATAATCTTTATTACTGTAAGGCTTAAATCCTTCTTTTGCTGTATATACTGGGCAAATGCCTTGCGGCTCGAATATATTAGTTCTATACCGTAGCACGTCCGGTGTATTCTGCTTTAAATCGAAAAATACATACCTATGTGTATTTGAAGTCTTATTTTTTGTTGCGCGTAATTGTGATTCAGAAACTGCTAAAAAAAATTTGCACATGAAGAAAGTGTTTGTGGTTCAAATACTGATGCATCCATACATAATACGTGTACTACAGAGACGAATAATACCTCAGTTATTAGCGAAATACTAGAAAAGGTTCATATCCATACCGATACCAGGGATAGCGTTTGTGTATTCCCTAGAGACATTGCTCTTTGGTCCCAAACAATCACCGCAGTCATGGAAAACTATTATGTACGATGTAAACCACCGGCAGTATTTGGGTTATTGGAATCCTCAAGAACGACATACAAAGAAGGATCACGAATAGTGCATAGGTCCTTAACCACGAATGCATTTATTATGGTGAATAACAATGGAGAAAAATTCGCCTCGAAAATGGTTTGTTTATACAGAAACCAATAAAATGGCATATTGCTACATTTGCAAACTATTTTCACGAAAAGAAACAAAATTATCATAAGGCACAAATGATTGGAAAAATAATTCAAAAATATTAGCAGAATATGAAACTTCTGTTGATCACATTTCATCGATACGTGTATTTATTTCAAGAAGCAGGAGTGAAGGACGTATACATACAGCTGTTATTGAAGCCGAAAAGTCGGAGCGATTGTATTAGAGGCAAATTTTGAACGAGTTGTTGCTACCGTGAAGTATTTAGCATCCCATGGACTGGCATTTCGTGGAAAAAGTCAAACGTTCAACAAAGAACACAGCGGAAACTATATTGGTGCACTACAGTATCTGGCTGAGTTTGATTCTTTTTTACGAAATCACTTAAACAAATACGTAAACTTGGGAAAGGGCCATTTCCACTATTTGTCATCTACTATTTGCGATGAATTTATTACTCTCATTGGAGATCATATAAGAAATAAAATACTGGAAGAACTAAAAGAAGCAAATATTTTGCTTTGATTGTAGATTCTACGCCTGACATTGCACACATAGATCAATTAACTGTTATTGTGTGATATGTATTGAAGGGTAAAATTAACGAACGTCTCCTTAACTTTATTCCCATCACATCCCATACAGCAAGTAATTTGGAACAGGTAATTATAAGCTACTTTAGCGAAATCAAAATTCATTTTCAAAATTGTCAAGGTCAAAGTTACAACAACGCGGCGAATATGGCCATACTAATCAGGATGAACTGCATGTACTTATTGGACTGCTAATATTTGCAGCTGCTCAAAAGGACAACCATTTGAGGACCAGAGAGATGTTTGATTATAAGAAGTCTGGTTCAATTTACAGAGCAACAATTAGCTGTGTGAGATTTGAATTTTTATTAGATAATCTGCGGTTTGACGATAAAACTACGCGTACCGAGAGAAAGCAAGTAGACCGGTTCGCGCCTCTTCGGGAGATCTGGAATGAGTTTATTTCAAATTGCAAAAAATCCTATAAACCTGTAACGACTGACGAGCAGCTATTGGGATTTAGAGGGCGCTGCCCATTCAGGATGTACATTCCTAATAAACCTTCAAAATATGGAATAAAAGTTGTCATGTGCTGTGATGTAGGAATAAAATGCATGTTTGATGCTGAGCCTTACCTTGGCAAAAATACAGAAACCAATGGACTACCATTAGGCGAACACTATGCAAAAAAATTGACTACTTGTATCCAGGGAAGTAATAGAAATATAACTATGGATAACTGGTTTACTTCGGTAAAACTGGCGGACGATCTCTTGAAACCACCATACAATCTAACAGTGGTTGGTACTATGCAACACAACAAACGTGAGGTGCCCCTTGAATTATAAACCTGAAGGACAGGAAGGTGGGAACGTCAATTTTTTGTTACGACAAAGAAAAAACATTAGTTTCATTCAAAACTAAACCAAATAAAAGTGTTTTGCTTTTGTCCACGATGCATGAAGGATCAGCTATCTACCCTGTAACTAAAAAGCCAGATATGATTGTGTTTTATAATAAAACTAAGGGCGGGGTGGACGCGTTCGTCCAGATGTGTGGACATAGAAGCTGTTCCAGAAAAACTCGAAGGTGGCCTTTGTGCATGTTCTATGGGATGTTAAATATGGCGTGTATAAATTCATGGATCATTTTTAAACACAATTTACAAAGAAGAGGACAAAAAATTATGTCACGGAAAGATTTTATGAATAAACTTCATGAGCAGCTTACAAGACCATGGCTAGAGCAGCGCAATGCCAACTTTGCAACGGTTACTCAAAGTTCTCATAAGTGAAATCAATGAAATTCCACAACAGGAGGTTCAAAGGGAACCTACTGTACCACGACGCACTACTTGTTCCATCTGCACATATAAAAAACGAAGAATGACATCTAATTTTTGTAATCACTGTCAGCGTGCTTTCTGTGCGGAACATCGTGCGCTCTGTTGAGTAACATGTGATGCTGAAAAATAGTTGTTCTTTTTTTAATTACTATTTTAAGTCCTTTATACTTCAATAAAATGCCCCCATGTAACAGTATGGTCAGTATTTGCGGAAGTCCAAAATAAGGTTAGTAATCTAGGGTTAATGTGTATTTAGGACAGAATGAACTCACTGCTGGGAAAATTATTCCAATAGAGTATACAAAGAAACGACGGATTAGTCGAAAAATATTCTTTGATGAGAATAATGACAACAATTTGCAATTAGAAGGAAGGGAAGCTTTTAGAGTGAATGTGTTTTTGAATGTGTGTGATGCAATAATCTCCAATTTGTGTAAAAGATGTGACTTGTACAGAAGAAATATAAATAATAAGTTTAAATTTATTGATATCTATAGCAGGGCCCGCTCCAAGACCGGACAACCCGGACATTTGTCCGGGGCGGCAAATCCGAGGGGCGACATTTTTACTCTCAGAATGTGAGAAAATATTAAAACTAAAATATTAATAATAATAGCATGCCGCCTTTCATTTGTAAAAACATTTCTTATCACTGTTTTTACAAGAACGTTAAAATACTTGTTTTTCATCTATAACGAACTTCCGGGTATAACGTACTAGTTTTAAAAGTCCCGTCACACTATCCATAAGATACCCTTATAAAAATTGTTTGTTATAATAAACCCGTAAACAACGAACTTTCGAATATAACGGTTCGGAAAAATTGTTTCCGTCCGTTAAATTTTACACAAAAGTAAGCAAGTATTCTGCCAGTAAAATAAATAACAGGTACGTAGATTATTTGATGTGAAAAGATAAGGTTTCTGTAATTCTTTTCTTAGAAATGCCTGCCTAAATACTTTCCTAATTGGTGTTTAAATCTTTAATCCTAAAGGGTAATTATGTATTTTAACAATACTGTACATGCTGACTTTGCAGGGTTTTTCCTAATCAACTTGTCAATCAAATAAACCAATTAACAGACTAGTTAAACAATAAGTGGCCTAATATCAAGGGTAATTTTAGTGATAATGGCGACGAAACTGGGCTATTTTTTTAAATTAAAGAACCCAGATAAAACACTAAAATTCAAAGGTGAAAAATGTGTAGGCGGCAAATTATCAAAAGAGCGGGTAACAGTTTTTGTGTGTGCTAATTTAACCGGGACAGAAAAACGAAAGCAAATCACTCAAGCCACGGTGTTTCAAAAATGTAAATCGAAAATTGTGTGGATAAACTGTTTTGGTCTACGAAATATAATAAACAATCGAAAACGACAGATTTTTTAACAAAAACTAACTCATAAATGTGTAAATATTGTATAATATAGTGATTTATTAATGTATCGTAAAAACAAAATATGTATGTAACTTTTTTCTTTTATCGTTTATTACGAACTTCGGATATAACAAACTTATTTTTCAAGTCCCTTGTGGTTCGTTATAACCGGATTCTACTGTAGTTGTAAAGAAAATACTTAGGTATAATTACGAAAAAATAATTAATTATTCAATAATAATTATTAAATAAGGAACACGGGTGTTATTTGTATACACTACCTAATATAACCGCGCATCGCATATATACCATATAAATCAGCAAGCAGGGTGCCGCATGAACTTGTCTGAATTAGGAATAGACAAGAAATGACTTGTTTATTGTCTTCAATTATAAAAGGGCTGTCTTATTACAGCATAGCATTATTTTTGCTCATTCGTCGGTGGTGATAACAAGTGCAACTCGCAATTGTATATACTGTTCTGGTTCAATAATTAGTATGATTTGTAATATTTTAAGGTAAGTTAACCGTTAACTTAGCAAATCTACGAAATTAGGGTATTTTGATCAGTAAAAGGCAAAAATTATTAAAAAATAAATACAGTTTAAAAAAACTAAAAAACACGCTCTAATGATCAGTCGAACTAAAAAACGAAAATAATTCTTATATGAGAAAATATAAATAAACGAAAAAGATTAGCATTATTGTAAAAAAGGCGTGGGGTGCTCGATGAATGAAAAATACGGCACAAAGCACCTCACACTTTTTTCACAATAATACTAATCTTTTTCGTTTATTTATATTTTCTGTCTGTATTAAGAATTATTTTTCGATTTTAGTTCGATTGATCATTAAAGCGTGTTTTTTAGTTTTTTTAAACTATATTTATTTACATTGAGCTGTAGAATGGGTAGGATCGAAACAGTTATTACATAGCTTTAAATAATTGACTTGTTCTACTTGAAATATCTAATGCCTTGAATTCGTCACAATCAAAAATGAGATGGTTTTCCCTTGCAAAAATAACATGACAGTTTATTTGGAGCTAAAATTGGAAAGGACTTGCTCAGTTTGGAGGATAGGCATTGGATCCCAAATGCGCCGTATCTTGTATCGTATGTATCGCCGACCGCGCGCATGCTTGTTCAAAGAAGTCGGTTACAAACAGACAGACAAGCAAACAAACATATAGGTGAAGCTAATATAAGCGTGTTAAAACAAATTTATTTAAATTTCATAATCTTTAGGTAGGATTGAAAACTCTTTTGAGAAAATATAAATTTTGAAAAACGATTTTTGAACAAAACAGATAAATTAATTAAAAGTTAAAAGACTTGTTTTGATAATTTTAAAAGGACTGAAATTTTTTAATGTTTCGTTAAAAATCAAATTTGAAATTTAATTTTCATCTAAGACTTTTAAATACCTTAAAAGGTTATGAAATTCGGATATACTAAAGCTTGATTTTTTATAATTCTGCCTTTTTGACCAATAGACCCTGATTCTTTTTTTATCAACTACTGGATGCGACTGTTTTAAGTAAAGAGAATATTTACTTAGTTTTATAAATAAAATTTTCTTAAAAATAGAAAATTTGTTAGGTATTTTAATAAAATTAAAATAAGAATAGTTTATTTTAAACATACATTCTAGAATAACCATCATTATGATCTGACTAAATTGACAAGAGATTGCCCTATTTTATACCATTTTGATTTGGAATAAAATTGTAAAATGCAAGTGCTTATATTTTTCAAATTTAAAGTATAGGGCTGTTCGTTATATTACTACTATTGCATTATTTATAAATATAAAGGGTGGAAAAGGATAACAAAGGCAAAACAATTGCACTTTATAAATTATCTAAGTACGGAGTACCAAAAATGACGATAAAATGTTCTAATCAAAGAAGCATTAAACACTGAAAAGAGACTCACTAGAAAATAGGTCAACAAATGAACGATATACCTGAACTAATACTTGCAATACGACCTCTTCGCAAATAGAGATATTGATACCAAGTGGACCTAAAAAGCGTCAACAATTTTAAAGTAAATCAGATTGCAATGATACTACAGACCCGAAAGAATCTTTTGGTAAGGCAAGGTCACCTAAACCATTGTACAATTATAGATTTTCATACGTGACTAGAAAATTTAGCTAATTATTATAAAAAATTTTAGTAATAGAGCAAATTTTAAAAATGGCTATTATCTGTCTCAAAAATTGCGTATTGCTTTTGTGCAAAATTTTTGGCGTGTATAGTTCCCTTAAAATTGGAAGCATCTGAATCAAACTCTAAAAGACCACGAAATTTCTAAAAATCATATACCCAAAATCTTTTCTAGAACTAAACCTAATTAAAGTGTTGTAAAACTATAGATGCGGATTCCCAAAGACTTAGTTAACCTAAATAAACCATTGCAAGAAGTGCTTTTAAGAATCGTAGCAATCACTAAAATGCTTGGTAAAAGTTGTCTGTTTCCAAGGTACAAGGACAAGCTGTTTAGCAATTATAATGGTTAACTTCTTAAAAAAGTTGAGCTGTATCTGAATTTGGACCCGTATGGAAGAAACGTATAGGGTGCTTAAATAAGAAGAAACAAAGCTCACTATCTTGGGAAAATATTCAAACGTAATGCCGTTGCATCAAAGTTGAAATCTAATTTACTGAAATAAAAGCCAAATATTATCGATAATTTTAATTGCACTGATATTTAACGTGGAGCAAATGACACTTGTAATCAGGTATGTTTCAATCAATTAAAACTGATTCCAATCAGGATGAGGTTGAAATTAAAATTAAGGAAAGCTTTTTGGGTTTTCTTCCAGTTGAAAGGTCTACAGGGAAGCAAATGTTTGAAATTATAATTGCAGAACTTAATAATTTGGGTTTAAATTTACAGGATATAAGAGGACAGGGATATGACAACGGGTCTAATATGGGGCGATAAATCAGGAGTGCAATCTAGGATTGAGAACCTAAAATCCGCGAGCTTTCTACGTTCCTGTAGTAGTCACTCTCTCAATCAAGTAGTTAACGATATGGCAAAAGCATCTTTGGAAGGCGATAATTTCTTTAATATGATTCAAAAAATATATGTATTTTTTCAGCATTTACTTTTCGCAGGGCAATTCTTCTAAAACATGTCCAGGGTTTGACTTTAAAACCATTAAGTGATACTAGATGGGAGAGTAGAATAGAGGCTTTAAAGCATTTAAGATGTTATATCGGAGGCGTATACGACGCCTTGCTAAGCTTTTATGGGAATGAAGAAATTGATAATTTAATAAGGGACGAAGCCTCGGGTTTATTAAGTTGTATTAAACAATTTAAATTTTTGTGTTCAATAGTTCTTTGGTATAAAATTTTAAACTGTATTAATCCAATAAGCAAATTGTTGCAGACAAAAGATTATGATCTAGCATCTGCACTTGATCTTTTGCAAAATTGCAAAAAGTTCTTTCAGGATCTTCGATCGGATAAATCGTTTAATGAAACTATTGTTGATGCGAGAGAACTGGCTGACGAAATTGACGTTGAAGCCAATTTTGAATCAACAATATCAAGACACTGCGTAAGAAGAAAAAAGATGAATTTCTCATACGAAGCTCGAGATGAACCGATCGAGAATCCTAAAGAAAATTATAAGGTAGATTTTTTTTATTTTACAATTGACCAGGCACTAAATGCAATAGATACTAGATTTAAACAACTTAGTCACCATAGTAATTATTTTCAATTTTTATATAATATATATGATTTAAAGGACATGTCTAAAGAAAATCTTTTAAAACATTGCAACGATCTAGAAAGTATTTTAACTCACGGTGATTCTGTTCTGTCTTAAAGGGTTGGCCATTTTAGCGATTGAGCATGAAATTGCTGATCAAGTTAACTTAAAATATGTAATAAAAACGTTTGCGGAAATCAAAGTTAGAAAGAAAAATTTCTTTTAGGTTACTTTATTTTATAGTTATATTTTTATAGAATCTAAAATTTCTCTGTTTGGTTATGCAATATTTTTTGTACTTTCTTAATAGAATATACGTATAGCAATAAAAATTCACCTTATATGTACCAGTACTTTTAAGTTTTGCCCTTTTTAAATGTTTATTATGTAATGTATTACATATATTTTTTTAAATAGGGTAGCGGAATTATTTATGGCCAGTACCTCACTTATGGCCACTTCTTCTTATTTGGTTGATTAACAAGCATTTGGCAACGATGTAAATGATGTATGATTTATAACATACACAGTCATGGTTTCTAAGGGTACTGGACAGGTTGTGCCAGCAGATTTAAGATCAGTCGGAAGTAATACAGCAAACAGTGAACGCGTCTAATTTGTAGAATTGTACTTTTTCTTAAGAATACGTTAAAGTTAAATGTTCCTTTTGTGAATGGTCGACCTGGAAAAACATGGTAGTATTCCTTTTTGACAAGACAGAGATTTCGAGAAAAAAGGCAGAATATATTCATGGAGGAAGAGGGGCAGTCACTGAACAAAAAATCAGAAATTGGTTTGAGGAGGTTACAAAGATTCTTGGTGATGACATTGAAGTACTAAATGATGCGAGTAGGATATTCAATATGGACGAATCTGGGTTTCAACTGGTACCAAAAACAGGTGTGGTTCTCGGCCCCCGTGGAAAGTCTGTTTACGATGAAAGGTTGGCATCTGATAAAGAAAAGATAACAGTACTATTTGGTGTTAATGCTGCTGGATCATTTGCTCCACCATTAGCCATATTTAAATATGACCGAATCCCCCAGAATGTGGCTAAAATGATACCTAAAGATTGGGGTATAGGTAAAAGTCAGAATGGTTGGATGACAGCCGATTGTTTTTATGAATACTTTACGAATGTTTTTGTGCCATTCCTAAAGGAAACAAATACGAAGTTCCCTATAATAGTTTTCGTAGATGGACATAGGTCTCACCTAACTTTGCATTTAAGTCGTTTTTGCCGAGAAAATCTGATAATTCTTACTGCATTGGTACCAAATGCGACACATATTATGCAGCCATTAGATGTTGCGGTTTTTGGACCATTGAAAGTAAAATGGAAAGATACAGTACGAAAATTTAAAATCGAGAGTAGTGGTAGAGAAATCACAAAAGCAGCTGTTATCCCAAATAATAACAGAACCAAATATGGCTTCAAACATTAAATCTGGTTTTCGAGCTACTGGTTTGTATCCTTTTTCACCAGAACACGTGGATTACAGCAAAATTATTGTCAGAAAAGAAAGGCAGGATGTCTCGCAAAATGTTGAGAACCAGTCCGCTGTCATTCATGATCATTTAATGTACCTAGAAAGCAAACTTGACGTACATCTGTTGGACGAGTTTAAATTAACAAAAAGAAGAAGTCATGAGTGGGAGGGCGCAGATCGTGCCTCCGAATTGTACAAAATGTGGCTTTCTATTTCCAACGACATTTCTAATACAATAATTGACGATCAGAGTGGCGTGTTATTATAATCTGATCCAGAAATCCTAAATGAAGCTCAAAAGTCTCCGATTCCATCTACATCTGCAGATTTGGTATCTCAAGAACAAGAACCTCAAACATCTGCATCCATAGATATTTCATCACCTCACCCTGGTCCATCAACACCAAACCTTAGTACCAATTCTAGGTTGACATCCGCAAAACGCAACATATTCACACCTACAATTTCATCATCTGTATTTCAAAATTTACTACCCTGGCCTGAACCGATAAAACATAAGAAAAATACACAGAGAAAAAAGGAATATACTCCAAGCGTTATTACTTCAGATAAATGGGTGGCATACTATGAAGAGAAAGAAAGCACAAAGCGCAAGATGGAAGAGATAAAAAAAGAAAAACAGAAACAACGGGAATTAAAGCAAAATAAACTGGAAGAATCCCAAATCAAAAATAAAAAGAACGAAAAAAGGTCTGCAAAAATTGTATCCTCATCTAGTTCCTCTGATGATGAGCATATGTCACTAGCTTCGTCCGACAACAGTGATATATCATGGTGTTCTCCAGGTGTAGTACCAATGGAAATTTTGCCATATGACAAGTCAGTTAAAACGGGTATTGGTAAAGTTTAGTGCCTGTGGCAAAAGGAAATCGCTAATATACAAATATGTTGCATCTGTACAAAAAATTATGAATACGGAATTAGAGATTCAGTGCCTTAAAAGTATAAATAAAGAAAAAACGTCCTTTGAATACATCGAAAACGATGTGTCAACTGTTTCCAAAAAGGATATTTTGGGATATTTATCAGAGCATTCTTTAGTGGAAGAAGGAAGAAAACTTGTAATAAAATTTCCAGGCAGCATTGATGTATTTGAAAAACAATAATGATTGACTTCAATTAAAACAATACATAGTGTTAAAAATGTTAAATTACATACCTACCTATATTAATGAAACCTTCATTTGTCTTAATTTTTTTCTGCCTGTTTGTAATTCCTTAATTTTGGATGGATGCAACTTAAAAATTAGTAGATGGCTAATATATGGCCATAAGTAAAGATTTGGTGGCGGACTGATGGCCATAAGTAAAGAAAAGGACCATTTTAAAAAATAATAAAAAAAAAAAATCATCCAAATGTATTTTTAATCAAAACAATTACTAGATTTGAACAATCATACTTTGTTCTATTGGAAAAAAATTTTATTAGATTTTTCCTAAGCAACATGTAAACACAGTGACCTTATAACAAATATGTTTTTCTTAAGGTGGCCATAAGTAGTGCCGCTACCCTAAATGATTTTAACATACTTTTTATTTTATTTAAAAAAAACTGGCGGCAAATTGTCTGTTTGTCCGGGGTGACATGAAGGCTAGAGCGGGCCCTGATTATAGTGATGCAACATTTGTACAATGTAAAGATTACATAAGTGCAGTTTATAGTCAGGATGTGGATGTTGGGAACTGGAAGTAGAAATGGAACAGTTTAGTTTGTTCAACTGGTAGCACAGTCTGAAAGACGCGCCTATTTTCAAAAGACTCGTATTGACGTGGCGCTGGCAGTGTTGCTGTCACCAGTGTATTCTCAGATGACAGAACCGACATCGCCCATTATAGTTTGGATCACGCGACTACGTTTTGTGATTCTGAAACACATTTCATTGAAAAGTCTCAGAGACGTGTTTACCGATTGTGGTGTAATTTTCACTGTGGACGGATACTACTTGACACTTCATAGGTGAGCATTTCCAGTTAAAACTGTTCTTTCCAATCAGGATTTTGAAAGTCATGAGTGAAAGTCGAGACAGGAGAGGTTAACCATCAGTAATTTCTAGTAATTCAAAAGCCCTACATTTTTCGATGACTATGGAAACCCTTTTATCAATCAGAAGACACTTTGCATCCTATCTAATGACAGTATACATCAAAATTTTTGTGTCTCTTCCAGAAATGTTTTCTGCACGAATAAGAAAAATCATGGCAATGGTTTCTACCTGAGAACGACGCAGAACCTAGTGATCAAGATTTCGATACTGATGATTCTTTCAATGTTGAAGATGAATTACTGAATGTTCCGATCACGATGTCGACTGTGTATGTCGATGAGCCAGTTTCGGAAGATGATTCATTTCGAAGGGAACGATTTGCATTCACCGCTCTATAATGCACCTGAAGCAAGCAGAACATGAACACAGAAGTGGTTATTGGTATACCTGAGGAAGTTTCTAATCCGAATGATACCAGCAGCCGAAATATTATTATGGAAAAAACAAATGTTTCATTTGAGTCTAATAACCGAAATCTTCAAGAACTCCGGCAAAAATATTATGAAATGAAGCCCAATGTTACGACCAATCGCGAAATCACTTGAAAAATCCAAATATTGAAGAAGTTTGGCGTCTTCTGTTCGATGGAGATATAATTGATGAAATAGTAAAATGGACTAACCAAAATGGCAACAATGAGAGAAAACTGAAAGACCAGCAATCTGTGAACTATAAAGACATTGATACAATTGAAATTGAAGCTCTTATTGGACTAATGATGCTATGCGCTATATTCAAGTCAGAAGAAGATCTAGCTCATTATTCTCTACAGGACCATCTTTATTACTAGCGTTGAGGTTTGATGATGCTAACACAAAGGAAAGAGCGAAGTAAAGTGACCTCTGCCGCAATTTCATTTTTTATTCTATAAATTTGTGAAAACTGCCAGAATGCTTTGAGATAGGGAATCATGCATTTAGATGAGATGTTAGTTGGTTTCAGGAAGGTGTCCTTTAGAATCTATATGCCGAATAAACCGGCAAAATATGGATTGAAAATTTTATGCCTGACAGACGCGCATACGTCTTATTTGTACAATGCCTACCTATACCTAGGCAAAGACAGTGACGGATTCACATTGTCGAGTGAGGAGAGAAAATGAGTAAACCTAACAGAGTGCCATTCGTATGCAAGCCTATCGCAATTCAAATAGAAACGTAACAGCGATAACTGGTTTTCGTCACTGGAGCTAATTACTGAATTGAAGAAAATCAATTTGACGTTACGGCACAATGAGAGCCAACAAAAGAGAGATCCACCAGAATTCCATGCCAATAGAAGAAGAACGGTAGAGTCATCTTTATATGGTTTTGCATCAGATGTGACAATGGTGTCTCATGTTCCAAAGCTGAACAAAGCAGTGAATTTGATTTCATCAATGCATAACTCAAAATTCACGGATCAATCGAATAATAAACCAGAAATAATCAGCTTACAATTCCACTAATAAAAAGCAAGTTCAACGACGATTGTCTATTCCCAATCTTCCTGATGGTCTCAAAAAGTTATGACCGATATCCTAGGAGAAGAGGGGCCAACTACTACTGTAGAAATATCGGACAAACTGCCAAAACGGAAAACTTGCAGGTATTGCCTGTATGAGAAAAGGAGACAAACAGCCTACAAGTGCATAAAGTGTGATAATCCGTGCTGTTTGAGTGCTCAAAAATATGCAATCAATGTGTTTCGACTGTTGTATGAACTTTGTTTTGCTTTTTATGAGTTTTGTTTTTTCTCAATTTTTTTCTTCATTTATATTTTGATCACTGTTCATTGCATATGAATGTCATTCTTGCTTCGAATTACATATTTTCAAATTGCATGGTATTTACAAATCATTATAGAATAAAAATTACTTTCATTCACTTGTATTATTGACATTTTGTTTTATATTCCATTTGACTACATTGATAATATACTAAACAAATTGTTGAAATTATTCAAATGATGAAATTTTAGTTTTTCACGAATTGATTCAATAAACGCACATTGAAAAAATAAAATGCGTCAACGTCTGTGAGAGTGTTACTCATAGCGTTTATTTTGGAGATGTTACCAGTTAAGGTTGTCAAGGAGAACTGCATTTGATAAAGTTAACTTTATAATTGAGAACAACATTGTATCAACATTTCCAAACGTTGAAACTATACTGAGACTTTACTTAACACTACCAATCAGCAATGCCCAAGGAGAGCGCTCTTTTTGGTATTGAATATAGAGTTATTTGCGGAGCACTTTTCGAAAAAACTTAATGACCTGTCCATGTTGTATATTGAAAGATATACTCAACACGTTGTGTTACGATGATATCATTAATACATTTACTGACACTAAAATTAGAAAACAAAAATATAAATTTCTTCATTTTAATTTCAAGTTTTATAATTTTAGTTTTTATTTTCTTCGAATAACTAAGTCATTTATGTTTAGTTATATTACCTACGTAGTACCTACGTTAAATAAACGAAGTTGAAACTGTATTTTTATTTTGTTGGTTATAGAAATGCAGATCTGGTCTAGAGTACTTCTGTGGCTAGGTCAGGAAAAGGAAATTTTGTTTAGTGAGTTTTCATTTAAAATAAAAAATTGTTTTTCGTGAAAGATGAATATGCGCATTTACTTTATAAAGTTTTAAATATTTGGTTTTACCAAAATTATTTAATTAATGAGTATAGTAAATAGTGCCAAAATTGAAAATTTTATTGTATCTTATCTTACAGTTCAAGTTTTATCGATACTTTACATATCTGCTGTACTTCAAATAAACCTTTTGTTTTGTCTTAATTTGATAATAACGACACATCAATTTGTAATTATCAAATAAAAGACATTCTAATTTATCAGCCTTAATGACTAATTCGGCAAATTATGCAAGATTAATCACTAAGAGAAGTTTCAAGACGGCAAATATTACTGTACTTTTATCAAAACAAACAAAACCCAGAAACACTTTCAAAGTTGACGTAATTTTATTAGGTAAATATACTGAAATTGGTTTAGAATAAAACTTTGTGTATTTTTACAACACATAATTAAAATTCAAGAGTGTTACCGATTGTGGTTAATTTTCACTGTGGGGATACTACTTGACATTCATAGGTGGCAAAAAACTTTTTTTCCAATCAATTTTGGTCATGAAAAGTCGAGACAGGAGATTAACCATCAGTAATTTCTAGTAAAAAAGACTCATTTTTTTTCGATGACGGAAACCCTTTTATCAATCAGAAGACACTTTGCATCCTTTTACAGTATACATCAAAATTTTTTGTTTTAGAAATTTTAGAATAAGAAAAATCATGGCAATGGTTTTTTTAGAACGACGCAGAACCTAGTGATCAAGATTTGATACTGATGATTTTTCGTTGAAGATGAATTACTTTTGATCCGATGTCGAGGATGTCGATGAGCCAGTTTCGGAAGAATTCATTTGAAGGGAACGATTTGCCAGATAATGCACCAAAGAAGCAGTAGCAACAAACACAGAAGTGGTTATTGGTATACCTGAGGAAGTTTTAAGAATGTCCAGCAGCCGAAATATTATTATGGAAAAACAAATGTTTCATTTGGTGCTTAAACCAAATCTTCAAGAACCCGGCAAAAAAAATTATGAAATGAAGCCCAATGTTACGACCAATCGCGAAATCACTTGAAAAATCCAAAAGGAAGTTTGGCGTCTTCTGGATGGAGATAAATTGATAAAAGTAAAATGGACTAAAAAATGGCAACAATGAGAGAAAACTGAAAGACCAGCAATTTGGAACTATAAAGACATTGATAAATTGAAATTGAAATTGGACTAATGATGCTATGCGCTATATTGTGGAAAGAAGATCTAGCCTCATTATTCTTACAGGACCATTTTATTACTAGGTTGAGGTTTGATGATGCTAAAAAGGAAAGAGCTAAAGTATTGCCGCAATTTCATTTTATTCTATAAATTTGTGAAAACTGCCAGAATTTTGAGATAAATCATGCATAGAAGATGTTAGGGTTTCAGGGAAGGTGTCCTTTAGAATCTATATGCCGAATAAACCGGCAAAAAATTGAAAATTTTATGCCTGACAGACGCGCATACGTCTTATTTGTACCCTACCTATACCTAGGCAAAGACAGGAATTCCTTTCAGGAGGAGAGAAAATGAGTAAAACAGAGTGCCATTCGATGCAAGCCATCCAAATTTAGAAACGTAACAGCCGATAACTGGTTTTCGTCACTGGAGCTAATTAGAAGAAAAAATTTGATTAGTTCACAATGAGACCAACAAAAGAGAGATTCCCAGAATTCCATAATAGAAGAAGAACGGTAGAGTTTTTATATGGTTTTGCATCAGATTGACAATGGTGTCTCATGTTCCAAAGTGAACAAAGCAGTGAATTTGATTTTCAATGCCTAAAATTCACGGATCAATCGAAAATAAACCAGAAAATCAGCTTTTAACCACTAATAAAAAGCAAGTTCAACGACGATTGTCTAAATCTTCCTGATGGTCTCAAAAAGAAACCGATATCCTGAGAAGACCAACTTCTAAAATATCGGACAAACTGCCAAAACGGAAAATTGCAATTGGTATGGGAGACAAACAGCCTACAAGTGCATAAAGTATAATCCTTGTTTAGTGCTCAAAAATATGCAATCAATGTTGACTGTTGTATGAACTTTGTTTTGCTTTTATGAGTTTTGTTTTCTTTAATTTTTTTTCATTTATATTTTCTATCACTGTTCATTGAATGAATGTATCTTTCAATTACATATTTTCAAATTGCATGGTATTTACAAATCATTTAGAACAAAAATTACTTTATTCACTTGTATATGACATTTTGTTTTATATTCCATTTGACTACATTGATAATATACTAAACAAATTGTTGAAATTATTCAAATGATGAAATTTTAGTTTTCACGAATTGATTCAATAAACGCATTGAAAAATAAAGGTCAACGTCTGTGAGAGTGTTACTCATAGTATTTTGGAGATGTTACAGTTAAGGTTGTCAAGCCGAGAACTGCATTTGATAAAGTTAACTTTATAATTGAGAACAACATTGTATCAACATTTCCAAACGTTAAAACTATACTGAGACTTTACTTAACACTACCAATCAGCAATGCCCAAGGAGAGCGCTCTTTTTTTGGTATTGAATATAGAATTATTTGCGGAGCACTCTTTCGGAAAAAAAACTTAATGACCTGTCCATGTTGTATATTGAAAAAGATATACTCAACACAAATGAGAAAACAAAAAATATAAATTTCTTCATTTTAATTTCAAGTTTTATAATTTTAGTTTTTATTTTCTTTCGGAATAACTAAGTCATTTATGTTTAGTTATATTACCTACGTAGTACCTACGTTAAATAAACGAAGTTGAAACCGTATTTTTATTTTTGTTGGTTATAGAAATGCAGATCTGGTGGGGCCCCTAGAGTACTTCTGTGTCTAGGTCCGAAAAAAGGAATTTTGTTTGTGAGTTTTCATTTTCGGAAAAATAAAAAATTGTTTTTTCGTGAAAGATGAATATGCGCATTTACTACTTATAAAAGTTTTAAATATTTGGTTTTACCAAAATTATTTAATTAATGAGTATAGTAAATAGTGCCAAAATTGAAAATTCTATTGTATCTTATCTTACAGTTCAAGTTTTATCGATACTTTACATATGTGCTGTACTGCAAGTAAACTTTTCACTTCTCTATCTTAATTTGATATTAACGACACATCACTTTGTAATTATCAAATAAAAGACGTTCTAATTTATCAGTATTAATGACTAACTTGGCAAATATGCAAGTATTAATCACTAAGAAAAGTTTCAAGACAGCAAATATTACTATACCTTTATTAAAACATACACAGGAACACTTTCAAAATTGATGTAATTTAATTAGGTATGAAATTGGTCTAGATTTAAACTTTGGTGTCATTTTACACCATAATTAGTTTGTACAATGGACGATGTTATTAACTAATTACTCCATTCAACTGTTAAAGGTTCATTAATTATCAACTTACCTCAGGAATGTAGAAATTTGGACACATTTTAAACGTTCATGAACAAAACACAATTATATTAGAGATATCAATTCAAGAAGATAATTGTAAATGTTTAGACGGGAAGATTTAAATAACCAGAACATAATCTGTAGTGCAACTTTATGCCGTATGGGATGGAGACACGATCACATCGCTGTTTACTAGTCTGTATGATAACATTACTTTAAAAGCGAAATAAGCATTTTAAGAACATGGTTATATGCAAAATATTTATAACTATTTATTTAACATACAATATTTATGATTACAAAAAAAATAGGAGTTCAATTTGTTAAATATACAGGGTGGCCAATTAATACAGGACGCCGGTCATATTTCGAAAGGAAAAACTTGCGGTCAAAAGTTTTGATAGTAAAAGTGGAATTATTTTTAACTTAAATAACGCGGCTGCTAGGGGCACATTCGAGATAATAAAAGACGAAAATTACTTTACTGACTTCTATGTCAAATTCAAAAAATCTTTTGCTCCATCTTGTCATATAATTTACGGTGACCATACGTACTTATTTTAGTAGGACAGTACTTTCTTTTCTACCAGTGTCCTAAGGTCCTTAATAGAAGCATGAAGTACACTAAAATGTACTTTCTTTTTCTTGAAGATGCAAATATCGCAAATAGGTATACCAAAATATTTATTTTTATTTAAAAGAATGCTTATCGGTGATTCACTGATCATGATGCAATAACGACGTTAAGAAGTTGTTGAGAATGTTCGCGTAGTTTGTTTCCCGAACGTTCCAGTCCGCCCTCGATTATCCTAGACGCACAGCCCAGCCTCGAAGAAAGTGTCATTTTAATTTGGAGTTACAGAAAGAATATCCGTTTATGAAAATAAAAAATAAATTGAGTCCGCATATTGTGTACTTTGAAATTTGTAGAAGTGATGTTGATATTTCCAACAGTGGTCGCAGCAATATTAAGGCTCATCTAACCAAGAAACAGCATACATTAGCTGCAAGTCTAAAAGCGCTACACTAAACACTTTTTTCAAAAGTGAAAACTTCAGCCCTGAAAATATGTTAATTGCAGCCAAGGAAGGTACTTTCGCGTATCATACGATCAAGCATCAGCAGAGTTTTAGACCTTTGGATTGCACATCAAAGCTAATAGCGAACATGTTTGAGCCCAAATTTATGGCAGCTCGAACCAAAACTGAAGCCATTGTAAAAAATGTTTTTGCTAAAGAATCCCAGTTGCGATTGGAACTTGATCTACACAAAGAACATTTTGTTAGCATCATGATCGATTCGTCCAACCACAAAGAAATTAAAATAGTACCTTTGTTGGTGAGATACTTTAATTGTGAAAAAGGTATTCAAGTGAAATTACTTCAGTTGCAAGACTTACCTGGTGAAACATCAGAACAGTGTATTGGATTAGCTGCTGATAATACCAATACAAATTTTGGCGGAATGAAAAGAAAGGGAGTGAACAACCTATTTGCAAAATTGAATGCTTCTCGCGGCAAACCTCTGGTTGGCATTAGTTGTGTTGCACACATTTTGAACAATTGCGTACAAAATGCTACGGACGTCTTACCAATTGACGTTGAGGTTATTGTTGTTAAGTTATTTAAGCATTTCTATATTTATACGGTGAGAGTAAATCAACTTAAACAATTCTGCGACTTTGTTAATGTTGAATACAAAAGATGTTATCATTTTCTAAAACACGATTTTTAAGTCTGATGCCCGCAATTGAACGAATTCTACAAATGTACGAACCGTTGAAAGCATACTTTTGTCTATTGAAAATTGTCCAATGATTTTGAAGCAATTTTTGAGTGGCGCACCAGCGAAATTTGGATGTGGTTTGTACACAACATTGCTTCTATGTTTCACAAAGTCATATTAAAGGTAGAGGGTGACAAAATATGCGCAACAGAGGCCGCTCTAGAGTATTTCGATCTTCAAAATAAGCTTGAAAATCGTTTGAATGAATTATTTTGCCGCTTAAAGTAAGAGAATCTCTTTACAACTTGACAATTGGGAAGGTAGTTTAAACTATCGAGATGACTTCATCTCACAGGTTAGATTATTTTATTCAAATTGTGTGAGTTACTTGAAGAATTGGAGTACAAATTTAAATGAATTAAGGCTCTTTGAATGGATAAATTTGAGAAACCAAGTTTCATGGAATCAAATTTTGTGTTCATATGCTGCTTTTAACGACTACTTGGGTTCGACACTGAATGAGGACGAACTCTTCGATGAAGTTAGTCTATTACAAGCTAAACTGTCAGAATATAAAATTGCCGAGTGGAACTCGAAAATATAGCTACCGAAGATCGATGGGTTGAAGTATTTAAATGGAATCAAGGGTCTGGATCAAGTGAAGATTTCAAAATTGTGAGATTTTATGTCAGTTTATTTTTTGTCTTCCTGGAACAAGTGCGTCAATTGAGCGACTATTCTCTAATATTAATAACTTCTGGAGTGCAGAAAAATCGCAAATGAAAATATCGACACTAGAAGCTGTGATGCAAGTGTACAGAAACTTCGATGAAACTTGCAGTGAAATGTTCCAGTTTTTGAAGACCAGAAAGCAAATTTTGGAATCTATCCTAAGCTCTCAAAAATACGATTGGCACAAAGGTGACCCTACTGATGGCGTTGCAGGCACGTCAAAATAATTAATAACATTACACATTTCTGCCAGAATATTTTGTGTTTGTATTTTTTCTAATATAGGAATATAGGTACATATATTATGTATATACATGTGTCATTAAAAATTATTTTATTTTTTATTCTCATTTTGATGCTTGGCTATGTCACTCTACATTTAGTTCTTTGATTTGTCCATTTTTATCTATTCCTAATACAACTTTTTGTTACTTTTTATTTCTGTACTTATTTTTCTGAAAATAAATATGGTCACCCAACATATAAAGGATGTAGGCGTAACAAACTTTAATGTACGCTTATATATTCGGAACGCCTCAACTGATTTTGACGAATTTTGTCTCATCGAAGTGATAAACATCCCTTTTATTATAGGGAAGTGTTTCATATGAGTGTTTTTGTCACGGCTAAAGGACGCTGCATCAAAACTTAGAATATATTCACATTTTTCTCAATAAATGTAAATTGTAACGTGCAAAACTCGATATAGGATCGATTGTAGCAATTTTTCTGGTTACTGTTACTAAAATCTACCTTAAATAAGTATCTGTGGCTTAAACATTTAGTAATGTGCTTTAAGCTTACTATATTATCTTTACTATAATGACTTAAAAGTTCTGTATTTACGGCATTTACTAATGAGTATGATGGATTAAATGATATACAGCATTATTCCTATATTGTAGCTAATTTCTACTTCACATATACTTTTCTTCTATTGACGTGTACAGGGTCGGTCCGTATATTTAGACAGCGTCTCCTATCTCTACTATAATAGATAAAGAAAAACTTTAAATACAAAAGTTGTAGGGATTTATCTACATCGCCAGAAAAGTCTAACAAACGTTATACAGGGTGTCCCAGAAAAACGTGGCAGACCAAACTTTTTTCAAATGGAACACCCAGTATTTTTTTAAAGAAATGAATAGACCACATTTTTCTGATTTCAATATACAGGGTGTTACAAAAAAGTAGGCCAATCCGTTAACCACATATTCTTTGGGACAAAATAAGGGGACTTTTCTTATGTCACTTTTCATTTGAACGCTTCCTTTTCGATCTACAGAGTGTCAAAACTTCACTTTTTAAAAGTGTATTTTTTTATTATCTCTGGTGCGTTTTAAGATATCGTTTTCAAATTTGGTACAAATTTTACTCTTTTCTAAGTGCACCTTGTGTATGATTTTAAGTAAAAATTCAAAGAACTAATAGAAAATAAGAGGGCGTGGTAACCTTTAACCCATTTTTTTCTGACGAACGCCTATGAACGTGGCATCCATTTTTATAGTAGTCTGATGATTTATTTAACTTTTTGGCTCTTGTAAACTTTTAATTTGATGCTTCCTTATGACATACTTTTAGTTATTCGACTAAGTGTTGCGATTTTTTAACTTTTTTATTTTATTAATCAGAATAAATTCATAATAACAACTCAAAACAATCAATTGTGCTAATAATTATAATACTAAGTTGGATGCAAATAATTAAATTAAATGTTCGATGTGTCCACTGCCTTCGCGAATGCACCTTCTGGCTCTTTTATAACTGAAAACCGAATATTTTGGAAAGTATTCGGTTTCAATCTAAATACCTCTGCACCTTCTGCGATGCGATCCTCGATTGATTTTGATTTATTATTATTTATTATGCAAAATAAATTTAAAATAGGTTTATCTTAAAGTTTGTAACAATATCTGTCAATTACTTCTTGTGTTTTAGCCTTATTTGCAACAGTTTCAATGATATTTGAGTTTGAAAATTCGGCCCATCTTTAGTTTTTCTAAATAACTACGAAAATTGGCAACACTGATCAAAACTTAAAACGTCATTTGATCGGTCTTGAAATTCTGCCCAATATTGCTAATTTAACCGACTCTGTAACTGTTATAATAACAAAGTTACCCATAGAAGCTTAGTTAAAAATAAATCCATAATAATCCACACTCATTTGAGTTAATAACTCAATACTACGCATACAAAAAATTTAATGTTCGATGCGTCCACAGCCTTCGCGATTGCACATTTTTATTTTTTAAATAATTGAAAACCTAATATTTTTTATACGTCTTGTCAAATGTTTGTCAAATTAACTGCTGTAAAAATTTCGAACCACTGTTGAGTTCAAATGCTAAACTGAATAATAAGCTATGGCCAATAGAGAGAATATTTTGGAATGATCTAAATGACATATGATTTTAATTATGGGTAAGATTTCAAATAAAATCTCTAGATTGTACATTTTGAATAATTATTCTCACTTTAGGAAAATGTGATTCTAATGCTAGTTTAATTTCAAGGCGTTATGCAGAAATGTAACCAAATCGGTATCACCCAAAAGGAAATTTTTCTTAAGTTTAATACGCCTAAGAGACACTGGAAGCTTAGTTAAAATATAATAATGGCTTAAAACAATCAGATGAGTTAATAATTCAAAACTACAAAAAAATTTAATGTTCGATGGTCCACAGCCTTCGATTGCACCTTTTATTTTTTAAATAATTGAAAACCTAATATTTTTATACGTTTTGTCAAATGTTTGTCAAATTAATGCTGTAAAAATTTCGAACGACTATTGAGTTATGCAGAAATGTATCCAAATCGGTATCACCCAAAAGGAAATTTTTCTTAAGTTTAGTACGCCTAAGAGACACTGGAAAATTCAAACAACAACGAATAGGAACATGTGGACGGCCACGTAAAATTACACCAAATCAAGAGGAACAAATTTTGCAAATGGTTGAACAAAATCCGGGTACTAGTACTAGGATTATAGCTCGACAGATTGGAAATGATATAAATTGACAGATGTGCATAGAATTTTAAAACGTCACTCATTACATCCATGCCATGTGCATAGAGTACAGAACTTATTGCCGCAAGATTTTCAGGTAAGAAACATCTTTGCAACTGGCTCTGTAATGAAAATAACCGTAACTGCCGGTTTGTTAGATCCATTTTATTTTCGGATGAAGCTACCTTTACGCGAAATGGTATAACGAATATCCACAACACCCATGTTTGGGCAGATGAAAACCAAGAGTTTGTAGAGACCAGTCATCAAGTAAATTTTAAAGTAAACGTGTGGGCAGGAATTTTAGACAATTTTCTTTTAGGTCCGGTATTTTGCCACCAAACTTAAATGCCGAACATTTTAATTTGTTTTACAAAATGAGTTTATAAATTTACTGGATGACGTACCTTCGTCAAAATATGTGGTTTCAACGTGACGGAGCTCCGCCACATTATGGCAATAATATTCGGAACCACTTGAACCAATATTTCTAATCACTGGATTGGTCGGGGACAGGATGCGCCTATTCATTGGCCACCTCGTTCCTGACTTAAATCCACTGGACTTCTGTTTTGGGGTTTCATGAAAGATTTTGTTTATACGGTTCCAATAACAAATCAAAATCAATTGAGGGATCGCATCGCAGAAGGTGCAGAGGTATTTAGATTGAACCGAATATTTTCCAAAATATTCGGTTTTCAGTTATAAAAGAGCCAGAAGGTGCATGCGCGAAGGCGGTGAACACGTCGAACATTTAATTTAATTATTTGCATCCAACTTCGTAGTATAATTATTAGCACAATTGATTGTTTTAAGTTATTATTATGAATTTATTCTGATTAATAAAAAAAAAAGTTGTTAAAAAATCGCAACATCTAGTCGAATAACTAAAAGTATGTCATAAAAGAAGCATCAAATCAAAGGTTTACAAGAACCAAAAAAGTTAGATAAATCATCAAACTACTATAAAAATGGATGCGACGTTCATAGGCGTTCGTCAGAAAAAATGGGGTTAAAGGTTACCACACCTCTTATTTTCTATTAGTTCTTTGAATTTTTACTTAAAATCATACACAAGGTGCACTTAGAAAAGAGTAAGATTTGTACCAAATTTAAAAACGATATCTTAAAACGCACCAGAAATAATAAAAAATACACTTTTAAAAAGTGAAGTTTGACACCTTGTATATCGAAAAGGAAGCGTTCAAATGAAAAGTGACATAATTATTTTGTCCCAAAGAATATGTGGTTAACGGATTGGCCCACTTTTTTGTAACACCCTATATATATATATATATATATATATATATATATATATATATATATATATATATATATATATATATATATATATATATATATATATATATATATATATATATATATATATATATATATATATATATATATATATATATATATATATATAATATATGTATATACGGGTGTATTTTAATATCACCGACAAACGAAAACAGGAGATTCTATGATTCATAATAAGACAAAAATGACCATAAACGCTTTTCCGAAAATGCTTCCTAACCGAGATACAGGTTGATTAAAAAATACTTTTTTTAACGTTTTTTTAAGATTCCTCAAAAACTACAAAAGATATTACACTGAGATTTGGTGCACCTAAATGTCTAATTAAATTCAATTAATCAGGTGAGTTTGAGTCAACTGACTCCATCCAGTGGCGTAGAATATTTTAAGTTAATCAGTTTAAGTAAAAAAAAACGGACGCCCCTGGTTTTTTTGAAGAAATATTCTTTGATAGATTCAACATTTAATTCTGCAAATAAAATCATACTTAGTATTTTTTCGATTCGGCACCCCGGTTTTGAAATATTTTGCATTAACATAAACGACCACATTATCAAACTTTGTTTTATTTTACAAAAAAATAACGCAGTTAACTATTAGGTTCATTATTAAAGAGATATTGAAGGAATCAAACACAAAATAATAATTATTTTTTATACATATTGTTCAAAATGTCCTCCTTTCTTTTGAATGCAAGCTTAGCAAATGAAACCTAATACGCTGAAAAATTTGTGGCATAGCCCTAATCTCATCGCATGCCATCTGTATGCTATTTCAAAGTTGCTCTCGATTATCAATTTGAACAGAATAGACACGAGTTTTCAGATACCCCACATAAAAAATCCAATGGGTTAAAATCTGGCGATCGTGCCGGCTACGGTACTTCACTTCCTCGTCCAATGCACCGTCCAGGACGCTGACGTTTCGTAGAATGTGGTGGTGCACCATCATGCATGAAATATATGTTCATTCTAACATCTAAGGGTACGTCGTCAAACAATTCTGGCAAATCTTCTCTCAAAAATTTAAATAGAATTCGCCAGTAAGTCTTTGAGGAAAACGGATAGGTCCGATTAGGTGATCGTCTAATATACCGATCCAAATATTTTCGCTAAATCTATGTTGGTGAGCTGTAACTACAGTTGGATGCTGATTTTCATCTAACCATTTATGGGAATTATGCAAGTTTATTATTCCATTTCGGGAAAAATACACTCATCAGTGGTCAATAAGTTTCTAACAAATTGTTCATCTTTTGTATTTTTATTTAAAACCATTCGCAAAATTCATTCGACGAGGATGGTCAGTAGGCAATAATGCATGCACTTTTGTAGCTGAAAGGGATGTAAATTTTGTTCTCGTAAAACTTTCCAAGACTTGCTATCGACACCAAATTCTAAACCTAACTCACGTGTACTTATGGATGAATTTTCATAAACTCTATCTAAAATTTGTTCCTCAATTTCAACTGGTACACGAGCATTTCGTCCGGAATTTTTCCTTCCTTTTAAACTTCCATACTCTAACAAGTTATGATGAACGGTTCTAAACGTAGTGTGATGTGGATGTCTTCTATTTGGAAATCTTTGTTCATAAAGTCGAGCAGCTGCACGAGCATTGCATTAGTATTACTATAACATAAATGCATATCGACCAGTTCTCGTTTGGAATAATTCATTTTTTCACAGTAATTGGACACAAACAATGAATTACAAAACACGCGCAAATGCAACTATTTTAGCAAACATAAGATACGTAACTGTCAAATGCAAAACAATCTCTGATTTATTTAATTTGGTTATTACTGAATAATGTAGTCGTTTATGTTAATGCAAAGTATTTCAAAAAGGGGCACCGAATCGAAAAAATACTAAGTATGATTTTATTTGCAGAATTAAATGTTGAATTTAACAAAAAAATATTTCTTCAAAAAGCAGGGACGTGCGTTTTTTTTTTACTTAAAGTGATTAACTTAACATATTCTACGCCACTGGATGGAGCCAGTTGACTCAAACTCACCTAATTATTTGTACTTAATTAGACTTTTAGGTGTACCAAATCTCAGTGTAATATCTTTTGTAGTTTTTGAGGAATCTTAAGAAAATCTTTAAAAAATTATTTTTTAATCAACCTGTATCTCGGTTAGGAAACATTTTCGGAAAAGCGTTTATGATAATTTTTGTCTTATTTTGAATCATAGAATCTCCAGTTTTCGTTTGTCGGTAATTTTAAAATACACCCTGTATATATATATATATATATATATATATATATATATATATATATATATATAGATATATATATATATATATATATATATATATATATATATATATATATATATATATATATATATATATATATATATAAGTTAACTGGTTTAGCCGTTTTGCAATTCACATTTTAAAATTAGAATTTTAAAATTATCATGAAAATAGATTACTCGTCCATCAATCATCGTTAGAAAATGAAATAATTATTATTTCTAAACTTATTGAAAATAATAACGATAATATTAATAATAATAATAATAATAAAACAGTATTAATTTTAAATATATTTTTCTTGAAATAGTGAATCAGTTGCATTTTAAACAAAACAAACCAAAACGAAAAATTATTTTTATATTTACAAATGCTGAATATGCCCGCCGTTGTTTTGAACACACTTCCTGTAAATCTCATTTAAATTTAATAAAGTATTGACGATAAATTCAGGATGTTGATTTAAATCGTTAATAGTTGTTTCGATTCCATTTCTCTATAACTCCAAATTATCGGTTGTCTCTATAAACTTAGTTTTTTAGATAACCCCACAGAAAGTTATCCAACGGAGTTAGATCTGGACTATTTGGTGCCAATTTATCGTCCCATGTACTCCAATCCACTAGTTATAATGACCAGTTAAAAAATCTCTTACTTCGAAAACGCTATGTGTCGGTGCTCCATCCTGATGCCATATAATGTTAATGTATTCCCTAAGAGGGACTTTTTCTAACAATACATCAATTTCATTATTTAGAAATTCTAGATATCTATTCCCTGTCAACGAGCCCTCAAACATAATTGGTCCAATCACCCGGTTCCTAAAAATGCCACACCAAACATTCAGTGACCTACGGCCCTGCGTCTTTATTTCAACATATGCGCGAGGGTTCACGGCTGCCCACATATGAGTGTTCTTGCGGTTATACATTCCTATGGTGGTGAACGAAACCTCATCAGTCCACAATATCTTATTATAAGAATCATTGTCAACTTGTTTCCTAAGTAACACATCATTACAGTAAGCTACTCTTCTAATTTTCTGATTATCTGTTAATTTTTGGACGGGCAACATTTTATAAGGGTGGTATCCATATTTATGTAAAGCTATTCTTATTTTTTTGGTTGATTTTCCAAAGTAATTTACTAGCATCTGCCGCAGATAAATGTGGATTGTCTACAAATATAATAACATACTAACTTATAAACAAAATATTAGAAAATGCCTTTCCGACCTTCAAAATACAATAAAATCGATAGTTCTTCATCCTCATTGGCCACAGCAATGCGCTTTTTCTTTGCCCGTTCTGTAAAATAAAAAATAGACCTGGCAGGAATTGGCATCAAGGGATGAAGGCGCCGACATTCTGCTTGCGCCTTTGCGACATTATTATTGTTTTTGTAAAATAGACGAATTATTTCTAACTTTTCTTCTTCTGTATAACCCATTTTACGAATGACATGAACAAAATGTAACAGCTAATGCAATAATTCCGTCATATGTCTTTTTTTGTTTCTCAATTCATGGTAACTGCGACTTGGAAAAACTTCAAAATTCTAATTTTTAAATGCGAATTGCGCGAAAACGGTTGAACCAAATGTCAACTATATATATATATATATATATATATATATATATATATATATATATATATATAATAATCAGAAAACTTCGGTCTATTCATTTTTAAAAAAAATACAGAGTGTTCCATTTGAAAAATAAGTTTGGTCTGCCACGTTTTTCTGGGACACCCGGTATAATGTTTGTAGACTTTTCTGGCGATTTAGATAAATCCCTACAACTTTTGTATATTAAATTTTTCTCTATCTATTATAGTAGAGATAGGAGACACTGTCTAAATATACGGACCGGCCCCGTACGTTTCTAGATTATACGAAAATTATTTTCCTCTCAGATTCACCTTTGTATTTCAAAAGTTTACTTGTTTTTAGTTCTGTTAGTTTAACGTATTAAAAAATAATTTCAATTAATACCTATAGCGCCATCTCTGATTACGTATTTCTGGTAATTGGTATACTTAACTCTGAAAAGGGATGTTATTGTGCTATTTCTAAATAATTACACTGTATAAATAACGCTTTATTCTGACTAAATAGATAAAAGGCTTTTCAAAACCGCCATTGGTGTGGAAGGTTTGGAAATTTCTAGAAAATTTTCCTGTTTCTATTTCATAGATGTTAAGCATCAATTTTTTGAAAAATATAATAGAAATAATTCACTCCACAAAAGAATTTCACAATACTTCTTCAAAGAAATAGAGTTAACAAATAGATTAAAACATTTACACTAACATTCGCATTCGACCTTAGAGGTAACATATTATCACTGAATAAACATCGTTGCGATGCTTTATATTCGTTTTAGCAATTAGGGTTCCATACCATTACGTTAACATACAATTACGTCACCATATTTACATCAAGTTCATGTTTACGTCTGGTTTTCTATTTATTGATGTAACAAGATTATCCGTTCTATATCTCTGTGGATTATTATTTGAATTGTGCTGCTAGTGTACTGCAGTCAGCTGTGGTTCATGTACTGGTTGAAGTTACATTTGTATTGTAGCTGGTAACATCCTGGCTACCTTGAGTATCACATCAGTCTTTGTAAACACAGGTCAGCTCTTTCCTTTATCGCATGTATAAATTGCCTTCAGCAGATTACGATCGCCTACAACGAAATTAAGTACATTTACCTTAATTTTGTTAGCAAGTATTTGACAAACCTTCTACCCAAGAATGCAACTCGTACCTAAATTGCCTTCAACAAGTTACAATTGCCTACAACGAAATTAAATACATTTATATTAATTCTGTCAACGAGTATTGGTTAAACATAATACCTGTAATATAAGTGATAGTTGATACCTGACTTCAGCTAATTTTCAACACAATTTCTCTCATGTAGAACTGTTATATGTTAATTAAACTATTACTTAAGATTTTACGCAAACTGAACGATCAACATTTTGAATATTTTTTGTTAAAATTAGTTTTATGTGCCACGCCCGTAAGGAGCTCATTTGGGGATAATTAATTTTGTACTCCTGGTTATGTGGTCGTGCGGACTAGCTGTGCTGCAACTTTTATGTTTATACCAGATGTATTCTTTTATTCGAGATACATTAAGTGGACTGAACAAGCTTTTCCAATTGTATTTAGGTATTTGAATAAAAGGGGTTTGTATTTAGTTGGTTAAACGAAAGGCAAGCGAATCATTTAATTAATTTTCATTCTTGTAAATAACTAATTTAAGAAGTTTATTAAATTGGCCTTTTCAAGCTAAGGTACGTAAGATCCTGCGTCGGCCGGAAGGGTATTATTGTTTTGGTACTATAATGATAAATTATAAATTACTGTGAACGTAAGCTCATTTTAACTTATATTTCTGTGGTTTTGGGATAATATATATATATATATATATATATATATATATATATATACATATATACATATATATATATATATATATATATATATATATATATATATATATATATATATATATATATGAATTTAAGGAGTGAAATAAATTTACGTTTGTTGAGGAATTGTCACTTAACTACTATTCCTATTACTCCCTGTTTCAAGCTTTACAGGCTCTCTCCCTCTTCCAAGGAATAGAAACCTATTTTCTTTTCCTTCTTTAGTTAAAGCTTGTGGCGCCTATTTCGGTTCTTTTCTCACTAACCAAATTCTAAATTTAGCCTACTTTATCGATACCTCGCAAACACCCATGCAATCCGAGTGCTCTGCGGACTTCGAACCATTTGATTGATAATAAAGACAATAAATGAAATTGTATTACTTCTTTGGCTTAGTTACAAGGAGAAGAAAAATATTAAAAACATCAAACACGACGTTGGTATCATCATTCGTTATTGAGATATACGAAATAAACTAAGCAAAAAGTATTCACTCAGCATCGTGCAAAATCAATTAAACATTCATTTTCAAGATGCCTCATACTAATGGGGTAATCTCTGGCATTATACTATAAAGGTAGACAAAACGTAACCGCAACTGAATGGGTTTAAACGAGACGGTATCCATATAGACGCCGACATAATAAAAGAGTATTATTTTTGCCCGACGGTTAAGAAAGAACAACCTTTACAAAGACGTAGTGAAGAACCCATATACAAGAACATAGGTGTGTCATTGGAAAATGTGATTTAAACTTGTGTATAATTAGGCGCTGAATATACGCCATTTTGCGCCATTGAAATTAAATTTTGCACAACAATAGGAAATTAGTTGTGCCAAAAATTTTATAAACACGACAAACTTTTAGATGAAAGATTATTTTATAATTCCGCAATTAGGTTCCAAGTTGGCACAATTTTACGCCGTTAAAATAAAATTTTGCGCCCTATAGGAAAGAAATTATTGTAAAATTACACTGACACGGCTAACTACACAGCCGTGAACTTCTGAAAAGTCAATTATTTCTTATCCAGTAATTACGCGTCGGTTACCCGCCGTAAAATGAAATTTTGTGCCTCCATAGGAAATTCCAAAAATTGCATCGACTCATTACGATCGATTAAAGTTATATCTTCCGCCAGTATAGGAAACAAAGTATTGAAAAAATGTATAACTACACGATTAACTTCACAGCCGTCAAATTTTTATTATAAGCAGCTTCACAATTTCATTACTGCATCAATTAGGAGAGAGAAAAAAGTATTAATTAAATATATGATGACCTTAAACGTCCAAACGAATTAAATAATTTCTTTGTTAATTCAATTCAGACTCAAATCTATCCGGCCATTCTTGATTATTCATGAACCCTCTAAGTTTAAAACCATCAAAAGCTGTTATTAGACATAGTTTTGTTTCAAAATTATTGTGACATCGTTAACGTATGTATAAATAAAGTTGTTGGTATCAGTTTTGTATTTCAAAATTTTTAAATTAAAAT
Organism: Vesta saturnalis; assembly: GCA_036346205.1. Lineage (NCBI taxonomy): Eukaryota > Metazoa > Arthropoda > Insecta > Coleoptera > Lampyridae > Vesta > Vesta saturnalis. The sequence continues at coordinate 7,571,138 of JARFJB010001218.1, forward strand.
ACATGTTCGATATGTCTTCCGTTTTATTGCAGGCACAACTGAAGGCGGTTTTGAAAAGACCTTGCTACTCTTCTTAACATGTCGGGCGTAATACTCTCAAACGCATTCCTTATTCTTCGTGGTGTATTTTATTGTGTAGTTGGCGGCTCTTGGTAAACGATTTCCTTAACATGTCCCCATCAAAAGAAATTCAATTCAGTTAAATCATGGGAATGGGGTGGCCAGTAACACAGTCCTCCTTTGCCAATCCAACGATTTGGAAAGAATGCATTAACATGGTCCCTGTCGTGAATGGAATAATGGGCGGCGACTCCATCGTGTCGCAGCCACATTTCATTCCTCACAGTTATTGGCAAATTTGCACATAGATTTTGCAAAAATCAAGATACATGGCTGCATTCAAATTCCCGTTAAAAAAATAAGGTCCAATAACATGTTCACAAATAATTCCGCCCTAAATATTTTTTAGACCGTTTGCGTTGATAGTCAACCTGTCTGAAAATCCTCGGATTCTAATCTGAACAGTACTGGAAGTTATGGTGATTCACAAATCCATTTTTGTGGAATGTGGCATCTTCCGAGAACAAAACCTTATCAATTGCAAAATACGTCACATCGCTCCAAATCCATATCAAATAGTTGTTGACGAAACTGGATTTGATACGCATGAAAATGGTTATCCTTCAAAATCCTTAGAACGCTTAGTTCACTAACACCTACAGCATAACTAATTGCTTTTTGACTAACTGAAGGATTTTCGGTAACAGATAACAATATAACTTCTCTACTGTGCAAACGGATCTACCTTTAACAGGTTTTGTATGGTCTACGTGTCCCGTTTGCATAAATTTTCCGCTAGTATAAAATATTATATCTACAAGCTCATTTTTCTGGTACTCCATCACAAGAAGCAAGTTAGTAAAAACCACTTACATGAATAATTACCGTTTAAAAATAGTTGTAACGCAAATAAATAATAATATTTAGCAACACGTAACTAACAATGCACACAACTTATAGTTGATATGTAATTTGAAACGTTAATGTTTATTTATTTAGGAGCATCAGATAGGATTTGTTTAAGATAGGACGTGTGTAAGGTTGCTCCGCTTCTAGCCTTCGGTAGTGAAACAAATACGTGTTAAAATGATAATTTCTAAATCAATAAAATATGGGTAAGTTTTTGAACAAATTTTTATACCCAGCAGTTTGAATATTAATAATAAACAAAGATAATAATAATCTAACCAGTAGAAGTTACGTAACGTGTAAATGGCTCTTTAGTTAAAATAGGCGCGAAAACAACATTTAGGATTGCTATAGTATTGAATTTCTACAAAAAATACGGCTCTTTTAAACCCATACCAGTTGTGATTGTGAAAACCGGTAAAATTGTAGAGTAAACCTAAAGCGTAAGTAAATACCACCCTTTTCTCTAAGGATTGAACTCAAACTGGTAAAAATCTTTGCAATAACAATGCATTATAGCGAACTAATAGAAAATAGTGTATTTTATGCTACAGTAGCGCGGGGTAAAGAAAGCAATCATAAATACGTATCTGTGGAAAAATACCAGATGTGATTCATCCTTTTAGTAACACATCCACACGTAAGCATTGTCATAGGAACTGTTTTATTAGCTTAAATGATAAAAATAAATAATCCAAAGTAAAAAAAAGCAAATAAATAGTTAAAGAAACAAATAACTAGCTCAAATTTGTAATTGAAATTCTAAATGAAAGTAATTAAATAATTTATTTTCTCAAATAAATAATAGCAAGTCGCGTTAGGGAACAATCTAATCTAAATACAAGTAGAAAGGTACCGAATAGATTTTATCGGTTTGAATATTACTAACAAACAAAAATAATAATAAAATAAACAGTAGAAGTTTGTATGTAACGTGGAAAATGCCCTTTAAAATAAATAATACGAGTAAATAATATTTAGGATTGTTATGGCATTAAACTTTTACCAAAAAAATGGTTCCTCTAAAATTCCCATGCCAGATGATCGTTGAAACTCATAAAGTCGTACACACAAATATAAAAATACAAAGGATGTGACTATGCAGGGCAGATCTGTATTAAGTGGTAAGTTTTTCAACATTTTTTTTTCTCTTTGTTTTCAAATTTGAAGGTTGATCCAATTTTTACTTTTGGTACTATGTGTGATTCTAAGTTTAATTATAACAGTGTGTTGCATATTCTGTTTTTTCTTGACTACAAATTCAAAATTTAAGCTAACTTTTGCCTTTGTTACTATGTTTGATCTTAATTGAATTAATTAATCCTAAAAGTAAGCAATTAATGTTGGGAGAGCTAACAGGGCCGTTATTTATTGTTACCCTTCAATTTAATAAAAAAAAAGGGAATGGAAACGTTTAAGTTGTCACGGTTCGCGACAATAATAAAACAGATTTGATAAATAATTAAATTAAATAACAGAGAAATAATTATAACTCGGAAAGCTAAATTAAAAATAATTGAATCATTTGGTCGCAAATAAATAATAGCAAGTCCGGTGACGGGCGCAGAGCCAGCAATCGCGTGATATGATTGAAGGGTATGTCAGTGAAAAATGTATATGTATATATGTACATTTAGATATCCATACAGTAAGTATACACTCTATTATTTATATCTTTCTTGCCTCTGTCTATACTTCTACTTCTTACTTCCTTACGTGTCGAGGCAGTAGACAAATAACTGTCCGGTAGTAGGACGATACCGTTAGTAGGAAATGCTACATCGTCCGGGGCACGATTTGGCCAGTAACCGGTCTGCTCGCTATGGTACTACTGAAGAGAATAATACAATTGCCGCGGATCGAACTGGCTACAAGGGGCCATCAAGGTCGTAACAGACAGGCCCCGTTTTTGGTAAAGAATTTGAAATTGCGAATATTATGTACGAAAGACACCTTTGTATTCTGTGTGTATCGGAGACTAAGCGCAAAGGAAATGATGCAGTAGAGATGGAGGATGGCAGCCTAGCACTATGGTCAGAAGTTGAGACTGAAGTGCATGGTGCAAAAGGAGTTGAGGTGATCGTAAGTGAAAGAGCGAAAAGATGTGTTAAACAGTATGAATTCGTATCTCCCCGGGTAATATGGGTTACAATGAAAATGGAGTTTCGAAGAATTTTTCTTATTGCATGATATGTACCGGTAAATGGAGAAAGAGACCAGGAGCGTGAGAACCTCTGGAATGAAGTAGGGAACATGTTGAACGTATTTAAGCCAAACGAAAGGGTGATGGTAGTGGAGGATATGAACGGATAGGTAGGTGTACAGAGAGATCATACTGAACGCGTCCTAGGAAATTTCGGTGAATGGTGAACGCCTGGTGAACATCTGTGTGGAGAGAAGCCTGTTTGTATCCAATACGTGGTTTAAACATAAAAATGTGCATATGTATACATGGCAAAGAGGTGAATTTAAAAGTACGATAGACTTGATTGTGTATTATGAACGGCTTAGAAACCTGGTGAAAGACACAAAAGTAATGAGCGGATCGGAGTGTGGATCGGGCCACTTTTTGGTTATATCGAGAATGTGTTTGGGGTAAAAGAAGGTCTGAAGAAGAAAAGCAAACGTAGTGGGAGAATGAAATACGCAGATGCTGTGAGTAAAGAGTTGAATGTGAATAAAACAGTGTGGAACGAACAAATAAAAGACGAACATGGCAATGATTGCTGCAAAAAAATGAGATTGAGAAAAAGCAATTGTTTGAGGTGTACAGATTAAGAAACAAAGAAGCGAAGGAGCAGTGAGAATAAGTAAAGTGGAAGTGATGGTTGTGGAAGGAGAGAAAATGCAGAATAATTTTGAGGGAAACAAAAAGCTCTTCTGGAAATGGGTCAAAAATACAAAATCTGGCCCAAAACAAAACGCTGCAGGAGTGATGAAAACTAGCAACGAAACAGTATGGGACAATTGTGAAGTGAGGAAATGCTGACAAGAATATTTCGGCAAGCTGTACAATAGTGTGGAAAATCAGACTGCAGGGTTAAATAAGGAGAATGAGAACTGAGGATATTGGGATAAATGAGGTAGAGAAAACGGTAGGAAGGTTGAAAAACGGCAAGGGAGCAGGCGTAGAGGAAACCACTGGTGAAATGCTAAAGTATGGAGGTGCAAAGCTTATACGAAGATTGTGTGAATTATTGAATGTATGCCTTATGTGTGGAAAAGTGCCGAGGGATTGGAAGATCGTAATCATTGTACCACTGTGTACGGGTAAGGGGAACAAGAGTGACATAAACTAAGATTTGGGATGTGCAGGGTGGCTTCATGCCAGGGAGAGGATGTGTCGATCAGATGGTTGCTCTCCAGGTGATCGAAAAGTGTTAAGGGGTGAAAATGAAGCTGTACTGTGCGGTTGTAGATCTGGAGAAAGCATACGACATAGTGAATAGGGAGAAGCTCTGGGCAATATTAAATGAATATGGCGTAAATAAAGGTCTAATAAATGGAATAAGGGCAGTATACAACGGTAGTCGGGCATGTGTTAGGTTGAGAGGAGATGTCAGTGAATACTTTAAAATTGAGCGTGGAGTGCGACTGTGTGATGTCACCGCGGTTGTTCAATGTATACATGGATAAATGTGTTAGACAAGCATGTACCGATACAAATGGTGTATGCAGATGAGAGAGTCTTATTAAGTGACAGTGCGGATGACCTACAAACCGCTCTGAGGAAGTTTGATACAGTCTGTGAGAGCATGGATCTAAAGGTAAACGTGAACAAAACTAAGATTGTGGTATTCAATCGGGAAGGTGGAAAGGAGAGTAGAATATTTACTCTGCAAGATGAAATTGTGGAGCAAGTGGAAGAACTGGTATATCTGAGTAGAATGTTTACTGCAGGTACAATGAAGGGCGAGATTGGACGAAGGATCAATGCTGGAAGGAAAGCGATTGGAAGTATGTGGACGATAATGAAAAACGAAAGCATCAGTCTAGCTGCGAAAGGAGCAACCTATAATGGCGTGTTTATCCCATCAGTACTGTATGGAACTGAGACTGAGACATGGGATGTCAAAAAAAGCACGAAAGAAAAATAAATGCCGTGGGTGTGAGATTCCTGAGAAGCGCATGTGGTAAAACGAGAAGGAACAAGATAAAGAATGCATAATGACGGAGTCTGGCGAGGAAAAGACGATGATGGATAGATATAAAAGTAGTACATTACGTTGGTTTGGTCACATTGAGAGATGAACAACGCAAGATTAACGAAATATATGGGTGAGGTTAGAGGAAAAGCCGGGCCTGGTAGGCCGCGTAAAACTTGGCTGAATGTAGTAGAATATATGATAAAGGAAAGAAAGATAAGGAGTTTTAAAAATAAAAGGGCATGTCAGAGACAATGTATGAATCTTGCGGAAGCAAGGGTGGTATGCGGAGATAGGAAATCATGGAGAAGATTGTGAATGAAATATAAATAAGAGGCAGGGATTGTTTTTCCTACACCGCAAGGGAATGGCGTGAAGGTTAAGTTAAGTTATTTGACAGTTACCACGGATTTTTTTTCCATGCCAGCTATAAGATACCTTATCTTATTTTTCCCAAGAAACTATGATAACGGTAGTTTTTTTTTATTGACCTTAGTTTATGCTTCATGTCTAAAGTATTTTAACGCAATAGAAGAGCGTATTACAGAAAAGATACTGGTCCGATTATAAAAAATACCATTTAAATAATAAAATTTGTTGCAAATGGTATTATTAATATTAGAAATCTATGTCAGCTTTTGATGAATATCTCTGAAATTCTGATACATCAGTATAAATACAAATATAACAGATGTTGCGTGCTTTATTCCGCACCCAATAGGAATAAAATATAGGGTGTTCCATTAGAAAATTTCGAGAAACTCTGCGGTTCTCGTTTTGGACGATACTGTATACGATATTTCGTGTAGCCATCTGTATAAAAATAAAATAGACCATACACATAAAATAATTAATTTCGTTGTTCTTGAAAGATATAGAGTGATCAACACATGTCCATTCAGACATTGTCACATCTTTGAACGCACTCAGTATAAAATGCCGAAATTTTGAGGAGGCGGTAAACAAAGGACATCGGACGAGGATGGTGTCGAAGTGTGACGTCATCTATTTTAGATAAGAAAAACAAAACTACTGTAACCTAGCAGAATTAGATAAGATAAACAAAACCACTGTAACCTAAGAGAAAAAAAAGTGTACGAGCCAGGAATCTAACCCGCACCAAAAGCGTGGAAGCCGACTCCTACCGCTACACCACCAACGCTCTAGTAGTTTGAGATTGAAAGTGGTATTTAAACCATTTATAAAATACTTATTTGTTTTATTTAAGCTATGATAACGTCACACACGGCGTCACACATCGGCACCATCCTCATCCTTGCTCCTTGCGCCTTCTAAATTTTGTTGAGGTAATGTACAAAGGAATAATATATAAGCTATTCCATTATAAAATATACAAGTTTGTCATAGACTTATGGGCCACCCTGTATTTGTGAAAAATTTTTAAAAGGTGCTATCTAGCAAGCATTTTATTGCTCCATTTTAATATTTTTGCTAATATAAATCATTTAGATGTAGTATCATAATAGTTATTTAACCATCAAGTGTATTAATGAAGGCGATTAACGATGAGACGTTTTAACGCGGAGCAACGGGTTAAAAAAGTCGTGATTGTTTATCGCGCAGTATACACGAGTTGGTTACAATATTTTTCAGAAAATTGCTATCTTTAACTTTCCTGTTTTTCCAAAGTGAAAATTTGAAGTTGACCAGGCTGACATCTCGTAATGACAGTACAGTTCTCATTCCTTGACACAATACATTCATTGTTAGATGTTTCATACAAATCAATGCAGCGCCTCCTATTAAGAATTGAATCGTTTATTAATAAACCCTATAAATGCATGATTTGGAGTTGTAATATAATTAATTTTGAAAAGTTCACCAGGTTTGATAAGCCACACATCCTTACTTTACAATTGCACTACAGACATTACAGCATGTTTTGCTCTATTCATATCTGTGTGTTCCGATCTCTTTTCTATAACAAAGTTTTGCTTTATATCAATATGTGCTAAGATGAAGTAGTGTAAGTGAGAACGCGAATATAAAAGGTTGAGTTTAGAAGCCCCAAGATTTTTTAATATTTATGTTTCATTCTGCTGCTTTGTTCACAACGTGACTCAATAGGTTTGTGATGGATACTAATGAATAGGCGGAAACAGCTTAATAACATTTTATAAATTGGTATTTATTTTTTTTGCACTCTCCGTGTTCTCACTTGCCCCTTATCTGGGGGTAAGTGAGTACATCAGCAAATTCTGAGTTAGTTAAACAGCAATCAAGGCCTGGGAAAAGTGAGAAACTCCCTGTAAAGGTAGAGTATATGTCTATTTCACAAGTAATTTTATTTCAAAGGAGGAGAGATACAAAATTTTAAACTAAAACATGTATAATGTTGAGATCTTAACTAAATAATAACTAACATATTGAACTCCTAAAATATGTTTTAAGTAATATTTTTGATTAGATAATATCAAAGCAACATTAGTGGACATTTTTACCAAAGCCACTGAAGACTGTATCTCCAGAACAATATAGGAAAACACATGTCTCCTCGCCTTTCTTGCTTGGGCTCTGGGAGTATACAAACTATACTTTCAGTTGCAATGACAGACCCATCTTTAACGTTTGGCCAAATAAAAGATATCTTACTGTCTTCAGAACACGTTTTTGCAACAAATTAATAGTCGTTTCATCGATTATTAATGGCTACAATCTGACCGACATAATGCCGCTTTATTTTTTTGTCGCGAATTCTACTAATATTCAGTCCCCAACCTTTTCTGCAACATCTTTTACACCTTGCAAAATTTCTTCTTCTGCTGCATCATATTCTAGAGCTAAGTCCTCAAGCGTTCCTAAGTCGCTCTTGTCGCTTTCATCAGCAACTTCTGATTCTTCTGAGGCTGACCGATGACGTACATTCCTTTTGTTGACGGTTCTGTTATTGTCGGATGTTTCTACATGTGTAGTCTCGTTAGTATTTTCAGATTCGTAGGGTTTCTTACTGGCGGTTATCACTTCGGCACGACGACATATCCGTTTCCTGGCTTGTTTAACATTTTTGTCCTTTTGTTTAATTTCAGATAATCGAAGAGCTTCGAAGCTAGTTTCTGTCACATGCGAATTTGGTGTAAAATTTGTCCCAGAAGTTGAAGCAGCCGGGGTATGCGTCTCAAAGCCGTTCAGGGAATTAGAAATCAATTGAGGATTTTGTGATTTCTGGTGGTCTTGCCAACGTTGACACGCAAGTGGGTTATATTTATCCCTGTTGAACGGTACAATCCCACCTTCACGGAAACCATTCTGAATTACTTCAGAGTCCAATTCTTGCCAAAGATTGCCGACCATTATTGAAAATACTTTTGATAACTTTTATCCTATGTGAGATCGTTGCCAAGTCACCAGCTTAGCATCCCAGCTAATCTTTAAGGATTTGAATACAGTTAAATCCAAGGGTTGAAGAAGGTGAATCGAGTGGGGTGGTAGTTTTAGAATTATTATGTCATTGTCATTTGTTAGTTTTATGACCCGTTCCTCAACATGTGTTGAATGACCATCATATAGTAACAACACAGGCCGTTCGTCAATAATATTTCGTAGAAAAGTTTGGGTCATGTAGTTCAAGAACACTTCTGCTTCCGTCCAACCGCTTTTTGTCGCTGCGTGGGCAGTATTTGGAAAACATTGATCTTCAGGAGCAATCCACTCATCCCACATATTTACCTTTATATATAATCTAAATTATTCTGAGTGATTACTTCACGCAATAGATAAAAATATCATTAATTAAGAAGGGGTCTAGAGCTTTTTTGCGGGCAAACTCAACAGACTGTGGTTTTTTGAGCGATAAACCATGTCTGACCTTAAACTTCAGGAATCAGTCTTCTCCTGGAGTTCCATTTCTAAATGGCGTTTTAATATCATTTCTGCGTACGTATTTTCCAACTAGTTTCTAGGACTTTGTTTCTGCTTAACCCGAAGCCCCATTTTTCTAAAGTTTTTATATAATTAGCTAAACGTGTTTCGTCCTTTTCCGCTAGAGCAGTACTCCTTCCCTGGGTGCGACTCTTCACTTTTCTATTACCTTTAATGTTATTATATAACGATGTTGGTGGTATTTTCAATGTGCGCACGCAGCTCTCAATGTCAGCCTTCCACTTTTCACTTCAGCAGTAGCTCGATCCAAATCTTCTGAAGAATATGCATCTCCTCTATTGGTTTTTCTTTTATAGTTGCTCACCATTTTGTCCACACTGATGAAATGCACAAGCAAATGACTGAAAAAATCCCATGAAAATAGTAAGATAAGTGAAAACAGTTTGGGGTAAGTGGGAACGTGTTCCCACTTGCCCCAGGCTAAAGGTTTTCACTTGCCCGTTTATCATATTATCAAGGAGCAAATGGGAACATATATGTAACAATAAATCGGTTTCCTTTATCAATTATTGAGTTTCACTATTAAATTCAGCAACAAAAAATGCTACAGCAACCCAAGATTCAAAGCAATATCTCATAAAATACGATAACAACAGCGTAACTTCGTTGAATTAACAGACTAACAACTGTCTCCTGCGGAACTAAACAGATGCTACCAACATAACCTATAACTAATATTGACAACCTAATTCGTATTAGGATTTTAGTTGCGTCGTTCTCACTTACCCCGCGTTCTCACTTACGCTACTTCACCTTATGTATAATATGCTCCAAACCAACTAATTTTACTTCTTAATTTGATGCAAAAGTATACGTACATGAAAAACGTGTGTGTTTGTGTACAATCAAAATTAACTCCTCCTTTGGTTACACTAAGCTTTTTCTTACACTTTCATAATGCTGTTTTCTCATCATTAGAAATGCTTATGATGTTTGTTTTTTAAATTACATAATGGCGTAAATAAATAAAGGAAAAAGTTAATTATTTCTCAAACGTTCTGAAAGCTTCTTTATATTCATTGGCAGATTAAGTCTAATCAAGTATGTACCTGAAGTTATTTTGAATTAGTATTTCTAATACACATGTCGTTCACCATCTTGTTGAACTTCACATGTACTTAAATTTAAATCTTTAGCTTTATCAACTAACAGTTAAGAGTAATGGATTAAAAACAATGCCACATACTGGACCAGATTCAAAGATCATATAAATAAATAAATGACATACCAAATCAAGCTTATCATTTTTATCAGCAAGCTGGAGATTGTAATAATGGTGTAAATAAATGTTTAAAACGTTCTCAATACAAATCGTTAAAATAACTAGAGACACCAAACACTCAATAAAAGATAATGCCTTTGAGTCAGTGGGTAGATTCAATTGGACCTGTTTCATGCTTTTTGATTTGCTTAATTACCAACAAATTTCTGCTTAGTTATTTCCACCTAACATCAATATAGTAACTTCAAGGTAACAATAATAAAAGTTATCTCGAACGCCAAGTTATTTTTTTATTACGCTCTGAATAACTAAACTGAGGATACAATAAAGCATTCACCAAAATGTAAAAATAAAAAATATACAAACTATGTTTATTAAGCATTTAAATTTGCGATTATGTAAAATAAATCTTAAAACTAGTGTTAGTTTTTCCTTGAATTAATAAACTATATCATACATAACAGCTTTACGTTATAATATTACATGCATTGTTATAGTTTGAAAGATTTAAAACTTTATAATTGTGTATGACCTAAAATAAAACATTTGTATGCTCCAATTACCAAATATCAAATAATTTACATAAAAAATCTTAGGACTGTTAGATTAATATTATAATGAAAATCAAATTTTACTGAATTCTGAAACAACTTCAAAAAGAATTGTCAATATAAATATGTTGTAACGAATAAAAGCAGTTGATTATTTATGTAACATCCTGTTAGTTAGTAGGCAAAATTAAAGAATTTTTCTTCTTAATTGTTCTTCTCCAGAGATTCTATTTCCATTGTTGTTTTCAAAGATGACTGATAGATGACATTCGTGTAAAATGTTTCATTTCAAAACCAAACACTTTCGCCTAAATTATCGGATTTTCCCAAATTTCGTTAATAACAACTCATTTCAAACTATTGTGGGCAAATACTCTCGATATTCTTGAAATCAATTACTCATTACACTTTCTATCCATTGAAATTAGTTGATCCTGTAAAAATAAACAGAATTAAAAACGAAAAACGTTACCAGTAGTTTGTAGGAGAGAGGGGGTTAAAATGATCCTTTCGGGTTGAAATGATCCCTCGATTTGTAAGTTTGTCTTTCGTGCAAAATAAATGTAATATTGACAACAGTGTACTAGACGCAACGGTTATTAATAGACAACGATCGGAAACACGATTCAGTTCGAATCCGACAAGTGTTATTTACATTCATGATATAAGGTAAGGTATTTGGTTTGTTGTGTAATTTTTCCAAACGACGTGAATGACCGATCTTTTTCTTACCGTGTTTTATAGAGGAAGAGTTGCTGAGTTGATGTGTGGTATTCGTTTGCAATTAATATATGCAACTAAATTTATAACTAACAAAAGGTGATGCATGTCCCTTTGGGGTAAAACTATCCTCCTGATGCGGGGCAAAAATGTTTTAAATCATGATTTTCATTTTTCAATTCCTTTTTACTATTTTCTTACAGAATGCCACGAACATATAAGCGAATAACCACTAGGCAAAATTGGGATTCTCTGCATATGAAAAATGCCATAGAAGAAATTAATTGAGGAATGCCTGTGAAAACTGCTGCGAGAATCTTCAATGTGCCTAGAATGTCGCTCAAGCGGCGTGTAACGGACAAAAATAAGGTAGCAAAGCTGGAGAAGAAATCACTTCTAAGCTGTCACCCCATATTTTCGCCAGAACAAGAGCAAGAGCTAGTAAAGCATATCCTTGCTTTTGAAAGTAGAATGTGTGTACTGACTACTCGTGATTTGCAACAATTAGCGTATCAACTTGCTGAACAAAACAAACTTCATCACAAATTTTCCCATATCGAAAAAGCTACTGGAAAAGATTGGTTAAGCGGTTTTAGAAGAAGACATCCCGCGATTTCCCAGAGTTGTTCTGAAGCAAATTCAGGTGCTAGAGCAAGAGCCTTCAACAAACCGGTTGTGACAAAGTTATTTAATCTGTTCCGAGAGATTTATACAAAAAATAATTATGCCCCTCACCGAATTTTCAACGTACACGAGACTTCGATTTCCAGTGTTCCTGGGCGAAATTCAAGAATATTGGCAAAAAAAGGTTCCAAACAAGTTTCGAGGGTAACATCAGCGGAGTAGAACCGTATCAACGTTTCAAATAAGCTAAATATTTCGCGAGGGCAACTTAAAGGCTTGTATACCAACAAATGGCATAAACAGGTTTCGCAAAACTGGCATATTTCCATTTCATCCAGAGGTTTTTTCAGATGTCGAATTTTTAGTAGCCGAAGTAACGGACCAAATACCTAGTGACCTTGATGAAGCTGAAGTATGGTTCCAGGATCAAGTTCATGTAACGTAACTGATTTATCGACAGATGTAACCAACAAAGTAGAAAATGATTCTAGCGAAACAAACGATCCGTATAAGAATCCTGAGCCTGGACCCAGCTCAAAGCGAAATGAACAAATTAATTTACCTTTTTCCGTTACACCACAAAGTTGTCAACCTTTTTCTAAAATTCAAGGCAAGATAAACGTCTTGTGGAAGTGCAGTTTTAACCAGCACGCCCAAAACTGGTCTTGACGAGGATATGCAGAAGAAAAAAAGAAAGGGAGAAATAATGAAAAATAAAAATAAAAAGAAAACACTCAAACTGAAAAAAAAAAAATACAAAAGAAAGCCTTTCTAACTCTTCGGATTCGGAAGACGAGAGTAATGCAACCTGTCTCTACTGTTGTGAGGAATTCGCTACATCAGTTGACGGATGGATTCAATGCACAAAGTGTTTCAAATGGGCTCACGAAATGTGTGCGGGAGTTAGTGAAGACGATTCCTGTGCTCTTTTTTATTTTCTTTAATTTTTAAAAAGTGAACAAAGATTTTTTTCAAAAAAGTGGTGTTTTGTTAAGAGAAATTACTCTTTTAGAGGCTTATCCTATTAAAATAAAAATTTAAAAAGCGTTTTCCGATTTTTAAGTTATTTTTTTTAGGGGGATCATTTTACCCCTCTCTCCCCTAATCACGTTAAGCATAGCTAAAAATTAGAACAAGAAATAATCTTGTATATTATGGCGCTTCCTAGTGCGTACTAACAACGGTTTTAGTATTCCTAGAACAGAAAGTTTGTTTTGAGTTTCTTCTGTTGCTTCAGATAATTTCTATGTTTACCTATACACAAAGTGCTTGGAAAATATGTAGCTGGAACGGGATCATCCTCCAAAAATAGATGAAAAAAACTCTGAATTTAATGCTGATGTATGCAGTACATATGTATAACATGTTAGTAAAGAGCCAAATTAAGCATTGTCACACTAGATACTATACACCCACAAATTTATATTCTAACAGTGGGAAGCAAAAATATTGTTATTATGTATCTCAGTACTTCATACTGTATATGTCTATTAACTGTAATAAAATCCACATTCTAAAAGAAAAAAAAATGGTACGGCTATTTGTTACAGTATGGATATCTTCCTGAATAGAGATGGGTGACAAACATTGCAAAAAAGTAAGAACATTTCTGAAGAGTTTCGACCATTTTAGTCGAATGGAATGAAAGAGCGAAGGAGCTAAGCAGAGAAAGGGGAGATAGAAAGGAGATACACAGACCAAAAAACTAAAAGAAGGGGGAGGGAGAGAGGAAAGGAGGATGACGAAACGGCAGCGAAATGGAGAAAGGAGTAAATAGAAGGAAAAGAACAACACAAGGAATAAAGGAGAAGTGAGGGAAAACTACAAGAAGGGACGGAGGAACTGAATGTACTGTTCTGGAATGACGGCGGGAATAAAGAATAAAGATCAACAGTTCTGGGAGTATGTCAGAGAGCAGGGCGTGGTGGGATTACAAGCGACATGGCTAGAAGAAAAAGAATGGGAGTGGTGGGAAAGGGAAATGCCAAGTGAATTCTGATGGGTAGTGTAGTGAGCGGAAAGGAACAATACAAAAGGAAGAGAAAAGGGGGGATTGTAGTGGGAATAAAAAAAATGTTTGGAAAAAGAAGAAAAGAAAATGCGACAAAGAAGAGGTATCATAGAATGAAACATACAGTGGGGTAAACAAAAAATAAAAATAGTGGCGGTATGCAGTAGAAAGATGAAAATTTAGAGGAGCTGATAGAAGAGAGGGGGGAAGGTTTTTTTTTCAGTTATAGTATTCCCGAACAGGCTAAGATTTTCCTAACGTGCTAAAGCACTCAGAAACACTGGAAGAGTTTAGGGATATTGTTAGGCTGCCGAGAAATGTTTATGAATGGCTATTTTAAATTGACTTAAGTCAAAGTTTGGAGGAAAACAGGAACTGGGTAGTACATTCCACTATTTGGTCGCCGTGTGGAAAAATGTAGATTGCGCCCGTTTAGTGTGACACGATGGAATTTTGAGTGCCTAATTATGGTGTGAATGGGCAAACCGAGTGTTCCTAGCGAAGATGACTGCGAAGGTATTAACGAGTGTACTTCGGAGGCACACTTGCCATGGTAATAGCGATAGAACAAGGAAAGAACCGAAACAATTCTTCTCTGCTCAAGAGATTGTAGGTCAGAGATTAGAGACTGGTCATTTATAAGCCTTATAGCTCTTTTATGGATGCGGTTTACCATATCAAGGGAATATTGGGGAGCACTGACCCAGAGGTGGGAATTATATTCCAGATGAGGTCGAATTTGAATCTTATACAGTAAAAGGAGTTGTTGTGGTGTGAAGTACTGTTTAGATCTGTATAGAAAGCCCAGTTTACGGGCAGCTGTTTTGATGGTTGACAAAAGGTGTTCAACCCATGAAAGGTTCGATCATACGGACATCCCTAACATAGACATAGAGTTTGAAAATTTAAAATCTAAGCCATTCAAATTTACAGCACGAAATGATCGGTCTTCCTTGACGGACACAAGGCAACACTGCGTTTTGTCGGTGGTGAACGTGAGTAGATTACTCCTTCCCCATTCACGTTCTAAGGCACTGTTAATTGAGGCTGACATTTTCACCTTAACGTCCCGACTAGACTTATTGTTGTGAGAAGCCTGAAAACTGGGAATGATAATAATTGGAGGGGATTTTAAGGCGAGAATAGAGGAAGCTGGGGGATTACAAGAAAAGAGAGGGACAGGAAAAAGACAAAGGATAAAGTGTTAAATATGGAAGGAAAAGAACTGTTAGAAATCTGCAACGAGAGGGGGTGGGAAATAATGAATGGGAATAGAAAAGAAAGAGAGAGGGGGAGTACATGTATAAACGACCAAGCGGAAAATGAAAAAGAAATTACATAATTACGAACGCAGAGGCTGAGAAGAAGATGAAGATATTTAGGGTAGGGGAAAGGGTTGAATCGGACCACCAACCCCTGACAATGATAATGGAAGGGGAAGAAAGAGAACAGTTGAGAGAAGACGAGGAATATATGATTAAGAAGGTCTGGACAGAAGAGAGTATAAAGAGGTATAAAGAAAAAATGGGAAAAATAAGTTGGGAATGTAATGGAGTGCAAGAAAGTGTGGAAGAAACTCTGAGAGAGAGAATGGAGGAAAAAGTCAAGTTTAGAAGATGGAAAGGGGAGAAAATGGGGTGGAAAGGATGGAGGGACAGACAATGTAAGGAGGCGAAGAGGAAGGCAAGAAGAACACTAAGACGGTGGAGAACGGGGAAAGCGGAAAAAGAAGAATATAAAGAAGCAGTAAAGATATACAGGAAAACATGCGAAAGTAAAAAGGAAGAAAGTAAACAGAAACAGGAAGAGCAGATTAAGGAGATAAAAACAGAAGACAATACAAATAAAAGAATGAGAGACGTATTTCGGAGACGCTCTGGAGGGAGAGCAAATACAGGAAGGAGAAGGAAGACAAAGTAAGAAAAGACACAAGATATGGAAAAAAGAAGAAGTAATAAAAGAAGAGGAAGTAAGAAAGGCAATAAAGAAGGTAACAAAAGGGAAAGCGGCAGGAGATGAGATACAAGGTGAGGAGTGGATATACGGAGGAGAAAAGGTGACAGAAAGGATGACGGAAATAAACAAAATATGGAGAGAAGTATTCCCGGAGAGGTGGAGGGAAGGACATATAATCCCAGTATACAAAAAAGCAGACAAGAATCGGATGACAAATTACAGGGGCATTACATTGCTAAACACGGTCCACAAAATATACGCGAAGAAGCTGTTACCAGATGGACGGGCAGGATTCAGGAAAGGAAGAAGAACGACGGATACTTAGGAAAGAAAAGAGGCACAGCAGTGGCATTCGATAGGGTGAACTGGCAAAAGTTATGGGAGTACATGAGGAAAAAAAGATAAGCGAAAGGATAGAAGAAATATACGAAGAAATGATGAATACGGTGAGAGCAAATTTGTAACGAGGAAGGGATTGAGACAAGGATGCCCACTAAGCCAAATCCTGTCCGTGGTATATACTGGAGACCTGGAGGAGACATTAAGGGGACAACAAAACAACAAAAAATATAAAAATATCTAAAATTTACCTTTCTACAACAGAAAAATTGCAAATGTCATCAGTCCATCTGTATCTGTATGTAATACAGGATATTCAAAATTCATATTCTAGCATAAGAGTAAATTAGGAGAATGGATTTTCAAATAAACTAAATCATTGTTGTACCTAGAACGGTTTGAAAAAAAAGATCGGTTGGCATGGAACAAATAAATATATTTCTCAAAATTTTTACACTAAAGTAAAGAAACACAAACAATAAATATATTCTCAAACTATAATGGCAAACAAAAAAAAATACAAATAAATCTATTTTTTTTCTCTACTTTCCCTTGACAAAACCAATCATTGAATACAAGTTATTTCGTACCCTTGCATTGTAAATTACATTTGTTGTTCAGCATCTGTAAACACAGATAAGAATAAATAAATATGGAATATTTTTCAAAACACAGGAATTATACTTTTTCATTAGTTTTAAATTTGCTAATTTAATATTTCCTCGCAGACCATGCCAAGAGCATTTCACAGCAAATGTATTGGTAAAGACTTTCCGCAATAGGTTGACCATACTGTCCTTTCCATTTTACGACGAATAGTTTATAGGAAAGCAACCTAAAGTACAAACAAAAAGATTACTGTTGATTGAATGCATTTTCACTCACGAATTTAAGAGACAACTCCTGGTCTCCATCAAGGAGATTTTCAAATTCTTTCAATTCGTCTAAGGCATTCAGAGGGAGCTTCGACCTAATTTCTTCAAAGTCTCTGGCAATACTGTATTGGATTTACCTGGGTTGGTTAAATTTGTAATTCTAGAGTCCAGAGGAATATTTTTTTCATATTAGTATGAATCTTCTCTGACAATTAAAACTGCTCCTGTAAAGTTGATTCTCCAAAACCAAGCAACACTGTTCTGACCTTCAATAAATCCACAATATAGTTTCTATACACAATGATCATTTAACAAATTAATTAAGAAACTGAACATGTTGAATAACTATTCAACATTTTTGTCGAAAATTATTAACGAAATTGCTCCATTAACATTTTGTCATTACAGTTTTAATAACAATTGGATGAATAGGCTCTTGTAGTATGTTTGAAAGAGATTGGTACGTCAGAGATACTTCAATCACTACCAGCTAGTGATGCTACCAGTAAACCAGCATGAACTAAAATAACGCAAATATATTAGTAACATGTTTTTTCAATGCATGAAGATAATGAGAAAACAAGTCCATACACTCATACTATCAATAAAGTATTTTTTAGTACAAAAAATAAAGTCATCAAACTGTGCTAGTGTTAATGGGATAATTTACAGATTATCTTCTTCTATAGTAGGTAAACATTCTTTAATTGAAGATTGATTCATGCTAAACCAGCAATTTGATGACTTTTTGTTAGCAATGTTTGTATAGTACCTGCATTACTTAAAAAAAAATACTTTTGGAAACGTGTGGAAAATGTTTCTTTTTTCTTAGCTTTGGTGGCGGGCTATCTAAAATGGACAAATGCATTAAGGTCATAGTATAAAGATATTTTCACAAAACCTTCAATGTTGTATTCGTAGTCATTTGAGAAAGATATGTTTATACTGTTTTTTTCTTTTTCCCCTCTGCCCGTCTATCTCTTCATTGGATGTATAATCAGCTTCAGCATGCTTTCTGGCACCCTCAAGTGTATCTATGGTGAAAATAGTTATGACAAGTTATAAAAGATGTATTTTACCATAACATTTTTCCACTGTAATTCTGTAGACTTCCCATGTATCAGTAGGCTTCATTCCCTTAATCATTAATGTAGTAGGCTTTAATGATCATGGCAATTTACAAGATTCCATGTCCTCGTTTATCCAAGATGATGGAATCTCTAAGAAAGATTTGTCTTGCTCAAATTATTCAACAGCATACTTTTTCTAGATATTATTTTCTTCCCATACGTACAAAAAAAACTTGACTATAGGTACATACATTTGTAGAACGTCAAGTGAACGGAATTAAGGCTTTTACAGCCTTAAAGCTGAAAGTAGATAAAATTGCGCCTTTGAACTGGAATAATAGGTAAGCTAACTATTTCAATTTTCATTCCCAGTTACATGACAGGATCTCCTTATTTTGTAATTGTGCAGTCTGCAGGCCAATTTACTAACAATGATGTATTTTTTATAGAGGATGATAATGTGTATTTAATGCAAATATGGCATAACATACTGCTCTACTAAGCAAGAAAGTCGCACCTATATTTTTTTGCCGAAACTGAGATGTCGTTACTACCAGAAATGATACATATTTGGGCAGCTTTTTAGCTCGGTGTGGCTGTCGTATTTGGATATTTGAAGGTTAAAAACGCTTGTGAAGTTTGCCGTATCTGAACTTTTGTGGGGAAAAATTACAAAAGTCCTATCTGATATTCCTAAGTAAGCATGTCGTATCTGCGGAATTTATCGGTAGATATGACTTTTACACTTAGTAAGTAGTTAGTTATTGTTTTGACTGTTCGAAAGATACGTCACAGAACAGGCGAATTGTTGAAAGTTTGATTAAGATCTTGTAAAACTTGTACAAGGCCATTTTCGTTGATACTTTAGTCAGGTAATTTACACATATTTCCCGTTTCTAGTTAAGTACAAAGGCACCTATCCTATATATAATTATAGTGTTAAAGGCCGTTTAACTTTTATGTAAATTTACTAACAAATTTGCATATGAATTTTGGCAAAACATTTACAAACGTGAAAAGCACTTTAAATTCATCGGAAACGCTCCCTACTTAAACACTTCCTACACGAACACAATACACATTCTTTCCATTACTGAAACGAAGCTCACAAACAGATGCACACTTAACTTCAGCACATATCACACTTTCCTAATCAACAGCCACCACGGAACCACTCTCTTAATTAAAAATTGCTTCCCATCCACTCCCTTTCAACTTCTTGCGCACCTACAGAATCTCGAATGTGTTGCTGTGACGGTACACTTCCCCACTCCGGCTATAACACCCTATCCGATGACCTTTTAATTTACGCGTCGAGCCTTCCTAATGCTATAATTCCCGGTGATTTCAATGCCCGACACATCCAATTGCGAGTCTGCAACACACAGCCAACCCATTTAGGACATCTAGGTACCTCAATAGTAGACATAATTATTTCAGAACCCATAGCTCACTATTTCGATCGTGAGTGCTTTATAGGCACCACGTTCAGTTCAGATAATCTACCACTACTGGTCAAAACTTTATTTTGTCCAGCTCCTTCAGAACCTCCTCAGAACAATCATTAAAGATTTTTCGAAAGCAGACTGGAATGTGCTCTCCGAACACATCTCCAACAACCTTCCAACGCCCAATCTTCAAACGAATCAAGATCTCGAGGGAGCCATTAGAGACCTAACCTCCGTAACTACGGAAGCGGTCGATATCTCTGCCCCATTAAGAAACAGTATTTCCGCAAACCGCTCCGAGGGCACATCGTGAACAAGATCAAAGAGATCTATCGTCAATGATTGTGATCTAGGGATCCGGCTCTCAAGACCAAATACAATCGCGTTAACGCCTTAATTAGGCGAGAAGCAAACAAATACGACGATTCCTGGACCAAAGTCACCTCTCAGTTAGATTACAGAAATGGAAAACTCTTCTGGAAAAAGTTCGATAGACTGACCAAAAGGTAAGTAAACCCTAAATCCCACATAACCGAACTTCAGGGCAACCTAATCTCCGACCGAGGAAAGACCGGTTTCTTCAGTCTCCGCCACCAATCCATTTTCCGATCACCAGATGATCCCCAGTTCGACAACCGGATCAAGGCACCCCTTGAGAGTCGCCTTGAAAAATTGCGCAACCTTATTCTTCCCGAAATCCAACTCGATACCGAGAATTCTTTCTATGGTCCCATCACGCCCGACCAGGTCAACTCGTAGTTCAAAAAAGGGAAAATTCAGCCCCAGGTTAAGGCAGCCTTAATCGCAAAATCCTCCGGCACTTACCTGACCCAGCCCTCCTATTACTCTCCGACATTTACAATAAACGCCTAATGCTATCCCACTTCCCGACGGACTGGAAATGACCACCACCGTCATGATACCCAAACCCTACTCCGATCTAACCACACCCTCCTCCTACAAACCCATTTCCCTCCTGAGTTGCCTAAGAAAACGCTTCGAACAGATTATGGCCTAGCTACTCAGGGACCACCTAGAACTCAACGATCTCCTTCCCAACAGCTTTCAACCTCCATCAGGCGTACCGCAAGGTTCTGCCTTAGCCCCGATCCTTTTCACAATCTTCGCATTCGACATTCCTGAAGTAGCACAACCCGGAGTAGTCATAACGCAGTTTGCGGATGAGACCGCCTTCTGGGTGGTTAATCGGGACAGCGAAACGGCCTCCTGCCTCATATCTAAAACCCTCCGGAACTTCTCCAACTGGGCTAACCGTTGGAGTCTCCGTCAATCCCACCAAAACCCAAACAATCTTCTTCCGACATCCTAATTATACCGAAGATAAATATCCAAAGCTGGCCGACCGGAATGTTTCCCTCTCACTAATCCAAGAAGGACTCCCACTCCAACGCGAAGTCACCTACCTAGGAGTACTCTCCACTAAAACCCTTAATTGTCTCGCCGATGTACAAAAAGAACACTTAAGAATAAGAAACAGAGCAAACCTACTAAGCGCCCTCCGGGGTAGAATCAGAGATTGCCACCCCAAAACGCTACAACACACCTACAAAACATACATTCGCCATGTTATGGATTTCCGAGCACCAATATACAGCAATATAAACCCCAACCACCTTTCCTATATCGCTTCCTGTGAACGCCGAATACCCAGACGCATACACAGGTTACCCTTCAGGTACCCTAGCGACATCACAATACAACACGCCAACACACACTTTGCACACAAAAGAATTTTTTTCGACTCAATCCCAACCCGAGAGATCTTTACCACTCCTTATAACTAGCTTTTCCCTCAATTCCCCGGAAAAAACTCAAACTAAAATTCACACCTCTTCCCCCCGCGATCCTAACTCAACTCCTTGACGGCCTCCGAGAAGATAGAGGAATCCCTAGATAATGTTCCATATGGCCTCATCCCCGTCTATTCGGTGACGACCTAGCATGATCCCGGCAAACGAACCGGATTAACCACACTAAGCACCTACACCCCATAAACAACACGCACACTTAAACCAATTATCACGCACGCACGCACGCACACACACACACACACACAAATATGTATATATATATATATATATATATATATATATATATATATATATATATATATATATATATTTGTGGCATTAGTGCGTCGAAATACGATATATCCGTTATTAAAGGAGATATAAAAAAATTGATTTACAAAAATTATAAACCAAACATACTTTTTTTTAAATGGGACACCCTATATATTATTTCAAATTTAGATTAAGCTCATCTCCTCCATATTTCCAATATAGGGTTGCATTACGTTTTACAGGGTATTTCAAAAGTTATGGTCAATTGTACACTAAAATCGTTCACATTTCAACGTCCTGTATACCCTAGACAGAACAACCTAACAATAATTTTTCCAGGCATAGCTTTTTAACTTTGGTACAATGTTACGAGAAAGTGCTATTTCTTTATTATTGAACCAATTGAATATAGAGCAAGCCAAAACCCGAACACATCATTTTGTCAATTTTTTCAAATGAATCACCCTGTATTTTATTTAAAAAGTAAAAATACACTTTATGTTCTATCATAAGGAGGGCAGCATAGTTGTTGGAATATTTTATACAGACACATTTATTTCTTATATCCGAAAGTAATGTTTCAAAAGCTTAATCAACCAATTCTGTTACATATGGAATGCCCAAACTTTTGGATTATTTGTAGATGTTCTCTGTGAAACATAATTTATTTGAAATATTTTCAAAATATTGACAATTCTTTTATCACAAAAAACACAATTACTTGGTTCAATCACAGTCAGGGTGAATGATTGAAATTCTGCTTTATAAATTACATAATGCTTTAAATGTAAAATAGGATACCTTCATGAAACAGTTCTATTGAGATTATTATCCTCTTCTATCCTGTTGCGGATTTGTTCGAGGTATCTATCACCTATATGAATTTTTTCTTTAATTGTATAAATAATTTTCAAATTTGAAAGCACTGAAATTTTCCAATGGTCCCAGTCTCTTAACATATTCTGCCAAATATGTTAAATTGTGTACATTACATGATAGGTATTGTAATCCTTATAAATTACTATATTTCCGTACAAAATATTTAAGCAAACTATGGGCATAATCTTTGTATTCAATATCAGAATTGCCATCACACAAAATTCTGATTGCTTTACACTGTATATAGTAGAAACTGTTTAAATTCAGTTGCTTTCCACCGATCAACTTTATTTAAACTCCTGGGTTGTCCTGAAAATTCTAGGGTAATACACTTTCTTATTGAAATTAGTTTACTAGAGGTTTCTTCCAACTTGTCAGGTTTTAATCTAATATTTAATTTTCCCTTCGCCCAGAACTGAAGTAAACGCTTCATAACACCGAGACAACTAAGTGCATGTAGTCTATTCCTAGTTGTGATACATCCCATTGGGCAGTCTTTCCAATTCCGTTGTTTTCCTATGGTGCTCAGGATGATTTCTGTTTTTAAAGGATACATCAGTTGCATTAGTTTCAGTAAAGATGTAACAAACCTTATGTTTAAAATTTACGTTAATATAGGCAACTTACGTGCATTTCAAGTATTATACGTCTAGACATCCCTTTCCGCGTTTGGAGTCATATTCGGTCATTGCGTTACTTTGGGTTACTTTGAGCATCCTTTATTCATTGCTTGAACTATGTGTCTAAGTAGAAGCCATTTTCGCTTTGTTTAAATTTTTATTAAGAGTGCCACATTTATATGGTGAGTTATTAAAATTATTATACAGATATTTGAGACACTTACATTTCAGGCAATTTTACTTATACTCTTACCACCTATTTTTTTAATTTGGGTTTAATTTTATTTTAACGTACTAAAATACTTATCTTTTTTGGGATTTTTTAATGGTGTACTTTAAATTATACAATCTAAACGTTTCGATAACACTTACAGTTATCTTCGTCAGTAGTAATGTTTGTTAAAAATTGTTAAAGATGTAGTAAACAATTTTGTCAAATTTGAAAAATTCAAACATAAACATAAGCCTGCTATTAATATAACAGTTTGAGAAATGTATAAGCCAACTATAAAATTGTAGTAAAGAATAACTAGGTCATTAAAATTAAATATTGTTAAACTGCCTCAAAGATGACAAACCAGAACACTCTCTACGACGAAAGCTAACAATGAAAATTGTCAGCCAAAAAAAAAAACACATTTAACAAAATTCAATCGAGTTATGATGTAAGTGTAAAGTTGTGAAAAACTTCAATTTTAAAATGATAGAAGCATTCACAAATCCAAACATTACATCAAAAATAACCCAGTTAAATCTAACAAAGAGATATCTTTATCAATAATTGGAAGTGTTATTAACAATGAAAAGCACAATGCAGAACGTTCTTTGTAATTTTAATTTCAATTTAATTTCAACTACTTATGTTAAATTATAGTGCTGTGGAAATTTAACATATAATTGGTAAAGCATTTGCTTCAAGGTCTAGGAAAAACACAGCAAAAACCTAGACATACCAAAAGTTGAAAACAAATTAAAATCAAGGCGTATCATTATGCTCTTTTTAATTATAAGATGCCAAAACCTATTTAAACGGAGATTTTCTTCTTGTCTATTAAAATTATTCGGGTGTTTATATATTTCAATAGCTTCGCGTTGCAAACGAACATAATAATGGGTTTGTCTTGACAATATTTTCATATTGTCAAATTGAATGTCATGATTTAGATTATTCAGGGCATGGTCAGCCACAGCAGACCTCTCTGGTTGACCCAATCTACAACTCATTTTCAGTGGAATAGTAAATTTTATGAACAGATTGAAGGTGTAGCAATGGGTAGTCCCCTTAGTCCTGTTATAGCTAATTTTTATATGGAAAATTTGAAACATTAACGTTACAAAATACACCTAAAAACCTTCAGTTTGGTATAGATATGTAGATGACACATTTGTTATTTGGAGACATGGAGAAGAAGCACTGCATGAGTTTTTGGTTTTATAAATGGTATACATCCTAGTATTCAGTTTACCATGGAAAAGAAACTAATGGAAGTTTACCATTTCTTGACATATTAATATCTAAAAATAATAATTCACTATCTTTTAAGGTTTACAGAAAGCCGACACACACTGATAGATACCTTCATAAATTATCCAACCACCATCCACGTCAAAAATTAGTGTAATTAAATCTTTAGTAGATCGAGCAAAACGAATTTGTGACCCTGAATTTTTGAATGATGAATATAAATATTTAAGAAAATCCTTACAAGATAATGGATATTCACTTACAGATATTAATAATGTTATTACACCTTCTAGGCGTAACCTTAAAGAAAAACCAGTTCTTAATGTTGGTACTGCTTTTCTTCCTTTTATAGCTAATGTTACAAATAGAATTGAAAAATCCTAATCAAATATGGCATTAGGACTACAAGAAAAATTAAAGAACATTTAAGATCACCTAAAGATGTGTCAAACCCTTTATCATCTTCCGGAGTGTATAAGTTATCTTGTTCATGTGGAAAAGTATACATCGGACCACAAAACGTAGCTTTGATACAAGACGCAAAGAACATATGAGATTTTGTAGATTGGGTCAACCAGAGAGGTCTGCTGTGGCTGACCATGCCCTGAATAATCTAAATCATGACATTCAATTTGACAATATGAAAATATTGTCAAGACAAACCCATTATTATGTTCGTTTGCAACGTGAAGCTATTGAAATATATAAACACCCGAATAATTTTAATAGACAAGAAGAAAATCTCCGTTTAAATAGGTTTTGGCATCTTATAATTAAAAAGAGCATAATGATACGCCTTGATTTTAATTTGTTTTCAACTTTTGGTATGTCTAGGTTTTTGCTGTGTTTTTCCTAGACCTTGAAGCAAATGCTTTACCAATTATATGTTAAATTTCCACAGCACTATAATTTAACATAAGTAGTTGAAATTAAATTGAAATTAAAATTACAAAGAACGTTCTGCATTGTGCTTTTCATTGTTAATAACACTTCCAATTATTGATAAAGATATCTCTTTGTTAGATTTAACTGGGTTATTTTTTGATGTAATGTTTGGATTTGTGAATGCTTCTATCATTTTAAAATTGAAGTTTTTCACAACTTTACACTTACATCATAACTCGATTAAATTTTGTTAAATGTGTTTTTTGGCTGGCAAATTTCATTGTTAGCTTTCGTCGTAGAGAGTGTTCTGGTTTGTCATCTTTGAGGCAGTTTAACAATATTTAATTTTAATGACCTAGTTATTCTTTACTACAATTTTATAGTTGGCTTATACGTTTCTCAAACTGTTATATTAATAGCAGGCTTATGTTTATGTTTGAATTTTTCAAATTTGACAAAATTGTTTACTACATCTTTAACAATTTTTAAGAAACATTACTACTGACGAAGATAACTGTAAGTGTTATCGAAACGTTTAGATTGTATAATTTAAAGTCACCATTAAAAATCCCAAAAAGATAAGTATTTTATTATGAGTGTTAATGTTAAGTTTACATTTTCATATTATTTTAACGTTGACTTTGCAAGATGATGCAATAGCTTTTGCTGCTGCGAAATGGGATTTCAATTAAATTTGGCTTTTAATCCTACAAAATTAATTCAGTTTGAGGTTTATAAAAATTTCTAATTATTTGGAATTACCAGCATATTTCCTTATCTGCTGAAGTTCCAGTGACAAAAATGTAAAAGAAAATACTTCAGATATTTCATATTGTTAATTAATTCACATTTTAGTTTAAGACAGTTAATTAAGAATCACTGACATTAGTTTTAAGAGATCATCCTTATAATCAAATTAATTATCATAATAAAACTCTATTGTTATAATTTTTTACTTGTCATTTTCATGAGTGTTTTGTATTTTTAGGGTTTATTTGTTCCTAAAACAAATTGGCGTCCGACGTT
This sequence comes from Vesta saturnalis, assembly GCA_036346205.1. NCBI lineage: Eukaryota > Metazoa > Arthropoda > Insecta > Coleoptera > Lampyridae > Vesta > Vesta saturnalis. Next base: position 7,597,927 of record JARFJB010001218.1, read on the forward strand.
ACAATATTTATTTTCAGGTTTGAAGCAACACCTTTTTGTAAAGCGAAAATATACAAGCAATTCTATTTTTTGTTAATAAGCAAATCAAATGTTATTGAACGTGGACCAATTAATCTACCGATGAGCAAAGTGACATAAAATCTTCTAGTTATCCATTATTTTCCATAGCTAATTATAGGTCTGAGCTAGAAGATAAATTAAGTGGGTGATTTATTTATACGGCACCCGTTAATATTACAAAGACGACTCTATTTTCAATGAATTCACCTAGTTGAATGAATTTTGGACAACCAAAATAAGCAGTATGGTTTTTGTTGGCGCAAACGTAAACTTTCGCTAGAGGGTCACATACAATTGAATGCATTTTAACTAAAATGGTTTTGTTCCTTCAAAAATTCCATAGGGAACGGAATTGTGTACATTTCGCTCGAAAGGATGAAACAAAGTAAAGTTAGCTGAAATTTTGATAGCGGCAGTTCATTTATGTTTTAAGTAGTTTCCCTTCATTAGGGTATTGGTTTTTAGGGTAATGTTTTAAAATGGAGTTACTTAATTGTTCATCGATACAAAAGTGTGCATAACGCCCCAAAATTAAATTTTTCAATGAAATGAGTTGACTCTTTCGGTGCATTTAACAGTAAATATTTTAAAACCCATGTTTTCACATCTTCTTGAAAAGTACTTGAATTATGGATCTCCGGTTTCTTCATTATTATTTCCAGAACCACTGTATGCCTTTAGACTTGACGTAATTCGCTGAATGAGATGTAGAATAATTAGACAATGTATCTGTCACTATTGGCTTGAAGGGAAGACTTGGGATGTTTTGGTATTTAAATCAAACTGAGTTGTTATTGATAATGACGCACTAGTAGCAACAGCCATATTAAAACCATGATCTGTCATCTCTTTAGCCACCAATCGACTTTTCTGCCTCTTTGGCAGATCAAAAAACAGTTTTCTTTTATTCCGCATAGGGGAATTCTTGTTACTGCGAGGTTTATTATTACAATTCACTTTCATGGAAGTGTAAAAGGTGAAATTTAGATGGAAGGACCTTTAAAGAAAAAAGAAAAAAAATGATTTTACGACAGTGAAAAAATAAGTTAAAGGGTGCGTGATGTTTACAATTTTATGACTTAAAAGTAAAAAGTTATGTGAAAATTTTGCTATGGTGTAATGAAAAACGCGGCTGGATCAACAGATAGAACTACAGATCTGGCCCCACTGGATAAATTTATACTTAGTTATTTATACTGTAAGGTATGTGCGTCACATATATTAACATACATTACATGAATTCGGTGAACGTTTTAGAGCAGCTGTGGTTAATATCACATTTAATGGAAATTATAATAACCTTAATTGTGTAAAATTTGCAGTTAAAGTATATTTGAACACTGAAATCTTCGGGCATCCTGTATATTGAATACTCAACTTCTCTAATCGCATGCGATGAACTATGGAATTTCTATTGAAGCTACGAAGTATTTAATAATCTGAATTGATCAGTAACTATTTGCTTGAGATTAAGTTAATACCATTTTAAAATAATTAATTAATAATTTTCTTATTTCTACATAATATTAAAGTATAAATTAAAATTTGAATCTAACCTCAACAATCAGTAACTCGCAACAATGTAAATCAAGGTTAATATTTTAAATTTAATTTTCTCATAATACCAATATTTTCCTGAACATTTGATAGTGAATTTATTACAAGTTTTGTTATGAACGAATAAGTTCAAAGGCAAATATGTAATTAAAAATTATTATTTAGAATTTACATCAGTTCTACATACATAAAGACAAAATTTACATCGATTGGGGCTTGAATCTCGATGGCGCAGTTGGTTAGCGCGGTACTCTAGCAAAGTACAGGTCGTAGGTTCAAATCCTACACGAGGTAAACTTTCTATTTATGTATTTAATAAAATAATAATAATTTTAATTTGATAGTGAGTTTATTTGATTACATTTTTTAGATTTATTTATTAACATACTTCTTTTAAAAATAGTTATTTGTATTACAAGATCAGAAATGGGTATTTGCAGTACGAGTAAACTTTGCAAATTTATGAGCACTCGCTAACCATTTTATGGCAGTGATGTACAAGATTTCTTGTGTCGACGTCAATTGTTATTAAAATCAATAAACAAAATTGTTGTACTTAAAATTCATACCTGTTGAAATTAAGTTGGCCATACTGACAACTGACAGTAACCAATATAACCTAAAAAATAAAATTGAAATTATCCATTACTCGAATTTTGTGTTTATAATAATTTATGGATGTAATTTGTAGTTTAGAAGGAATTAATACGGATATAATAACGGATGCGTACACGTACATGGTAACGCGATTAGGCTTTGTATTATGTCAAATGTTGAACATTCTATCAGTTCTGTCACAACAACGAATACCAACTGTAATTTAGTATTATTTTTGCTGGAAAAGCAACAGTTTCAGACGCACTTTAATAATTTATTAATCAGTTAGTGAGTAGACTCGCAGTAACTCTATTAAGTTGAATTATGTACGAAGAAATTCCTATAAAATGCTGATAATAATTTAACCCACTGCAAATAGTAAATCTATTTTTATTATTAATAAATAATAATAAATAAAAACAATACACTTTAAACCGAGAAAACTTACCAACAAATTATTATTTATATATGGACGAAGAAATGCAAAAGACGTATACCACAGCACATGGCAGGTACCTAAACAAAAATACGAAAATCACAGGTGCATAATTAATTTTATTGGTTACAATGTAATTTAGGGTAGTAATTGCGAATAAGTGACACTTCTCTGAAAATTCTGCAAAACTGCAATTCTTGCATAAGTTCTGTCAATTTATATCAAATTCATTTCGATTTTATCACTTAACATACCCTCTAGCTGTTTCGATCCAGAGTGACCTTAAATTGAAATATTCCAAAAAATTTGAAAATTGCTTCACGGGCAGATAACAGTTCGAATCTATCGTTACAAGATGTTGTAGTAATATCTATCAAATTAAAAACAATGTACTTTAAATTTTAATTCTTCGTTTTGTATTGGTTCATCGTCACCTTCGTAACTAAATTGTTTTGTATCTTTTCGAGGTCTTAAAACGCCTTCATCTTTAAATTTTGGATCGATATCTGATAAAATCGCAGCTTTCCTAGCTTCTTCTAATAAATCATTGAAACTGTTATCTGAACGACAGCTTTTAAAAAAGCAATTAAATTACTTAAACCTGCACACGCTTGTCCAATGTTATAATTTTGAGTTTGTAAAATTTTGGACACTATATTAACTTTGTTAATATATTATAAATTATCATGCATACAAATTCAAATTTTTTCTAGTAAGTGCCATAGCTAGATTATTTACAGCATTATCAATACTTAGCGCAGAAGTAATTTCAAAAGAGCATCATATATTTGCCTAGTTGATACCTTTAATGTTGTAGCATCAATTCGGACCGACCATCTGATATCTAACAACGGCTTTAAAGTCAAATTTGATATATGTTTTTCAAAATCGCCGATCGATGGTTGAAACAGCGAGAGTTCTTGAGCTAAAGAAAAAATTTCCGTCTCAACAAAACTCCGGCTCGTGATTTTGGACAAAATATCTGTTCTTTGATATTTAAAGTAATAATTTTTTATTGCGAAAAGGAATAAATATGATATAAACCAACTAGACAAGATTTTTCTTTTTTATAATAGAGTTTAATAATTTTTAATGGCATAATACCAAATTCTGTATAAATCATTAACAAAATGACTTGTAAATTAAACACATTAATGCAAATGACGATACCTTGTCATATGTCAACATGAAACTGGCTAAACTAATTTAACGTTTTATATACGCACATAAGATTTTTAAGTAATTAAATTCATTTTAGTTTTGTATGACGATTCTAAAAAACTAAATAGAGAGAAAGATAAGTAGGTAAAATAATTTAACAGAAGTAAATATCTGTGAAACACCACGACTTCAACCTACAAAATGGAAATTAAAATAAATGAAGTAATTTTAATAAGTTTTCTTTAGGATAATTATGCAACCTCCATTGTAATCCGTACATAATGAAAACAGGCAGAATTGTAAAAAACAATAATAATTTATGTCAAATGAACGTTTAAACTTTCATATATAGGTTAAGATATAGATGCTAACTTAAAAATATTTGTGGAACATCGACTTTCCAACCTATAGCATGGAAAATTAAAAAATGAAATAATTTTAATAATATTTTTTTAGTATAATTATGCATTCCCTTTTTAATACGTTCATAAGGAAAATAGACAACACTGTAAAAACGAAAACAATTATCAGATGGACGTTTAAAACTTCATGTCAGTTAGACGTTGATGTATATATATATATATATATATATATATATATATATATATATATATATATATATATATATATATATATATATATATATATATGCCGTGAGCGCTGGCAATAGGTAGCGGACAAGTACTAACACGTTCAATTGCATTTCAGCTGTCTGTGTGCAATTAAATCTCGCTGGTATTGACTGTGTTAAATACCTACATGATTAATTACATTATACTAATCAAAATAATTACCTGTATATAAAAACAATGTCACAATTCCTTAGGACACTAAATTGAATTACGGTAACGGACGACGATGGCGCGTACTAGTAAGTCACTTCAACCTCAACGATTCATACACTAGGACAACGAGTTGCTGGGCCATTATTATTCAATTTTAAAGCTAAAAGATTAAAAAATATTACTTTACCCCATTTAAGTGACAAAGAAAACGGTATCAAACAAAGAACGTAAGCCCTAATTGTTTTATTTTTGTTTATTTTTGTGCGTTCTTGTTATACAGTACAATTTATATGTGCCTGCCATATAACTATCACTGCACGTGTACGTCTCATGAGAATTAGATGACACATTTCCGATACATACCTTTTCAGTGTCAATAGTTTGGCAAAACATCTCACTGAGATGTTTAATTACATACTCTATGATAGTGAAAACGCGCCTATCTCTAACACATATTCTAATCATGTATCGGCTACAGCTTGTAAAAGTTTCATTGACATGTCACATCTGAGCTTTGTTTGAAATATCAGGTACCTTATAGACACAATGCGTTAGCTGAGACAAGACTCCTCTGAAAACTCCGATTCAGCCGACTTTCAATTTCCCTAATACAATCTTCACTCTAAAGGCTCAACTACACGGGGCGAGTTTACTAGCTACTAGCCGGCTAGTTACTCGCCGGCGAGTCAGCATGCGCTAGTTGACGATGACATTAAAAACTTCTCACGCTCACTAGCCAACTCGCTGGCGAGAAACCACGTGTGTTGTTTTGATTGCAAATGTGTCAGTTTCCTGTTTGTTTTGTATAATGAAGTAGAACGCGACTAATATTGTTCTGTTTCTTGAAATATACCGCCAATACCTTTGTTGTGGAACATCAGTAATTAGCCGGAATGGATGTGATGCAAGTGAAGGCTAAAATTAAGTCGATAAAAGGTAACAGGCAGGAACTACAAAAGATTGACAGAAGTAAAAAGAATGGCTGTGGTACTGAGGCTTCGGCAACAAGAAAGAGCACATCAAATTTGGTAAGTAAATAAATTTAGTTACATAGTGGGCCAGAAACCATTGTGGCCGCATTTGTAAAATATTTTCTACAGAAACCCAAATGAAATAGACATTATGTAATGTATTTTTTAAGAAGATTTAAGGACTGAATTTTAATTCTAGACCATTATTACGTGATTAAAAATTGATCTAACCCAACCTAACTTAACGTAATATTAGAGAATTACAGCATTGGATTATGTTACATATACTTGTGAGTAGATTAATACTACAGCGCAACATGTACTTAATGACACATATACGTAACTGAAAAGTCAAATAATACTGGAAATAACACTTTGCATTACTTTGGAGGCTAATATTCAGCGATACCTCACAAAATAGCCTCAAACTGCTTTTCAATGGTCGGCCGACGAGGTCGGGACCAAGACAAGATAAGGACGCAGGCGAGGGATAAGATTACATTACAATATTCTCTGCCTCAGATGTAGTCTTTTCATTCATATTTTAATAACAAAACGCCCAACTATCATTATCCACCACGTAGGAAATACCACATAACGGATTCTGACCACATATTGTTTATACTACATATACTACATAAGTCCAACTTTGTCCCATTGCCAGGGAGATTTTCTTCTGTAAAGTATTTCTGATTCCTTCAGCAGTCTTACTGTAATTATTGATGCTGAGTTCAGTCACGGGCTGTAATTGGAGTTTTCCATCCAAAGCTCAGGCGCTTTATTACCAGTGTTGAAATCCTCTATCCACTGCTTGTTGAGGTATATAGTTCCTGGAGCAGTCTTTCTCTGCCAATTATGAAGACTGCAAGCAGTCACAATAATTTATCCACAGTATCAGTTTTCACCTCAAGTGATCTTGCAAACACTGAAATCGCCAGGCAAGTATGCCAAAAGCGTTCTCTGAAACTCGCCTGGTACGGGACAAACGATAGTTAAATATTTATTGCTCGTCACTGAGCCCAATTTTGCTGTAAGGCTTCATGAGGTCTGTTCTTAGAGGAAAGCACCGTTTTCGACAATAACGGAAGTCCAAGTGTTTTTTCGATTGCAATGTTTAGAGTACTATCTTTAAATATTGCACTTGCCACTTACTCGACCATTTCTACGTCAGTATAGGTAAAGCAATAATCTGCGTCTACCATAGCAAATAATATGACACTATAGGTTTTTGTAATTCTAGTATACTGAACCGGAACAAACGAGGTCTTTTGATGATGACGTGGTTTCTATCTTGGGAAGTTCCAGCGCTAGAAAAATAACTTCGATTTCGTTTCCATTCATCGACTGTTTTTGGTACCTGCAAAGGAAATATTTGTTTGAAAACTTTTAATTATTAGATGCATAAATTAAAATCAATATAAAACATTATCGTTTTTTCCCTTTGCAGGACTTGGCAAACGAAAGTCAAAATTCAACACTAGATGAGGAAACTGAAAACTGCAGGGAATCTGATGCGTTTGATACTGACAATTCCACTGGAAATAGCATCAAGGCTCACTCGTCTGAAATTATGGACCACCAGAGTCTCAAAAAAAAAAAGGTTTAAAAAACATGTACAACCGGATAAACGTAGCTCGGAAATATCTGAGGCAATTCAGCATTTAGACAAAATTGCACATAATGTAATTGAGGAGAATCAGTATGGCCAGTTTGGAAAGTATGTCGCAGCAGAAGTCCGTCATCTACCAAAGCGATCAGCCATCTTGCTGCAGCAGGAAATTCAAAATTCTATAACTCGTTATAAGCTGTCCGCATTGGATGGCCAACAAGATTTTAACGCAATAATGCAGTCTCCTGACCCAACATCAATTCCGATAACTTCCTCTCCAAACGACGAAGAAGACGTCCTAAAAACAGCCATGATTAATACGTTTGGAAACCTGATGTAATAAGAAATATGTTACACTGTGAATGTAATAACATGAATTAAATTCTTTTATAGTGTTTGTAATTTGTAGTTATGGTATTTGTCTAGTTTAGCTACTTCTCGTATATGTGATGGATTTTGTTTCTATTACAGAGCCGTCCTGATTAAGAAAATGGTTAAATTTTCGGGTGCTCGGGTCATTTGACATTTATTTAATGCTTATTTTGTTGAACAGTATTTTAACAGGTATTTTAACAGTTTTTGAAGTAAAACGTTGCAGACAAGAGAAGTAAGTTTAGCTAAACTAGAATTTTACCGTAGTTATTTTATTTACACTCACCTCAATGAATGGTCGAAGAACGCGGCAAATCGCTGTAAGTACGTAGGGCATAAACTTTGATATCGTTGATTCCGGAACTCGAAACAGGTACTCCACAGATTTAAATGAACCACCAGTTGCTAAATAACGTAATGCTATTTCCAGTTTTGTGGCTACTGGGATTGCCATCCTCATTAGCGTGTATTGTTTTTTAAGCATCTACCATGTGCAGTAAATCATCAAACTGTGCACCGGTAATTCTTAAAACATTTCGATATGCTGCAGCATCTTCGTTCTTCAGCTCTTTCAGTAAATTGTTTGATGCACCATAACTTAAACGTCTTCCTATGCACGGTTTCACAAACACACTTCTTCGACGAAGTTTCTTTTTCCAATTTTCTGTCCGTATTAGCTCGTTTTTAATAACTTTACCATAAAACTAGAACTCCGGCTATAACCAATTCATCTGACATTTATGCCACCACTGACTGACTTGCCGCTTTTTCACTAGCAACAGTGATGACACGCAACTAATTTACTAGGTAGTTCGCTCAAACGCCGGCGAGTAGCGAGTAAAGTAGACCGGCTCTTAACTTCACTCTTAGCTTTTTCACAATCTGCAAACCTTGCTAGTGATTAGATGACATGGAGCTAGTTTACGATCAGCGAGTAACTTCGCCGGCTAGTAGCTAGTAAACTCGCCCCATGTAATTGAGCCTCATGTTGTGATGCAAAGGAGGAATGTGTGCCTATGTCAGGAACCTTTCAAGAGGGTTTCTTCTTAGAATAAAAAATTCTACGTGATTTGTGTAATTCTACTGTGGCATTTGTAGGTATCCCAATGGCAGTAACTTTCAAGACTCCTTCGATTACCTTAGTTTCAAAGTCTACCATCTTTTGCCTCAATTTCCATCTTTCGATGTCTCAATTTTGGAATATTTTCAATGTTCATAACTCTAATTGGCTTTAATTTTCATCTGTTAGTAATTATGCTGGTCATAGTGCAGCTCTTTTTTACAGCAAGTCACTTGTTTACAAAATTTCAGTTCTTTCTCTATTAGGTTTACTTGACCACTGTCTAATAGAAATAACTTCTACTCTCCCTAATTTCTTTGTTGTTCACAACACTGATAGGACCTTGTAGTGTTTTAAGCCAGCTAAATGGAGTGATTTACGGGATTTCTTTGCAACCTTCCTCGTCGCATGAATATTGTTTTAAGTAGTCCTTGTCTTCGGTCATTGCTCTTTGAGTATCTAAATTCATCCTCATGAGAATAGTGCTAATGCAATATCTTTGAAAAATAAATCTTATACGAAATGGAAAACTAATAAAAATGGCCAAAAGTCATGCAGACTATTGGTGCTAGAAATACCTGCTTAAGGGTTACTACTAAAGCTAAAGAGTTGTTTGAACAAAGAAAACGCAATGAACTACCTACATCACATATTCTTCCGGAAGTCGTAGATTTTGGTCTTGGTTCCGCCAAAAAAGATCGATCATTCCCTGTTGTAAGTATAAATGGTTCAGATCACTTTACATCGAGACAAATCTTTCTTTTACATAAGGCCCAAATTCAACTTCAGTGTTGTGCTCCCCAATACTCCCTCGATGTCGTTTATCGTATTGAAAGAACATCAATTAGGCTTATAAATGACCAGTCGTTTAACTTCTGACATACACTACATGAATTACATTTTTATACCGTTCCTCGCCACCTTTACTCGGAATACTCGGTCTGCTGATTCACGTCATCAATGTGCAGTACAAATTTCCACGTATACCAAACGCAATCTACATTCTTCTACACTGTCTTTAAACACTGAAATGATCTTTCTAGTTCCTGTTTTCCTCTCACATATGAAATGTGACTAATTTAAGGTAGCCGTTCATAGGCATCTCTCGGCAATTCAATATCCCCCTATCCATCCTCTTAAGCGTTCCCGAGTGCTTTAGCACGTTAAACTAAACTTAGCCAGTTCAGGATCACAATTACTAAAAAAATCTACAAAAGGAAAAAGTTTGAACATCTCAACCTAATAAGAGTGGATAGTCAATCTTGGAACTAATCAAACAAATGAAACAAATGAAACGTCTTCAGTTTATACAGGATGGGTGTCCACTGCGTGGACGGAGGATTGCTCCTCATCTATTAGAGATACCAATTTTGGTGTGGTAATACACGATCATTGGACCTACATTCTAAAAATATTTAGGTCTATACAGGGTGATTGACAAAAAAATTCCAACCCAAAACCTGTTTTCTTCAATGAAACACCCTGTATATTTTTGTTTTTTGGATTCACTGTTACATTTAAAATAAAAGTATAAAAATATTTTTCTGTATCACTAACAGTTCTGCAGATATCGCCACTTTAGTACCAAAATAGTTAACTTTGCAACCACGATGCGAGCGTTGTCACCACGATTGTGTAAATCTGTTTATACCACTATTAATAATAGTCTACTAACAAACAAACTGGAAAATTTTCGATAACATGTGAAACTATACATAATAATTAATTTACGCGAAATGTAATTTTTCTCAATTTTTTAAATGCCACACCCTGTATATTTTTTCACATTTCGATTCCCCGTGAAAAGTAGATACTAATTAATAATATGTTTCGTAGCCATAAGACGGGCCCTTCTTGACATATTGATGCTTTTACGGAAAGATATTATAAAATACTATTACTATGACAATAATAGAATTCAATAACACAAATCAGGTAGGCTAGCCGGTCGTAATAAAGAGGAACAATTGCATCTATTGTTTTGACGTTTGTATAATCATTAAATTCCATTAGTTTGTGTGTTTTGGATGGTCGTTTTGTCAATTTTTATATAAAATGAATTTTTCCAAAGAAATGGTCCAATGATCTTTATTTACGGCGAAGCTCAAAAAAATGCTTTGCTGGCTACGCGTTTGCACTGTGAACGAAAACCAGAGAGAAGACAGTCGCGGAAAGAATCGTTTATGAATGTAGCTGATAGATTTATAAATTCTGGAAGTGTGTTATCCCAAGTGCGCAAAAACAAGCCCAAATGAAAAAATTGAGTTTAAAGTTGTGGCATCTCTTATAGAAAATCCGCAAATTAGTACCAGAGAGCTAAACACACACCTAGACCTAAATAGAAATACAATTCGCAGCTTTATTAAAAAGAAACAAATTGCATCCTTATCGTATCATCAGCTTTACGTTAAATAGATTTTCAAAATCGTAAATCTTTCTGGCCAATATGCAACATCTAAAGTCAAGGAAGAACCCAATTTTGTTAATAACATTCTATTTACGGATGAGGAAATATGCACAATAATGGCAATGTTAATACACATAACTATCATCCATATTCAGATACTAATCCACACATCTTAAGAGTTGTTGATCACCAGCATCGATGGTCAGTTAATGTTTGAGGTGGTATAATCAATTTTAATGTGGTTGGTCCTTTTTCTTTGATGGAGTCTTACTGGAGAAATATATTTACAGTTTTTGGACCCGAGCTTTGGAATATATCGAGGTAGATAATATTCGTACGATGTGGTTTCAACTGGATGGCGCCCCTCCACACTATGCAATCAACGTTAGGTAATATCTCGATAGAAATTATCCGATGAGGTGATAGGACGAGGTGGTATGCAAAACTGGGCAGCCAGATCACCGGATCTTACGCCCTTGATTTCTTCCGTTGGGGCTACGTTGAAGAAAGTTTACAAACATCCTCCACCAGAAGCGAAGATATGAAAAATAGAATTAGAGCTGCGTTTCAATCCATTTCGCCTCTAATGTCGTTTACCGAGCGAATTGCAAAGTGTTTAGCTAGGCGTGGTCGGAATTTTGAACATTTAATTTGAATTTATGATTTTATTCGTTTATGTTACTTGTTCAACATATTTTTAGGTGTAGAGAATTATTTTATTGTTTAGTTATTAATTAAGTTTTCCTACCAGTTAAACAATTTATTTGCCAATCGTATTTTCTCATTTGCTCTGGATTTTGTTTCATTTGTTCTTCTGTATGTCATTATTTTCAAATGAAGCGTCAATATCTATAGAAGTACCCGTCCTATGGCTATGAAACCTATTATCAATTAGTATCTACTTTTCACGGGGAATCGAAAAGTGAAAAAATATACATGGTGTTGCATTTGAAAAAAATTAGAAAAATTACATTTCGCATAAGTTAATCATTCTGTAAAAGCAAAACTATACAGGGTGTTCCATTAAAAAAAACAGGTTTGGGTTGGCATATTTTTGTCGGTCACCCTGTATATATCTAAATACTTTTGGAATGTAGGTCCAATGATCGTTTATTTCCACACCAAAATTGGTTTTGATATCTCTAATAGTTAAGGAGAAATCCTCCGTCCACGCAGTAGACACCCCCCTGTATATTGCAGTTATTCTTAGTTCTTCTGCAACATGACATGAATATTACAAAATAAGGCGAAACATCGGGAGCTTATAATGAATAAGCCCATTTTTGAATATGAAATAATTTTTAATGTTTCAACATCTTGAATTAAAATGCACCTCATCCAACAATTTCCCATTTTTCGATACATTTAAAATAATGCGATTTGTCCAACTCAGACTCGATTGGTGTGATTTCTTTCTGTGTGTCATCTTTTCAAGTCAGCAGACAAACAGTACTCGCTGGGGGCCAGATCTGAAGAGTACAATGGGTGGAAAAGCAAGTCACAATGGAAAGAATCCCACTTTCACAATCACTTTTATAGTTGAGTGCGCGGCAGAACGTTGTCATGCAGAAAGAAAAATGTGTACCTCTTTTAATGAAGTTGTTTTTTTCTAGATCTTCTCATTCAGATTGTTAACATAATGTATGAATTCGATATTACAAAATTTTATACCGTTCTAACAACCAGAAAGAATTTCTGTCATTAGGGCACATTATAATTATGTGTCATCACGAGTCACACAATGTTTCGTTAAATCTTTTCTTCGCTGTACTGATTTTTAGTTAAGTTAAATATATATACATCAAATAAGACTATTATATAATTATCAAAATTTTCCGTCACTGCACTAATTGCATTTGTAATAATTTAATAATATAAAATCCCATTATTGACATACGAATATGTAAACTTTCACGATTATCAGGCATAATTACAATTCCTATCTGTTAGGTATTGTATTTTTTATTTATCTTTATACAGGGTTCCCCATTTTAGACTATACAATTTAAAAGTCGACTAAAAGCTTTCTAATCAAAGTAAATTAACTTTTTAATGGACTAATATGTAGCTTATTCTTTGGGATTTATGACTAAAGTAAATAACAATTCAAGTTTTAAAGATCATGTCTTCCAAATGCCCTCCTTCCACTTCAATGCATTTTTGAATTCTAAGTTCAAAATTTATCATCACTGGCGAAGCAAATCTCCATTTATTCCTGCAATTTCATTTCGAATCTGCTCCTTCAGCTCCGGAATTGTTGCGGGACGACTTGCAAAAACTTTTGCTTTAGGTATCCCCAGAGAAAAAATCGGGGCCGTTAAATCAGGAGATCTCGAGGCCAATACAAATTTCCAAATCGGGAAATTATACGGCCGTCAAAAAATCTCGCAAAATTCTCATAGTGTTTCTGACTGTATGAGCCGTTGCTCCATCTTGCTGGAATAATATGGCGCCATTTAGTCCTCGTCTAATTAGTTCTGGGATAAGAAACGTTTGCAACATGTTTATGTAGCGTTCGGAATTAACTGTAACAGAACGGTTATTTTCATCCTCAAAAAAATAAGGACCGATAATTCCAAATGATGCTACACCGCACCAAACAACGACTTTTGGACTGTGGAGGTTTTTGGTAAACAGTTCGTGAGGATTTTCTACTCCCAGTATCTAAAGTTTTGCTTGTTAACAACACCGTCCAAATGAAAATTTGCTTCGTCGCTCATTAGCAAATTATGAATTTCTCCACGATGCTGATGTAAAATTCTTCACAAAATGTCACCCTCGCTCCTTTGTCTAGATCACTGAGGTTATGCGCCATTTGATATTTATAGGGGTGAAATTTTATATCTTTATGCAGAATTCTGTGGAGACTTCCTTAGATATTCCTAGGGCAAGTGATTTCCGATTAGCCGATCTCTTAGGACTTCTTGTAAAGGCAGCTCTCACTCGTTCAATATTTTCAGGCGTACGCACCGTTCTTCGACGTCCAGGTTTTTAATGTTTTGCACAGAGCCATTTTCACGCCAATGACGAACCCACGCCGCAATTGTAAAGCGTGTTGGTGCATCGCCCTATTATTGTTTCCAAACTGCCGTCGAAATGCACGCCGAACTTCTTCAAATGAACCAGTTCTAATGTAGACTTCCACAGAAAACACACGCTCTTGAATCGAATAATTCATAATGCAATGAAAATTGTTAAACTGGAGCAATTATATCGTTTGCGTATAACGCATATTTGACAGAAACACTTAAGTCGTTGTTTATAGACAGGCGCCTCCTTGATCTTTAAAACTTGAATTGTTATTTACTTTAGTCATAAATCCCACAGAATAAGCTACATATTAGTCCATTAAAAAGTTAATTTACTTTGATTAGAAAGTTTTTATTCGACTTTTAAATTGTATAGTCTAATATGGGGAACCCAGTATAAATTTATACATGTCCATAACAATTACAGTTATCGTCCTCAATAAATTTTAATATCTTTAAGAACCATTTAAGATGAAAGACTAAATTTATAAATACGAAAATTGAAAACGCAAATATAAGCCTGTTAAACAGAAAATGGGAAAATCTCCGTTTAAATAGATTTTGATATTTTCTCGTTAAAAAAAGGAACAATGGTATATCTTCATTTTTTAGCTTTTGGTAACTAAAAATCATATTAGTTATATCTATTTTTTACCAAAATTAAATAGAATTTGTTCCCATTAGTCGGTTTTAAGGCCGGGACACACTTGTCATACACCTCTCCAATCCGGCTCCGGTCCCATGTTTCCCCAAGAACCCGATCGGTGCTGGATCGGAAAGGGATGAACCCACATGTCATACACGCTTCCGAATCATTTCCGAATGTTAGCTTCGACTCGATACATTTGTCTTTGGTCAGTCTTGATTGAAACAATACCGCGGAAGGCTATTTGTGCAAAATGTATAAAAACCTTAGTAATTGCGATTTAGCTCTGGTGGCGCTTTGTTTAGAAGAAGAAGATGAAAGAAATCGGAGATCTTTAATGGAAAACAGTGGAAAACCCAGATTATGGGTACATGCTGCATGGAAACGTAGATCTGCAGAAGGAGAGTTTTTCACATTTTTACCTCATCTGTTGGACGACGAGACAAAATTTTATGAATATTTTAGAATATCGATGTCGGCGTTCAACCTATTGGAACTCCCAGAAAAATTGTCTAAGCAAGACACATATTTTAGAAGAGAAATCACTTCTAGACACCGGTTGGCAGTTTTTTTGAGGTAAAATTAATTTGTTAATAACTAACGGTGAGAAGTTTGTTATTATTGCTTGACGATTGTTTATCGTACAACGGCTATAATTATAATCTCACCCGCAATTAATATAGTATTTTTTTCACTACTACCTGTTGTTTGTCGGTCTTGGCACATTAAAAGATTTGACAGTCAAGTTGACCATGACTAAATTAAAATGCTTTAAACTGTATACGGGTTATTATAAGTATATAAGTATACGGGTTGTCTACTATAATGACTATTATTATTTTTATTATGCTCACTCATTAATGGAACCTTATAATAAATAATTGTATAGTTCTCAAGCGAGTAGTGAAAAAACTAATTTACTTGCATAATTTCCTTTTGCTTTTATTTTTTTTATAATATTCCAAGATTTTGAGTTACAGCACAAAGAAAGAAAAACGAAAAAAATGTATTTCTTCCCATGAAACTTATATGTATTACAAACAACGATTATTACAATTGAAAAAATGAAAGTTTGGTGTCTTCTGTAGTATTGGTGGTCGATTTGTGTGTTGGTGCAATATACACATCTGCATACGTTCCATCTGCTTCAAGTACTGTGAAGTGTGGAGGCGTTGATTCAGAGGACGTTTGGACTGATGAAGATGACGGATACATATAGGCTGTTGGCTATCCACATGAAGCTGCTGCAATTCGTACTCTTGCACTACTTTAAAAATCTTTGCAGAAAGTAGAGATAGACGAACGGGATCGAGCGATTTAAGAGATGGTGCGATTCCGGCCAAAACGGCATCTACAGGATGTTGTTCGAAACTTTGCCTTTGTGACTTTGACTTATTTATCGATTCGGCTTCTTTTTCAGCTGAGATGATGCAGACTATTGAGATTTCAATTCAATACTTAGGCGCTTTTGTTTACGCTGTACATATGAAGGCCTTTTTTTCGGCAGAAACTCGACTGACTGGAGTGGACAGGTGGTAATGGCGAGGGTTCTGTAGTCTCCTCAGGTTCCTCAACACTGCTAACATGTGGTGGTTGCTGTGTTTCCTGAGCAGAGTTCTGCTGTTGTGATTCCGTTTCAGGTGCGTCATAGACTTCCTCATCTCGAACATTACGTAACCCTTTCCGCTCGGCGAGATCAGGAATTAATAATTCAAGGATAGCCTCATATTTATACTTATTGTTTGATGTGGCCTCCTGTCCAGATTTTGTTTTCCTTTATTGTAGAGCCCAGCGCAGGCTGTCTCGAATACCGTTCCATTTTTTTGTATTCTTGCTCTTGACCTACAACAAAAAAACTAATTAACATTAATTATTATTTGTTCCAGGTTTCTTGCTACAGGTGATTCCTTCAAGACAATATCATTTAGCTGCAGGTTGGGAAGAAGTACAGTTTGTTATATTGTTCATCAAACAAGTAGAGCAGTAATTGAAGTACTTTTAAACGAAGTGATGTCAGTTCCGGATGAGGTCAAGTGGAATGAAACAGCAACTAAATCTTGGGAAAGGTGGCAGTTCCCCAATTGCATTGGTGCAATGGATGGCAATCACGTGACAATGCAAGCCCCAAAAATGTCAGGAAGTCTGTACTGGAATTATAAGAAAACGTACTCCATTATTCTTCTAGTGGATCATTGTTACAATTTCATTTTTGTAGAGGTGGGAAGCTACAGAAGAAACTTAGATGGTGGTATTTTGTCTAATTCAAATTTTGAAAAAAAACTATTCCAGACACAGACATTGAACTTCCCATGGTTATAGTGGCCGATGACGCTTTTCCTCTCACAACCAACATCATGAGACCATTTCGTGGGAAGAATTTGACCGATTCAGTAGGTCAAGAAGGATATCGGAAAATGTGTTTGCCATTTTAGTGCAAAAATTTAGGATATTCACGACACCTCTTCAGGGAAATCCTGATAACGTAGCGAAGATTCTACTAGCTGCATGCATCTTGCACAATTTCGTTCGAAATAACGAAGGCTACAATGTGTCTGAACTAACAGTACTGATACTGCTACAAATCGAAATCAGAGATCTCGTCTTCAAAATTTTTCTCCTCGTCGTGAGGGGAAAATACGAAGCATTTCATTTGAAGTTTTAAATAATTATTTAGTTCCAGGTGTAGTGTGGAGTGGCACAGTCTGTCGCATTAAATGTCCACATGTCTGTTCCATGTGTATTTCAGTTCGTAATTTTATTATTACTTTAATCAATTTTAATTGTTAATTGTGTTAGATGTTAGTAACTAGTTTTGTTAGTGATTACCTCGACATATATAAGTTGTCCTTGATTGACGAACGTACAAATATTAATTGTTATCATTAACTTTCAGTACAGCGTTCCGTAACAGCGGTACATAACGCATTTTCTTATTATAAACGGAATGGTATAGTTTTACTGCGGATTTCGTTTCTATTCTGAAAAGCAACCACTTTCTATTAAACAAGTCGTATGAGACTAACTTAAACGTTATTGAAATATCTATACCTTGAGATAAAAACCATTTTCGTGGAAGATCAAAATTCATTTTAACGTTACTATCATATCTATTATTTGTAACATCCATGTAATTAATGCTCACATTGGCCTTTTATGAAATACCATGACATTTAATTTTGTACAGTATACCACAAATATGAATTTATTTTCGTTTCAAATGTAAATAACTTATTATCTTAAATAACATCCTGTATATTATTACACTATTTGATAGAAAATTAAACGACCACAGTTTTGTGATAAAACAATTTTATCTATCTGCAATGGTTTTGAAATATTTACAATTTTATATTTACCTATTAATTCATAACTGTATAGTCGATATGAACTACACTTAAATTTACACTCATCAAATGAATTTGACCAGTCTGAAAATAGTAACATAACAATTAGCTGTTAACAACTAATACAAACGCAGTTATAATTCCCTGTGGCATAAGGTATTATTTCATCAAACGCAGATTAAGTATGATTTCAAACAATTATAAAGATGTTCAAAAACACAACCATTAGCTGGACTGCATATCAAAACTTTGCTTAAAATATTTATCAGCATTGCTAAGTATTGTTGGTGTAATAGTTGTGAATTCATCACGGATTCGCTCCTTCACGTTCTCCTTGGTGGTTGGCAGCGTTTTATATACAATCTCTTTCACGTAACTCCATAGGAAGAAGTCTGGCTTTGTTAGATCTTGAGATCTTGTCGCAAACAATTGGGCCAAATCGACCGATCACATATTCTCAAATTTTTCATCTAAATAATTCGATAATACGGCTAGTGTGGATGCCCCATCTTGTTGAAATCACATAGCTTCTCTAACATTTTGTGGAATATCTGCTAATATCTCTGGTAATGTAGTTTGAATAAATTTAATTAGTCATTACTTTTATAATGGCTTCAAACAAAACAGGACCTATAACATAACGTCCTAGTATTCCTGCCATACTTGTAACGACCACCTATGTGGCTAAAATGGGATTTAGTTGACCATACAGCTTCATGTTGTGTCGATTACTCCAGAAGTGCTGTGAATGTTGACATCCGTGAACATTACATTCAGGAAAAATCTTAGTTTTCCTGCAACAAGCAGTTACAAAATTCTAATCGGTGTTGCTTATCATCCTACTAATTAATTGGTGCGTTGTATGTAGTATGGGTACTTGTTTTCCTTAATGTCGCCCAACTGTGCGCGTACTTCTCTAGCATGTCACCTAATTTTCTTTGACTTGTACTCGGCTGCTCAATTACTCTAATACATAGTGTCGTTTCTAGCAGATTTCTGTCTTGCATGTTTCTCATACAAAACGCTACGAGTAAACCGCTCGATTACAGTTCTAAGAGTTTTACTAATGGCGCCTTCTTTGAGGTACCGCTCACAAAAGCCTTTATGCCAATAAAACATTTCCATTGGCTTGCCAAATAAATACCATCTACAAATTCTCCTTTTCAATGTACTGGCATTTTAAATAACATAAGATGTTCAAACGTTTGATATATTAATGATGCGTTTAACCGCATTTGTTAAGTTTGATTTGTATTCATGGTACTGCTATTATGATAAATGTTATTGTGGCAAATGGTTTAGGAAAATTAAAACAATTTTAGTTTAATTTATTCTATATGACTTTTACAAAAATTGGTACGATAGTCACTCATCAAATAACGGTTTTTTAGAAATTACATTCTCACTCCATACGTAATACAATAGTCAATACATTTTATCATTTATTTAAGTATGGCAACTGTTATGATCGTTTTCTGGTCAATATACCTAATATTATACAGGGTGCATATTGATATACCACGAAGAATTAAAATCTTAAAATTGGAATATTTCAAAAACCGTTGTAGATAGACATTACAAAAATGTAGGTCTTTCGATTGTCTTTTGAATAATGTAATAATATATTGTATTTAAGGTAAGATAGGTTGTTATTTAATTGAAAACAAAAATTATAAATTTATATTTCTGGTACACCCTGTATAAAATTAAATGTCATAATATTTCTTAAAGATCAATGTCTACACTAATTACATGCATAGTTAGAAATTCTTAGATTTGGTAGTAACCAAATATTTAAAAACAGCTAGGTTTAGATATATGACATGTGTAATAGAAAGTGGTTGCTCTCAGGTAGTAACCAAATCGTGAGTAAGGATGCAAAGCGTGACGGCTATGTGAAGTTAACCACTGCGCAAGAAAAGATTGATTTACATATGCTATGAAGATGTAATATTTGCAGTATCGTATTTCCGTTCGGGCCTCAAATTTTATTTTAGCAGCGCATAATTGGTGGCTAGTTCCTGCGCAAATTGATTTGTGCAAATGTTCACGGCTGTGAAGTTTGTCGCGTCGTGCAGTAACTTCTTTCCTACCGGAATGTAAAATGTAACCTTAACGGCGTAAAGCATCGCATAATGGGTGACTATAATCACGCTAAAAAGATTAATTTATTCCTAAGGCTATGAAGTCCAACTTGCGATACAATTTTTGCAATAACTTATTTCTTATGGAGGAGGAAATTTTATTTTAACGGAGCAAAACGATGCATAATTGGTGATTATTACTACATAAGGAAAAGAAATTGATTTATGCGGAAGTTCACAACTGGTCATGTCAGCTTAATTTCACAATAACTTATTTCCTACAAGGGCGCAAAATTTTATTTTAGCGGATTGCACGCGTGTAGCTTCTTGAGTAAATTTTCGTGAGAGGTACTAAGTATGAATTTAGAATGAAAATTTGAATAGCAGGTGGTTAGGTATGATGTGACGACGTTGCTACAGTATATCATTAGTGCTTCCTATATCGTGGATTAGTGTACGCCTTGAAGTGAATTTATATGATCTGTTTTGAATATTATGCTTTTTTTGAAAATAAAGCCCAAAAAAGATTCACGCATCATTAAGTAGTTCAGTTGGTATTAATATAATCAAGTGATTCAGTAAATAAATGACGCCTGTCGTAGAATTAAATATTTCTTTGTTGGTTTGCTAGTGGATACCCGAGGTCTAATTAAAACAGAACTTCTGTCATTTTACCTGTCGTGAGTGTAAACGGGGGTTATATATAAGGGAAAAAAATTGAAAATTATAGTCGGTTACTTTTCCCAATCAATTATAAGGAACATGTGAACGAAGGCAGTATCATTCCCGTGCCCTGTAGCTGTGACTGAGAAATCTGTTCAGAACTGTAGACTTGGAGGCAATCTAGTTGTGTTTGACTAACATTTGTGTATTTACTTTGAAACCGGTGGAAAGAGTTTTTGACCCTGTCCATGAAATTTTTTTTTTTTGTATTCATATATACGCTTTAAGAATTTGACCAGTTTATTTAAAATTTTCATTCCATGCCCAATTGCGACAAGAATTAAGGTACATGTTTATTTTAGATTTGGGTTTAATTAATTTGCTAAATTATTTTTTTGATCTTGGAAGATTTCAATGAAAATTAGAAATTTAAGGAAGTATTTTTGATGTACAATATTCATGTATGAACTTTATATTTAAACCAATTGTTTAAGATAATTTAATTGCAATATACGTGTGTTAATAGTACTTTTAGGCTCATTATATCGAAAGTGATAATAATTAAATTAAGTATTGTTTTTTACGATATTAAGATCGTGAGTTTGCTGCAGATATTGGAGTTAAAATTAAGGTTGGTGAATATAGAAGATTGTTTGATACATTTAACGTCAAGAAAAGTAATATTTCGTAAATTAAATTTCATGACCTCTACATATCAGAGATAACTGATCTCATAGCGCGCTTACGTTAACTTATATTGTGTGCGATTATTTGAAGCATTTTTATGTAGTACCAGTCCGGGAGCACTTTTGCTGGTCCATGTGATTGAATGCTACGAAAGGTAAGCGAGCTTTGTTTGTAACTTTGCTGTGGAGCACTAGTATATATTTGTGTGCTAAATTTTACCAATCTTTCAGATTAAAACAAGCTGGCGCCCTGTGATTAATGACTTTTCCGATATTAATTAGTAATATTCTTATTCACCTCGCACGCAAATCAACATCCATCCCACCCTCTTCAACTGAGCTACCGGCAATTCTCTTATCTGTTACGCAAACTTTGCTGCCATCTTCTCACGTAACATGGTGCATACGAAACAATCGATCGTAACAAAACGTACCATTTGTAAACATTTTAAGTAAAAAACGAATATGAGTGCTTGAAATTTAACCATAACGATTTATTGATGACACAGTTACGTTTAATCTAATTAAAGAATATTACTTAAAGAAATCGAAACCGTAATAACCTCATGAAGAGAGGTGCAAAAGTGATTTTACTCAACGATTCTTCTAGCTTAGATCTGTTCCCACTTTTCTACAGCATCTCTCCTTGCTACCATGACTGGTCTAGTGCGTTTACTTTTGGAATGCATGTAGAAAAAGTATATTATAATTTCTCTTTGACGTAGGTATTGATTTCATAACTAAATTGAATGTAAAATCTCACTTTTAACATAATCACACGTCCTTTTGGCTCATTGTAAATCAAACTACGTTTAAAAATGCATTTGTTAAAAATTTTCTGAAATTAAACAAAACAAGATAATCTTTTTCTTTTTCAAAAATACTTTCTTACTCTCTTCTCCTCCAATTCTCCCAGTTACTCATTGTATTGGTTCTAGGATTTGTATTTTTAGCACGCCAATTATCAGTTCGGTTTTTTAATAAACTGTAAATATTAAAATGTCTCGCTGATTTAGCAACATCTGCAGCAGTATATCCATTATTGGAGCGATGTCCAACTTCGGCCTTATTATTCAACAATATTTTAACAGTTTCAAGATTTCCATTGCATGAAGCATGATGCAAGGGAGTTTTACCGTCCCTGTCTTTAACATTTATACATGCACCTCTATCTAGAAGTAATTTCACCATTTTCGTACGTTGATAAGCAACTGCTGTAAAAGAAGAGCCCCGCTCGTAGTTTGTTGGTTAATGTCCGCACCATATTCAAGCAATATTTTCACTGTTAATAAGTGATCCTCTTTTACAGCAATTTCAGTTGCCGTTAGAATTGGTTTTGTGCTTCTGTGCACATCTGCACCATTTACTAAAAGCGCTCTTACTGCAGCGTTTTTACCATTGCGAGATGCTAACATAAGCGGTGTCCAATAACCACTTATTGTACTTTCTAAATCCATATTAGAATTTATTAGTTTCTCAACAGCCGCAACGTTGTCTATTGCTATGGCTTCACGTAAAAGAAAATTTTTATAGCGTCCAGGGATACGTGACAAACAAGTTTTATTTAACAATAGATTTATTATATCGTCACGGCCAGAATGAAAAGCACTCGCCAGAGGCAATTTATTTTTAGGAAAGTTTACATTTGCTTCGTTTTCTAATAAAATCTTAACCGTTTGAAGCTTACCATCATAAGCGGCATAATGTAAAGCACTATAATTGAGGAATTTTCGGCATTGACCTGTGCACCTTGCCTTAAAAGATTCTGCACTATTTCAGAATTACCTTGCCTAGATGCTAACATAAGAGGTGTTGATCCATCGGCTAGTCTTTGGTTTACGTTTGCTCCATAAATGATAAGCAAAGAAACTATATCCAAGCTGTTCAACTCAGCAGCTGCCGCCAAAGGTGTCCATTTATCGCGGTCTTGTACATCAACTGTAGCACCTCTCTCTAATAATAGTTGGACAATGGGACTGAAACCTCTTAAAGTAGCTACAAAAAGAGGTGCAATGCGACATTTTGTAGATGGTTCTAAATTTGCTCGCGGCCCAGCAAACATTGGACAGTTTTTATGTGTCCTTTATAACAAGCTAAATATAGTGCGCTTCTGCCTTCATCATCTACATCTAATACGTTATCATCGCGAATTAATAATTTCACAGTTTCCTCGTCACCCTTATATGCGCCAATAAGTAATGGTGTAAATCCGTGCAGTGTGCGCTGTGTTAAATTGACATTATAAGATAGGTAAAGAGACACCATCTCTCTATCACGCCTAAAAATTGCAAAGGACAAAGCTGTGAACTGTCTTTGATTTTCAGCATTGACATCTGCTCCATTTTTCAATAGTATCTTTACCACTTCGTTGTATCCCTTTTGGGCGGCAAGCAGTAATGCTGTTCTATTATCTTCGTCTACCCAATTAATATTTTCTTTGGTAGAGAATAGTAACAAGTTAACAATACGTTCATGGCCATAATAAGAAGCCAAATGTAAAGGCGTCCACCCTTTACAATCTCTTGTAAGGACATTTTGATGATTTTGAAATTTAGCACCAAATTAACCAAGCCTTTACTTGCAGCAAAAGAAATCACGGCACGCCCTTCTATAGACATATCAGAAATTTTCTGCAAACATTGCGAATCAGACAAGCGCTTGTCTACAAACTCGTCAGCTTTACGCTCACCGTGAATAATTGCCAAATTTAGTAGTTGTGATATTTCTTGGGTTTGTTGTGAAAAATTGTAGTGACTTAAAACAAATTTTAACAAAAAACAATCCTCCGCTTCTGAATTGCTAAAGAAATTGGTATCTACAGTAGTAACGAAACTTAGTTTTTGTATTCTGGCACAAATCTCATTGGCAACGTAGTAAGATTTGTTTGCAATAGCATAATCTAATTCTGAGTAATTGAGCAATGCGTCACTTGTGCTTTGGATACTATTTGGTATACATTTTAAAATATGCGTCATGTTGAACACCTTTAACATTATTTCTTCTTTATCAACACCCTCCAGATAATCGGAATTCTCAATTTTGATACCCCAGCTACCAATTAAGTGAAAAACGGACCTCTTACCAGAATCTAAAGAGTGAATTGCATTTTCATCCTTTGATATGATTTCTTTGGCCAAATTAAATTGTTGATTGATTATTGCTAAATGTAATTGACAATCTTTGGCAAGAATTTGATCAAACATTTTTCTTATTGTTACAAATCTAATATCAAACAGTTTTTTGATTAGTTCTCTATAATGACAATTTTTTGCCAACCATCTTGCTATAACGTATTCTGAAAAGAGTCGATGTGAAAAAACAATGTTAGTCGTGTCTTTAACCACCAATACTTCATCGTTCTTAATTATTTCTAACATGCAATTATTTTCGTTTAATTTATCCTTCATTTCAGCTTCTATATACTTAATGTCCATAAAAAAATTGGCCTTGCACACAAACAAAAATCGGAAATATTCATAATCAGTATAAATGTTGCTATTTCTTTCTACAAATGTATCAACTATTGGTGGCAGGTTACGATCAACAAAAAATTCACACATAGAAAGCAGATCTGCGTCTTCGAATTCTTCGTTACCTTCTAACAAATTTGGATACTTCGCAATAAAAAAATCCGCTAGCATCTTTGCTTGGAAAGGTATACTAGGAGAACATTTTCTTTCTTCATTCAGCATTAATTTTACGAATGCTGTAAGATTACGAGAATGTGAAACGTTTAACTTGGCACTAAAATAATTTGTGAGATATGTTTGCTGTTCCATCTTCGTAAAATTTTTTAAGTGATAAGCAAATGTATCCAACTTTTGTTCTAAATAAGTTGTATAATTTGGTCTTGTGGTCAAGTACACAACGTAGTTTCGAGCTGCAAGTAATTTGATAAGTTGCAAAGTATTCTCGACATATTGTTCTTGCAGTTCATCAAATCCATCCATTAATATCATTATTTTTTCTTTTTGCGCAAAACATCTGAACAAAGGATCTGTGACGCCATTCTTTTGGTATGAGATAATTTGAAAAAGTGGATTATCTCTACCTAAATCAACGTAGGAATAATTTTTCAATTTTATTTTTACAATCCACCAATCTGTAGGAGCAGTTGCAGAAATAAAGTCCAACAACACAGTTTTTCCTGAACCTGAATCACCACTTATAATTCTTACTTCCGATCCTAACGATGCTTTTATTTGCTTTCTCATCATAGATTTTTGTAAATCGTTGAAACCTTGCTTTACTGCATATTTCGAAATTTTTTTATTTGTATTATAGGAAAATGTCCACACAAACCCAATATTAACATACAAATTCAAGTAATGAAGTGTCTTGTGTCGTAAAGCAAGTTCACGTTTAATTTCCAACGGTTCCTTATTATTTGAAACTAAAATGATTCTTGATAACCCATTAACTGAACGGGGTTTTTTCCAATCTAAAATGTCTTCGTCATCTATATCAACATTAAAACGACGCAATGTATCTTGAACAAATTGTTTGTCACAAAAACCACGAGTGCATTTGATTATAAAATAATCTTGAGTGAAGATCTGTATGGCCTGAGGATTGATCCATATATTATCAAAGGGGACTTCAATGTAGTTATCAATCTTCGGTTTTGGTACATGATCCATTCTGTATTTCCCTAACAAAATATAAATCATGTCTTTGATTTCAATCAAATCAGTGATTTCATCGTTGATAATTTTATGTAAAGCGATTGGTCGACTCTGCAACTCCACTGTACTATATAAGACGTCCAGTTCCGTATGAACATCAAAATCCTTTAATGTAGTAGAAACATTAGAAACTTCACTTAACTTCACAATCCATTCTTGTAGTACTAGACTTATTACTTTAATGCCGCAATTCACCTTCTGGAAAAATTGAATTAACTGGAGACATCTCGATTTGTCATCGCTAAGCAAAATTAAAGGGGCTTTTCGATTTTGCCACATCCATTCATACACATCTTCATTACTCTTATCGTTGTCAATCGACTTTTTGTATTCAAAAACCAAGTCCCCAATATAGTTTTTAAGAAATTCACAAACAAGATTGTCCTTTGCGATCACCAAATTATGTTTATTCATAAAATTATTCCAAATATTAAAACTATAACTTTCCTTATTCAAAATTTCAAGCTTCCACATGTACGGCTGTAACGCAGTCTTTATAATTAAATTCAAAATGTAATCTTTAGTTAACGGTGTTCCTTTGGTTCTACTTAACGTCTTGGCCATGGTCAAATGAATCTCATCTGAAACTGCATTAACGCGATCTTCATCAATTAGTAATGGATTTAGAATATCACCAATCATACCCGCAGTTTCCCATATTTGGTTCGTGTGTGTGAAAATATTATTTTCCAAAATACTTTCAATCACTAACTTAACTGATGAAGATACCTGCATCCCAATGTATTGCGCAATTCATGACTAACCCAGTTAACATTTCAACACTAATGATTATATTTTTCAAAAATGCAAATCCACCAACATTGACACAACACCAAAAGTTTTGTACTGTCTGATCCATTAAAACGCGCAAGATTAGTGTTGTTATTGTTTGCGTTCCTAGTAGTGTGATGGAAGGCTCGAAGGCAATAATGTATTCCTGCAACAATTGTGATAGTATTATTTTCAATTTCAAATGTTTAAATACAGAATAAATCAAATATTTAAACTTTCACGACAGGTAGATGACAAAAAAATAATCAAACTATCTTTAAGACAATTATTTAAGAGATGTGTATGGTTTGAGGAAATATATGAATATCGCCAAAGCATCTCCTTGCTGCTTAGACCCAATCACTTTGTCCAACGACCATTTCGCCCAACCTCTAAATACATATACTTCGCCCAACTCTGTAACAGTTCTCGAACAAATCTAGAAAGCAATCACCACGACTAAAACGGTGGACCCAAATGCATAGCTTACTGTTGCGAAAAGAATGTCGGGGTTAATTAAATAAGTTAGAGTTCCTTTTGTTAATCATTCGTTTAAAGATCGGGGCGAAGTGAATGTTTTGGCTGAAATGATAACATTTCTTTTCAGGTGAAATGAATGTACTACGGTTTCTGAGTTAGACATAGTTAACGTATTTAGGCGATAGGCGAAGTGATACTATTGATAGTACAACATAAATCAATTTTCAGATATTTTTATGTAATGTGAATCTTCAGATGGTTTTAGATTTACATAAAATCTAAACTTAGAGATCTAATGCACATTTTCTAATAAAAACACATTTGTAGTCCACCACTGTGAAGTTAGCTCCTCGTTGTTCAACGTTGATATGTTTTGCATTTAAATTTTTTGTCGGTTATTTGTTGGTGTTTAGATATTGTATAAGTTATTCGATTTTTCGTATGCAATAATAAACAAATAAGGCCAACTCCACAAATTAAGAAAATTAGAATGTTTTGTATGCTAATTGTAAATGTTACAAAATCAACGTTGAAATACGATCAACCCCAGCTAAATTATTTTATAAATGAAGGTTAAACACAAATTGTGTGTGTGTTACATGCGTACACGTGTTATTGCTCAAATCAACTTAATGGACAATTTATTTTAAAAAGAAATTTATCACTAGTTTCTTAATTAAGTCTGTCACAGAATTCGATGTTAAAACATAATCAACCTCTTCTATTTATAACAGAAAATCAATTTTTTCACTTCTTTCTTTTTGTCATATTTTTTCAATTCTAAAACAAACTTCTTCTATTTAAGTAGTACTGGGACACCATCCACAATTTTGTTTTCTTGAGACGTTACCCTTGGGACACCTTTGATCGCCTTTTTTTTATATAAGTCCACCTGAGAATAAAAAGATGTTATTTCGTCTGTGTTTATTAATATTTATTAAGGCCCGTTTTTATCAAAGGAGATTGTATAATTGTTATTAAAATTATTATTACATTTTTTTAAATCCCATCTACAGATTGTGACCTAATTTATTTATACATTAGGGGTTGTATTCTAGTAAGGGGTTCTAGTCTTGTAAGATGGGAATCTGCTCGAGGACTTCGCCCCTGTCATAAAAATTGTATTCTAACAATGGGGAAGAATTAATAGATAAGATATGTAAAGATGACAAGTGTTTTCATAATAAAAAGATGTCATTTAATCTGTGTTTATTATTATTAATATTTATTTTATTAGGATTGTTTTGATTTTTATCAAGGATATAAAAACCTAGTCCTTAAACGATTATATTCTATGCAATCTTTAAGACTGCATTTCAGCGCTAGCTCAAATTTTTTCAATATCCGAATAACGACCTCGAAATTGCAACTTTCAACATTATACATATAACTGAGTGATTAAGTTGCCCTGCTTTAAACGATTTCACCTTGAGAAGTCACCATCAATTGGTTTTGAAGTTAGCCATAGATCGGACTTTGAAGTTAGCCTTGTGAATTTACAGTGGTTTAATTTGGTCTTAGGAGAAATACTATAAATACGTTCCATTGAGTTTAGTTAATTTAGTTCTGTTCTGTTCTGAAGAGCATTACGTTATCATCGTTATGGAGTCATTAAATGTTGATCAATTTTTGGGATTGTTCCGTGCTGGGGTATTAACCGAAGAGGGGCTGAAAAAGCATACAATATTATTACTTATAAGATGTGTGAAAATGGTACCATCAATTCGATAAAGCTTTGTAATGATTTTGCGGAGGCTGTACAGCGGGTTGGTGGAGTGTAAGTTATGTATTTATGTTTTAATTATTATTTTTTAAAAGCCCGGCTCAAGTAAATATGGAGGATGTGTTTGTTTATAATGATGAACAGATGCTGGAAACTTCCGCTGCGGATGATTTGATAACGGTATGTCTTTTAATTTTCTATTGTTTCGCTTACTGAATGAGTACATTACAGGGGCAGGACCAATCGGGCTCAGGCTTGTCAATCCAGCAACAAGAGACCGGACCATCCTCATCCCAAATGAGATTCAATCATATAAATATAATTAGCGAACCAAACACTAAATTCATAAAAAAATTCAACACTACCTGTAAATCGTTGAGATTTACCTTTAATGACGAGACGTGCAAGGATAATCCGTTAACGTGGCTGCAGGTAAAAAAATACCAATTCCTCAATTATTTTTCTAACACATATTTTTTTACAGGGTGCATTCGAGGAACTGTAGTCATACATTGTGAAGGATGTGGCTCCATCAGACCTGATCGGCATCACGTTAAAGAACCCAAATTTTTCAGAAAATCCAATTGGCGTATCATTTAGAAAAGTTCAACAGTTGCCGTGAGGTTGATAATGTTACTACTGGAAAAGGTGATGCAGACCAATGCTAGCTTTTTATGAGTGACTTACTAGTTTTAAACGTGGATAGAGTGACTGTACCTGTTGGGTATGGACGCAAAAACTTGACGGGATTACAGTTTAGACTTTTGTAAAGCTAAAAAACAGGGTATTATTGTTGTACCGACAACAATCAACGAGAACAATTGTTTAGCTCGTGCCCTAGTCTTAGCAATAGCGTTTAGAAGTAACGATACAATGCGCAGTAGCATAGCGATGGGTAATCCTTTACTTCAAGAGCGAGCTATGAAGCTTTGCCAAAACAGCGCTATAGACCTTAGCCAGGGCGGTAGTTACGAGCACATTCAATCATTTCAAAATCATTTAACTTCATATACCATTGTAGTTTATAATTCGCAAATAGGTGACTGGGTTTACTTAGAGGGTCCTAGGGAATGGGTTAGAGCAAGTTTAAATTTAATACTAGAAGACGAGCACTATAATGTCATTACCTGATTAACTTCTGCGTTTACCTGCGGTTATTACTGCGAACAGTGCAGAAAACGTTGTAATGACAAAAAATGGCACGTGAAATGTCTGTATCACTGTCTCCTGCTTGTCATCAAAGCCCAATCTATATGTGACAATCTGGATGGGCGATGTCCGATGTGTAGTAAAAGAGTGCACATTTTCAGGGAAGATTCCGTTGAATCGTTTCTATCGTATGTTGCCGAGAAATCGCGAAAATTTAAAGCATTGCACATAACATGAACGGGTACGATGGATGTTTTATGCTTAGATGTATGCTAGCTAATAAGCGATGGAGACCCAAAGTAATCTCCAATGGTCTAAAACTAATCTCCATTCAATGCGACGAAATCAGGTATATTGAATCCCTTAATTTCATCCCGTCACCACTCTCAGCATTTCCGAAAACTTTCGATTTTCCTGAATACAATGGATATTTCCATTTTTTCTTCAACATATCCGAGAATCAGAATTACGAGGGTCCTTTGCCTGCACTTGAATATTGCGCTGATCAGATGTCGGCGAATGATCGGCAAAAATTTTTAGATTGGCACGCGACTGAGACCCAAAATAATTATGTTTTTAAGATGAGTGAAGAGATTGTGAAAAATTGCATGATGGATGTTAAGATCCTCGTTAAAGGTTGCATTAGTTTCTGGTCGATCTTCACGGCCCAAAATAAAGTCGATCCGTTTGAGGAGTCAATCACAATTTCTAGCGCCTGCAATAAAGTGTTTCGTAGATTTTTCCTCAAAAAGAACACAATCGGTCTCATCCCGAAATGCGGTTACAGGTGTGCCCACAAACAGCCAAAAGTCGCAATACAGTAGTTACGCAGGTTACAGCAAGTGACCATACAGCGTGCCGGAAAAGCTCGCGAGTTTAGAACACCTGGAGGTGTTAATATTGACGATTATTGCGCTGAATCAAATACCGTTTACGAGTTTCTCGGATACTATTGGTACGGTTGCGAGGAATGTTTCCCCAACCAGGCCAATATTGACCCAAAGCTGAATGTAAGTACTTCCATGTTTACCCGAAACGCGAATATGCGGCGCGATCTTAATTTCTACGCCAGCGCGCTTATAATCTAATGGAAATGCGTGAATGCGATTTTAAAAGACCAATTCTTGCAAACTATGAGTTGCGAGCGTTTATACAGAATCTAGTCGATCAACATGACGAATCTTTAAATCCACGAGACGCGTTTTACGGTGGTCGCACTAACGCCAACCATGAGTGTGACTGTATTACGCAAAAATCATGTACTATGACGAGTGCTCATTACACCCTTATGTAAATAAATACTGTAAATATACTGTAGGTAATCCAAAAATTCACGTAGGTTTATATTATAAGAACATTTCATCGGACACGGTGAGGGGTTTAGTTAAATGTCGAGTACTACCGCCCTTTGATCTCTATCAGCCTGTTTTACCTGTAAAAATGCATGACAAGTTGATGTTTTTGTTATGTAGGACTTGTGGTGTTGATAAATGAAGGAAAATGCGGACATAGTGAACCCGAGCGTAGTTTCTTAGGAACGTTTGTAGCGGACGAGTTGCGTAAGGTTATTGCTAAAAACTATAAAGTTTTGGACATTTTTGAGATTTGGGAGTATGAGGTAACCACTCAACAGTCCACCATGTTGCGTTGCTTTGTCATATGTGGTTATCTCATACTCCCAAATCTCAAAAACGTCCAAAACTTTATAGTTGACAACATACGATAGAAACGATTCAACGGGATCTTCCTCGAAAATGTGCACTCTTTCGTTGCACATCGATTGTCAGTGTATTGGATGTAAACGGAACAAACACTCGCGGCCACACATAGATTGGGCTCATGCAGAAATCTATCATTCGTCCCCTCACACACCTTCCCTTGTGAGCATTCCAAATCGTAAAACATAAACATAGACGCTTTACCATCATCGGTGTCAACGGGCATGTAGCAAAGATGTCCAATAGGTTTTTTGTCCTTGCAAGTGGGACAACGATTGTACCTGCATCTATGTTTACCCTTTGCTTCAATGATTTTGAGACACTTCAACATGTACATAATTTTTCACATAGCTCAACATCCTTGTGGTTTTTAAGACACTCCTGGCCGTAGAAAAATCTCTTGCAATCATTACAATCTTCGGATTTTGAATCGAACATAGGGGTTTTTGATGACAACCAGGACACTGATACAGACATTCCACATGCCGTTTTCTGCACTGTTCGAGGTAATAACTCCAGGTAAACGCAGAAGTTAAGCTGGTAACGACATTATAGTGCTCATCTTGTAATATTAAATTTAAAACTACTCTACCCGACTCCCTAGGACACTCAAAGTAAACCGAGTCACCTACTCGCGAATTATAAACTACAATGGTACATGAAGTTAAATGATTTTGAAATGATTGAATGTGCTCGTAACCACCGCCTTGGCTCAGGTCTATACCGCTGTTTTGGCAAAGCTGCATAGCTCGCTCTAGAAGTAAAGGATAACCCATCGCCATGCTACTGCGCATTGTATCGTTACTTCTAAACGATATTGCTATGAGTAGGGAGCGATCAAAACAATTGTTTTCGTTGATTGTTGTCGGTTCAACAACTATACCCTGGTTTTTAGCTTTACAAAAGTATTTATGCTTAAAGCCCGTCAAGTTTTGAGTCCACAGCCAACAGGTACTCTTCCACGTTTAAAACTAGTAAGTCGCTCGAGAAAAAGCTAGCATTGCTCTGCATAACCTTTTCCAGTAGTGACATCACTCTCACCGACAACCGATCAACTCTTCTAAATGATACGCCAATTGCTTTTTCTGAGAAATTTGGGTTACTTAACGTGATACCGATACGGTCTGATGGAATCGCATCCTTCACAATGTATGAATACAGTTCCTCGGACGCACTCTGTAAAAAATATGTTAGATAAATAACATTTAGGAAGTGGTATATTTTTACCTGCAGTCATGTTAAGGGATTATCCTTGTACGTCTCGTCATTAAAGGTAAATTTCAACGATTTACATGTAGCGTTGAATTTTTTATGAATTAGTGTTTGGATTGACAATTATATTTATATGATTGAATCTTATTTGGGATGAGGATGGTCCGACCTCTTGTTGCTGGATTGATAGGCCTGAGCCCGATTGGTCCTGCCCCTGTAATGTACTCATTCAGTAAGCGAAACAATAAAAAATTAAAAGATATACCATTATTAAATCTTCCGCAGCGGAAGGTTCCAGCATCTGTTCATTATCATAAATAGACATATCCTCCATATTTACTTGGGACTTAAAAAAAACAATAATTAAAACTTAAAAAATAAAACCATATATATAACCTGTACTCCACCAACTCGCTGTGCAGCCTCTGTAAAATCATTATAAAGCTCTATCGAATCCATAGTACCATTTTCACACAACATCTTATAAGTAATAATATTGTATGCTTTTTCAGCCCCTCTTCGGTTAACACCCCAGCACAGAACAATCCCAAAAATTGATCGACATTTAATGACACCATAACGATAATGACGTAATGCTGTTCAGAACAGAACAGAATTATTATTTATAGTATTTCTCCTAAGCCCAAATTAAACCACTGCAAATACACAAGGCTAACTTTAAAGTCTGATCCATGGCTAACTTCAAAACCAGTTTAAGGTGACTTCTCGAATCGCTTAAAGCATGGCAACTTAATTACTCATTTATATGTATAATGTTGAAGGTTACAATTCGTTATTCAGATATTGAAAAAATTTGAGCTAGCCCTTAAATGCAGTCTTAAATATTGCATAGAACATAATCGTTTAAGGACTAGGTTTTCATATCCTTGATAAAAATTAAAACAACCCTAATAAATATTAATAATAATAAACACAGATTAAATAACATCTTTTTATTATGTCATCGTGACATGCCTTATCTATTAATTCTTCCCCATTATTAGAATACAATTTTTATGACATGGGCGAAGCCCGCGAACAGAGTCCTGTCTTACAAGACTAGGACACCTTATTAGAATACAACCCCCAATGCATAAATAAATTAGGTAACAATCTGTAGATGGGATTAAAAGAAATGTAATAATAAATATTAATAACCACAGAATAAACAACATCTTTGTATTCTCAGGTGAAGAAAAACGATCCCCACGTAGACATATAAAAAAAATGGCGACCAAAGGTGTCTCAAGGGAGATGTGACAAAAAAACAAAATGGTGGATGGTGTCCCGGTACCACTTATTTATTATACAAAATGCCAGTTTAATTAAAATAATTCGTGTACGCAAGTTTTTTATAAATTTCAAATTTTAACTGTATTGGCCAATTTAAATTACATGTAATTAAATGTGCCACAGGTTTAGATTTTAAAACGTAGTCAACCTCTTCTATTAATTATAGAAAG
This sequence comes from Vesta saturnalis, assembly GCA_036346205.1. Classification (NCBI taxonomy): domain Eukaryota; kingdom Metazoa; phylum Arthropoda; class Insecta; order Coleoptera; family Lampyridae; genus Vesta; species Vesta saturnalis. Next base: position 7,632,595 of record JARFJB010001218.1, read on the forward strand.
TCCAATTGAGGTAGTCCCCTACCGTCGTCTTTCAATAATCTCAAATGTATGGACACATTATTTTACAAAACAATTAGGCTTTTCGAAGTACGTCATCAGCTGACGTTATCAAGCAGCTTATGCGGGTCAACACCTTTGTTAGTGTTTATATAGAGTATTGAGGAAACTTCATGTTTATTTAATAAGAATATCGTTTTTGAAAGTGTGTTCGGTTGAATAGAGTTAAGCCTGTGTGAATTAAACAATTGGGTGGTGAAGTTTCGTTTTTGTATGCGGCTTCGACCACAAGTAATTATAAATATTGTAGTTTCTTCAAGAAACAGTTAAAGCTTTATTAAATAATCAATATTAAACAAAAAAGTACAAATCTATGAATTTTTCTCAGTACAAGTTTTATTTTTTAATTTCCTTTAATTGCAATCAAATTTTATCTAAACAAGGAATTATTTGTCACTTTCGCGAAAGAACGAGTTTATTATGATAATAGAAGAGAAAAACATTAATGAATTCTTAATTCAATACATTAAGAACAAAATCAATCATGAACTGGCCATATTTCAACCTTTCATTTCACCCATTCTACAGAAAATTGTTCACAGATTGTCACCGACCACAAATACGCTCATCATAATTACAGATTTTTGAAATTATAAAGAATAATTTTATCGCTTTGCCCCTTAAAATAATTTTTTTCCCAAACCGTTCATTTAAATGCATCTGGCTTTTCGGTACTTTCTGAATACCACGTTTAAATGTGTGCACCGAAGCGCCCTCTAGGGACGTTCAATCAAACTTCTGCTAATCATTAATCGCAGTTACCTGCTTGCAATTATTTTTTCCAGCCTCATAATGTGTGCGTACTTTTACGGACAATTTTACGATCGTGCATTTTTCGAGGTAAACTTATCGCAGTATCTAAACAAAATGCATGTTTGATTGCTTCCATACATAATTTCAATAAATACTTTTTTGCGAACTTAGAAAAACAGTAAAAACATGGTGGTTATGGCATGATAGCAATATGCCACAATAATTTTCAATATTTTGTGTATTGAAGAAATACTATCTCCGTATTTTTGTACATTAGAAATGTTAAAATAAAAAGATCTTGCAGAAAATGTTATTTTACGAAAAGAAGGAGAGTTAAACTGTTAAAATTACATGAAATGATAGCAGAAATACCCTCCGGTCAGGAATCCGAGGACGACGAGGAAGATGATAATGACAGTGCTAACGATATCCAGGGAACATACGTCTTGAACGCAAATAACTACTTACTGCTAATTGATGATACGAAAGAACCTAATAACAATACGAGTCAACTTAGTGACAATGACGATATTGAGGATACGTCACCTTCAAATAACGAAACAGAAACAGGCACCTCAGGTAGCAATAACGGTAGGCCAGCGTCACCAAGAATTAATTGACAGAATGATGATACGCCACTTGCTGTGCGACTTTATAGACAAGGACCCGTTTGGAATGTACAGTATTCACATATGTCGGAGACCTTGGAATATATTTTTGCCACCATTTCCAACAGATTTGATTGATAGACTTGTATTTCAAACTAACTTATACTGTACAAAAAAGATGGGTTGTGCAGTACTTGGTAACCATACCAACCGTAAGGACTTTCCTCAGAATAAATCTCCTGGTGAGAATAAAAAAAACTTCCATATTATCGAGACTACTGGTCTTCATCATTAGAAATGAGAGATCAGTGATGTCGGTAAATCGATTTGGCTTGTGTCTTTCCACTTGCATGTCAATGACAATGACGCTATGCCACGACGTCATTCTGCGGAGTTTGATAAGTTGCACAAAGTTAGACCGTTGCTTCAAAAATGCTCAGGAACATATGAAAATTGCTATGCTCCTTCTGAATTTCGTGCGGTAGATGAATCAATGATACCGTTCACAGGTAGAAGTTGTCTAAAGCAATACACGCAATATATATATATATATATATATATATATATATATATATATATATATATATATATATATATATATATATATATATATAATTATATAATACACATATTTAGGTACGTTATAAAATAAAATATACCGAGTATGACGCCTTAAAAGTCGATAGTTCCTCTGTAACTAATATTTATTAAAGCTATCAACTCTTATTAGCGATATTTGAAAATGTATTTGATGCGACACCGTATATTTTGCATGTTCTCTTGAAACAGCGGCAGTAGTGATCGCCTACTTTATTAGAGTACTATTTTCAAATATCTGTAATATAGCGTTAATATTATTACAGAGGAACCATCGACTTTAAGGCCTGAATAATATATATATATATATATATATATATATATATATATATATATATATATATATATATATATATATATTGACAGTAACTTTATGATAACCTCTACACACCTGTGTAGAGGCAATAGTCCTAAAACAAGATATATGGTAATCGTATGTCGAATCAAACATCTTTAGTAACATTAAAATAAAACCAACTCCCCAAAATAAACAGTAAATAAAAGTGGCATTACCTCAAGAATAGTACCAAAAGGAAAGTGGTTAAAATGATTAAAAAGTGGAAAATTAATCAAATATTAGGTTAAATTAAAAAAATGGGAAGAATTGAGTTAAGGAACCGTAATTATTTGAGAAGTTAAAACTTAAAAAATTGTTAAAATTACCTGAATTAATGCAACGTGACAGCATACAAGCAAGTAAGCAATTATTAAGAAAAAATGGTATGCAGTAACAATACCGACGTAATTTGGTTAATATAAAAAAGTTAAACTAAGCATAAATATAAATAATGCGTTAAAATAATGGAAGCAATGGCAGCAGAGTTTGAGGTAAACGTATGGAATATATTAGCTGTGAAAAATGATACCTTATAATTAAAACCAGGTAGCAATGAAACCTTGAATTTTACTAACCGACAGCAATGAAAGCTATCGAACGAAAACTGGAAATATGAAAAATTGTTGAAATTTGTGTTTTATTAATTAATATGCACTAATTATGTTAGAAGAATTTATAGAATTTTGTAATAATATTTGTGCATTTTTAAGTAATTTAAAGAATGATAGTCAGGATAGAAAAAAATATTCTTTACAATCAACAAAAACTGGACGAATTAGGGCGGTTTAGTGTATTTTTAGATACTAAAAAGTTAGATTTTCATGATAAGTATAAAATCGTGAGGTAGAAGAATTCATTAAAAGGATAGAAGAGAGTTTTATTGACAGAGAAATTCGTTTGTGAAGCACATGGTTTGTTAGAAAGTAGAATAAGTGTAATACAATCGGTCGAAATATTCAAAAACTGCAGGTAGTTTATTACCATGTATGACAGGGAATAAAGGAGTTGAAAAATAACTGATCCATTCAATTAAATTATATGAAAGCTTGTTAAATGAAAATAGTCAAAATGTTGAAAGGGTATGTTTTGAAAACTAAATTACCTAAAAATCCAAAAATAATGAATTACATAATGCAAAACAATTTAGTAAATCAAATAAAAAATGTCGCGAAGTATACAAGAATTATTAGCAAATCTGACGCTGACTGAGGCAGAGGGGAAACAAAATTTAATTCCACGAAAAAACAGCTATACACTCATTTTGCAACGGTTTGAGCAATGACGAAACTAAAACGATTATAAAGACACCTGACTGTAATAATTCAAACGAAGCAATTAGTTTAGCAAAAAACGAGGAACTCAAAACTTATGTTACATCAAATGTTTTATTATAATCTTAATTAAATTTCTAATATCAAAATAAATTTTAAAATAATTTTAATAACAAAAATCCAATCATTTTGACGGTAACTATAGTACTAATCGAGATAATAATGAAAGGTTCAATAAAACTAGACTTGGACAAAATTTTAAAACAAATTTTCAAGAAAATTTTAATAAGAATTACGGAAGTAGAGAGTTTTGCGATGGAGAATTTTTCATGAAACAACAGGTAAAAATCATATGAATAACCTAGAATGTAATGATGCAACGGTAGGAAATGTTCAATAGAACAAAGAAGAAAATGTAGTTTTAAATTTAAATGAGTAAAATTATTTGCAATTACAGTACAATAATCAAGTAATAGTATTTTTATTAGATACATGTGATTCAATTAGTATAATTTGCCAAGGTCTTCGATAGAAAGTTAGTTCGACAAATATTAAGTTACATATATGAAATTTTGAACTAAATGAAGACCTGCAGGTAATTGAAAATTAAAAATTTAAAACGACTTTGCTAAAATTATAAACGTTTGATTTAATTACAGGGATTTTACAATTGAAGGAGTGAGTGGATAAAGGATGTATGTAACATTTTGACAAAACTTGAGTTATTGTCATAGATGAAGGAGGTATGTTTTGTGAAACCGACGGCAGCTCTCCAAAATCAGATTAACAGAAATACTAGTGACATGAAGGAGGTCTGCGACAACAACGATTTATATTAGTAGTGGGTGAAGGACGTATGAAACATCACTAGCACATATCTCCTTCTTCCAATGGTGCCGTGAATATGTTGTGTAACATACCTCCTTCATGCACTCAACAGCTAGCTGCCAAAATGCTGTTCACCATTTGGCAAAAATGATTGCTTTTATGAACACGTGATTTGCGAATTTGATTTGTTTTCAGTAATATTTCTCGTAAAGATAGACTCCTAGGGGAAAGATGTTACAGTTAACTTATAAAGATAGAGTTACTGTCAGCGAAAGTATTGACAAAAAGGTTTCAATACAAACGGAAAACGAGAATTCGAACCTAGAAATAAAAATACCAAAGGTGTGAACAAGTAGCGATTCTTTTACAGGCACGAATGAAGTTTACCAGGAAGAAATAAGTATTTTTTTGTATAAAGTAGGAAGTTCATGTAAGCCAATTTTGTTATATTCCATGGTATATTTTATTGTTGTAGGGAAAGAGCCGCATACTTCAACAAAACCTACCAACTTGGAGATAAGTAGTTCTGTTTCTAAGTCGTAGCTTAACCTAAATACTAATGGTAATGGTATACTTACATTTTCAATAGTAGAAAAGGAAAGGGCAAGGGCCACGAGACGTAGAAATAAAAATATTTGTGGGATGTATAGGCAATTATTACGTTAAGTTAGAGTGTAGTATTAAATAGGTGTCCCAAATGAGAGTGATCGATATAGAAACTATAAATCCACAGCTTATTACGTGCTCCAAAGGAAAGGAGGTTTCACTAAATAACTTCATTAATCATAAAGTTTTCTTTTAAAGTTTCTTCTACTGTAAATTCAGTATATCTTTTTTGCAGATGATGGAGAAGATAATGATTCCGACACAAGTTACGATAACTTATTCGGGGACAACTCTAGTGATGAGTACATGCCAGATCCGAAAGATTACGTCAATTCATCAGATGACGGAATTGCAGAAGAGCAAAATGAACCCAAACGCAAGAAGAGTAATACGAGAGAAGATTGATAATGAAATGATAGATGCACAGAGTATGATGAACTGATGAAAGAACAGAATAATAATATAACAGAACGAATGGAGGATGACAACGTACTGGTACGTCATGCAAAACCTAATGAAAATATAGTTGACCAAAATGAAGAACAGCATACTTTGTCTAGAGTCCTTCCTAAAAAGAAACATTTAGAATCAAAAGTAAGAGTAAGTAAAAAAGGCAACGAAATCCTGATGAATGCAAGAAACGGAAAGCTACATTCAAAGAGGAGAGGCGTACATAAATTATAAAGGTGAGTTGAAACCTACTAAGGCTAATGTCAAAGATAACTTATGCTCCGTAAATTGTAGCCCCAGTGTTCTCAGGCATTTACAATTGAAGACGGAAGAAATATTGTCATCGTCAAAGTGGATAGAAATGTTAGAAACTCTTTACTATATAACAGTATAAAAATAATACCAATATAGCACAACATACTGGGTAAAACAAACTACTACGTGTAAACGGGCTCTTATTTCATTATACATCATCAGCATGAAGAAGGTTGACTTAATCTAAAAGCAAATACAGATGAGTTTAGCTGCTCCTCTATCAGGCAAAAGAGGAAACCATAACAATAGACCCAACAAAACTGACGACGTTGTAGCCTATATAATCCAATATATATCAAGCTTCCCTTCGGAATCATAGCATTATTTTTTAATTTAGGATACATACAACTACAGAGCTAAGTAGAGTAATTTTTGTGTATGTACTGAAAACAAAGCGTGCAGGAGTAGTAGTGAGAGCGCCAGTTGTCTTTCAAGAACCATTAAAGTTGAACTGGCACTTAAACAAAAAATTATTTAATTATTTGGACAGACTTCTGTACAGGGCAGAAAATAAATTCCTAATGGTGTGTGGTTATCAGCATCTTGTACAAAAAAGAATATTCAAAATAATAGACCATAAGTTTCCTAAAGTACGCCATTCATACTTGGATTCGGACGGGATTTTGGTCGAATACAAAAAAGATTAAGAAACACCAAACTGTATGTACTCCACAACAATACCGTGAGACTATATCCTCTGTCAGTAAAAAAATAATTTGGACATTTATATGAAGCATAATTTCAAAAACATTGAGAACCTCCCAAACAGAATGCAACTTCCGAGACGGGACTAAATGGATCCGTGTAGATAACTAGGGGTCATACCTCTTCAAGGAGGGTTTTGATTATTGCACTTCCTTTAAGGTCAATATTCACATAAATTTTAAAAACTCTCCTCTCTTTCTAAAGATTTTGACATTACAAGACTCTTCTGGAAAACTGGCACACTACCAAGAGAAAAATTGAAAAGTCAAAGGCACAACTTTCCCTCATTCCAGAACAACACAAGTGGTTCTATGAGCTTGTTTTACGTGAAGGCAATGGAAGAACTTAAAGAGTTAACAGCTTGGAGCATACATTTAATTAAAATACAATACATTTTCATTATATACACAAAAAAATATATATCATTTTGAATATCTATACAACAGTATTTTCAGTTGCATGCACATAACCTGTTTTGTCACTTAGATAAAGAAGAAAAATACAAAATGTTTGTGGAATAGGGAGTTAAGTACAAAACATGTTTATTTTTATTTGCTTGGCAGATATTTAAACCTTTACCCAACATCCATAACAATTTTACCACTCATAGAAACAATATGGTTTGTTAAGTTAAATAATTACAAAAAATTACTACAATGAAACCTTTGGGGTCAAATATTTCAAAATTTACTTTTTGTTACATACGCCCTTCATCCACTCACCCCTTCAATTACGTTACGCAACGAAATTGACTTAGAGGATATACGAGAAATGTACATTGAACGTAAAGACACTTATTCCACCTATGTTCAAGCATAACAACACCTTCTTGAAAAACTCGGAGTCTTGATCATAGAAGAAGTCCTGCACTGCTGCCATAACTGCATGATCGCTCTCAAATTTTGTTCCCCGAAGACGCTCTTTAGCTTTGGAAATAAATAAAAATTACTGGGATATAAGTCAGGGGAGTAGGATTAATGCTCCATAACTTCAAACCCAACGTCAAGAATTGCATTTATAGAAATAATGCTCTTATGAACCGGGGCGTTGTACACGAAATTTGGAGTGGGAGATCCTGGATGACGCCACTCCATACCTTGTTGTTTCCATTCGTGATCGAAGAGACGAACCCAAGTTTCGTCAACCGTAACGTAGCGTTCAAGGAAATATTTAGGATTACGCTTAAACAAGGCTAAATTGGCTATTGAAGAAGTGAGTCCTAAATACTTTTATTCGGGCGCCAACATTCGGAGAACCCATCTTGCTGACACCTTATGAAGCATTCAATAGTGATTTATTATGGTTCCAATTATGGCCCGAGACTAATTTTTTACTATTCGATAGGAAGGAGCAGAATCTCCAAGCACGCCAACCGTATCTATATACATTTCTTTAGGTGATAAACCTTTCTTTTGTAGGTACTTACCATGATTTTCTATGTTTTTTAAAAACAATTCAATGAAGCTTTCACACGGTGCACGTGTATTTGTGGATAACAACGGTACCAGAGACTTTGTTTGGAACCAACATGTCGCGCGCACATCACTGTGACGTCACTCTAAACAACCCTGTTTAAAGCATTACGCACGCGCAAGAAGTTGTGAAACAAGGAAACGCGTGATTGGTCCGCATTTATCGAGATTTAACCGCAGGTTGCGTATGACTCATTTCTGATAGTATGGTGTAAATGTTACGCCACTGGTATTTGTAGTAAAGCGAAAAATATTATGTAAAAGGAGATTTTGGTGTTGTTTAAAAGGTGATCTGAAAGAATTAATTTTCATGAGAAATAATATTTGAGACGAGACAGTGTGCCAATGCCTGGCTTCTATATTTTCAGGAATGTAGAGTTTAGTTATTATGAATGTGTAACGTAGGTGAATTAATGATATCTTGTTATTATATCGAAGTGTAAAGGATAAATGAGTTACAATTTCAGCATAAAACATTTTATGTACGATTGAAATAAAATTTGGTTCTAAATGTTTTATTGAATGAATATTAATGTCGAAATTGAACATTTATTACAACCTTATAAAGGATTAAGGAAATTATACCTAAAGTAGTAAATAGTCAGTTTATGTATTACAGATTAAGAGCGCTCTATTGGATTTCTTCGTCTTTTTTTCACGTTTAACTTATACAGGATCGTACAGTTTGAGACTAATGCTATTGATATTGGTTCGAGAATTGTTTATTTCGGGACAGACTGACTATAAAATGCAATTGATTATATTTCATTGGTTGGTATTATTAAATATACATACAGTATTGGCCATAGTTGCAGACTGTTAGTCACAGTATTTGTGACTATTTTCATATATACATAAAAATAAGTTTCAGGTTTGGGTTAAAGTGATTCATACCTTGAATATATTGTAATAAGAATTCTAAACAGTATTTAAGAGAAAATTAATTGATAAAGGACGCTCCGATCGTTACGTTTGTTTCAATTGGGAGATAGGAGTTAGTGATTGCGTATGTAAAAATAGACTTAATTGTTATTTTTCCAAATTGGGAGATATTTATTTCAGAATATTGATGACAATTACAAATATTAATTCGTGTTTATACGAGGGTAAATTCGAAAGCATACAACGTCTTGCCAACTTAATTTTATGAGTATACAAGGTGCAATAAAACATTTTCTAGTAATTTATATGCTTTTGTTTTTATTTTCAATATTAATTGAACGAAAGATTTTCAAAATTGAATCGACACGTATGTTTGTTTGTTTTGGATTAATATAAATTTATTAAGATTATTGGGACGAAATTTAACCTATTCTTTTGAAATGGTACGTGTTTGATGAACCCACCCGTCTGCAATGTAGTTAGCTTGGCAATTCGCTTAGTTTGGTGAGTTTTCACGACGCCAAGTACGGTTTGGTGGTGTAACACTACATCTACATTGCGAAATGGGAAAGTATGTCACTAAAGCGACACCTGTTAAATAAATAAAGAAATTTATATTGGGAAAAACGTCATGAAGTATATCTTAAAATAATGGCCTAACCGGAAACTACAATGTTCACTCGAAGGGAAAACACCTACACAACGCTCACTTACACTTAAGTAAAATTTTAAACTTCATTTAAAGTCCGCATAAATTGCGAAAGCTAATACTCGAAAGTCATTATACATCTTCGATATAAATTTCCACGTAAAATTAAAAAAAAACAATAATAATAACTGGTCAACATGGTCATTAATTGTTCAATTTAAAATGAATATTCGTCAAAACAAGAATAAATAAAACGCGATCGAATATTTAAAAGTTCCTACAATTTATTTGAACGTCACTTAAAATTCATCAAAACGAATCGACAAAGCTAACTTTGCATTTCTGAACGATAATGGCTTTAATTTCGGTGACTTCA